>OX155901.1:23314333-23914333 GCA_944588485.1 Phosphuga atrata
GACAAGACTAGACAAGACTAGACAAGACTAGACAAGACTAGACAAGACTAGACAAGACTAGACAAGACTAGACAAGACTAGACAAGACTAGACAAGACTAGACAAGACTAGACAAGACAAGACTAGACAAGACTAGACAAGACTAGACAAGACTAGACAAGACTAGACAAGACTAGACAAGACAAGACTAGACAAGACTAGACAAGACTAGACAAGACTAGACAAGACTAGACAAGACTAGACAAGACTAGACAAGACTAGACAAGACTAGACAAGACTAGACAAGACTAGACAAGACTAGACAAAACTAGACAAGACTGGACAAGACTGGACAAGACTGGACAAGACTGGACAAGACTGGACAAGACTGGACAAGACGAGACTAGACGAGACTAGACGAGACTAGACAAGAGTAGGCAAGACTAGACAGGACTAGACAAGACTAGGTGGCAATAAACTATTGTAGCCCTAGTGCGGACGTGTTTGTGCCAGAGGCCTCGTTAATTTTCTTAATGAGTTAATTAATATTTTGTTTATAAGTTACTTAGATGAATTTAAAACATATTTGTTTTCTTAGATAACATCGTGTTACAGAAGAGATACCTGATTTTTTTTTCAATAATATGATTTTTTGATGGGGAAATTATTTAACGTTATATTCTTTGTGTCATACATGATATATGCGAAACACGTTTCTATCTTTTCCTCAAAATATTTTACATTCGGAGGTTTTTCTCAAGTTTACTTCTCTTGTGCCAAATACATGTGGAAACATATAAACAATATGATTTTATACGATATTTAACCGGCCATCGACCATAATTACTATTAATTTTATGGAAATATTAAATGCTACAAAAAAATTATTACTCGACAAGGGTAAACGTTTTGGAAAACTGCCACCAAATGAAAGCATTTATTTACCAATACACGAATTTAACGTCTCTCGGCGAATTTTTCTATATTTCCTAATATTAACTTGTTTTTTTAAATAGTCATTTATATACAAGAAATAGTATTAGGAGAATACGTAAATTGCTATTATTAGTTATAGACCCCTAGATTTAGACCAAAATGATTTAATACCATTTTTGAAGAGGACCCAGAACAGAAGAAGTTAATGTTTCATTCAAACTCAATCGAAATATAGAATAAGCAAAAATAACTGTTTGATATTAAAACCATAATTTACAAAGGAAAAAAGAAAGCTGGATAAATGGGTGCCGCATGAATTATACAGATTATCATTTAGTAAAATTATCATATAATAGCTTAAAATGATTTGAAATTCAAAGAAGTTCAATAATTTACCTTTCATTTCAAATTGGTAAAATAGAATCTGAATATTTGTTAAAATGAAGATAAAATGATGTTCATTGGTTTAGCAGCAGCAGAAATGTACTTTTCCTTCTACTTACAGTGAGCGCTGTAGAAGTCTTTTTCTGCCGCTCACATTGTTTATGAGTAAAAATAAACTTCTGTTTATTTAACGTTTCGAAGAAAAGTTTTTATATAGGTTTTTTAAATTACTCCTTTACTACCTAAAGCATTATTTTTTCTTATCGTAATCTATAATAAATATTTATTTTAGATAATTGAAGGGCACAGGAGAAAAAACCACGCATGTCCACCTAGATTCGTTTTGAGAAAAACGATATTTAAAGTGAGGACTTAATTTGTTTTTCCCTGGATATCTATTTTATAATGTCAGTTTTATAGAGACTAACGTGCTTTTTCTCCAATCTTATACAGTGGAACGTAAAGTACACTTCTAATCGTAACATATGGCAGCACCAGTTTAATATTGACAAAAAATGGACTTCCGTGGATTTTCCCCTGTGCCCTTCAATTGTATGTCTGCTCATTTTGTTGATTACCTAACAAAACATTTGGGTTTCCGAAAACATTTTTTCATTTTAACATTACTACAGCTAGGCGTTTGAGACCATAAATCACGAGATGCTACTATCTATACTGCACTATATAGGGCTCTCCAAGCAATCCATTCAGTTCTTCAGGAGTTACCTAACAATTACCTAAAAAAAAACATTAGTTAGTGCAAGTAGGCAATATTTTATCTCGTGGTGTCACCCAGGGATCGGTTCTCTCTGCTGTTTTGTCTTTACACGATTAGCCTCGGTAAATCTGTCAAACGATGCAAATTCCGCCAATAGGCAGATGACACTCAGCTATTATACATAAGACATTAACGACGACTTGAGTTCCGTAATTTAATTTTCTTGAACTTCTTCTTCTTCTTCGGTTGGCTTTATAACCCGCGGTCGGTTTTTGCCTCTACAACAATCTTCTTCCATTCTGTCCTTTCACCGGATTTCTCTCTCCAATCCCTTTCTCCCATCTTTCTAAGACTTTGCTCCACGTCTTCCATCCATCTTTTCCTTGGCCTGCCCCTTTTCCTTCTTCCTACTGGCCGCCAGTTGTACATTTTCTTGGCTGGTCTGTCGTCATGCATTCTGTACAGGTGTCCCAGCCATGCTATTCTTTGAGCTTTTATATATCTCACTATGTCCGCTTCGTTTATTAACCTGCTTAGTTCATGGTTCATTCGTATCCTGCAAATTCCATGCTCATTTAGGATCGGTCCGTAGATCTTTCTGAGGATCTTTCTTTTAAAGTTGCGTAGCGCGTTCTCCTCTGCGGTGGTTAGGGTCCAGGCCTTGCATCCGTACGTTACTACTGTTCTTATGAGTGTTCGGTATATTTGAAGTTTGATTTTGTCACTCAATAACTTGGACTTCATCCGTTTTTTGTATCGGTAGTAGCATCGGTTTCCACTAAGTATTCGCGAGCTTGTTTCTTTAGCTATTACGTTTATTCTGTTGATTTCTGTTCCCAGGTAGACACTACTTTCAACCTGCTCAAAGCGATACTCTCCCAAGTTAAGGTCATTGTTATCGTGATGTTCTCTTCCAACTTGCATGTATTTAGTTTTTACCTCATTTATTTTCAATCCCCATTTTTGCGTTTCATCGTCCTGCATCAATAGTGCTTCCTTTAGCGCGTCTTTGCTTCTACATGTCAAACTGACATCATCTGCATATGCAGCAACCTGTGTTGATCGGTTGCCAATGTATCCCGTTATATTCAGCTTTCTCATGCATGCCTCTAATATTAGGTTGAATATCATGGCGCTCAGGGCATCTCCATGCCTCACACCGATTTCGATTTTAAAGGCGGATGTAAGTTGGTTGTCTACTCTAACCGAGGCTTTCGAACCGGACAATGTAGCTTTTATTAGTTTTACGTATTTACGGGGTATTCCTAGCATCAGAAGATCGTCAAGGATCGTGTTGCTTTTGACGGTATCGAATGTCTGCTTAAAGTCTATGTAGATGTTGTGCAGCGATATATCAAACTCGTATGCTTTCTCCTGCATTTGCCTTATGGTGTATATGTTGTCTATCGTTGACCTATTGGCACGAAATCCGCTCTGATATTGTCCTAATATCTCTTAGTACTAGACAGTGAGTCTGTTATAAAGAACGCCTGTTAGAACTTTGTATGTTAGGTTAAGTAGCGTTATCGGCCGGTAGTTGCTACAGATCGTTTTGTCTCCCTTCTTGTGTATTGGCTGTATGATACCCAGTGCCCAATTCTCTGGTATTTTCTCTTGCTCCCAGATTTAATAAATCAGGTGTTTTAGTTTTACCGTTCAGAAGTTCGGCTGTTATACCTTCTGACCCAGGGGTCTTGTTATTTTTTAGCTTTCCAATAAGACTTACTATTTCTCTTAGGCTGGGGTTCTCAATCTTGGGGTCTACCGTATGTACATCTAGCTGTAATTGTTTAGGCTCTAAATAACAGTCTCTTTTAAAAATATCCGAGAAGTAGCCTTTCCATCTTCTGACTATCTCCTCGTTCTCTGTGAGCATTCCGTCTTTATCCTTACTTACTGTTATCTTTGGTCTAAAACCTTGAGTGTTTTGTTTTATTGCCTTGTAAAATTTTCTTGTTTCGTTTCTAGAATGATTCAGTACCATTTCCTCTACCTTTCTGTTTAGTGCTTCTTTTCTTTTTTCTACATATTCTAAACGCGTTTATTCTTTCCCTATTGTAGGCTACTTGGTTAGGTCGTGTGCTTCTGTCTAACAGTTTTAGTCTAGCCTTCCGCTTCACGGAGGTTGCTTCTCGACATTCCTCGTCATATCATTCTTCGTTGTGAACTCCTCTTTTTTCTCCAATTCTTTCCATAGCACTCTCTGTAATTATTTTTTCGATGTTCATCCAATCTTGCTCTATGTCCTGTGTTTCTTGGTTTTCTTGTAGTTTAGTTCTGAGACTTTCCTGGTAGGCCCTCAGAACTTCTGGTTTTTTTAGGCGATCTATGTGCCATTTTGGCTGCTTTGCAGTTGTTCCCCTAGCCACTGTCGATAGTTTTTGTTTTGACCTTGCTCCAACAAGGTAATGGTCGGAGTTCGTGTTCGCCCCGCGAGAGGATCTGATCTGTTCGACGTCCGTTGCCCATCTTTTGGTGATTAGTATGTGCTCTATTTGGTTCGTGTTTCGTGATCCAGGTATTTTCCAGGTGCCCTTATGGATTTCTTTCCTGGGGAAGAAAGTACTAACAGCAGAGTAGTTATTAGACGCGGCAAATTGGGCAACTCTTTTGCCATTATTGTTGGACTCATCATGCATGCTATGTTTACCAAAAACGTTAGCGTAGGCCTCTACCCAATTTGGCGTTATAGTCGCCTAGTACTATAGCTGCGTCATGTCTCGGTATTTTAACGCAGACTTCTTGAGGTGCTGCGTAAAAAACGTCTTTGGTTTCCTCTTCTGCGTCCTCTGTGGGCGCGTATACGTTTACAAAGGTTATATTGTGGTATTTTTCCTTTAGTCTTAGGGTGCATATTGTATCTGATACCGGGGTAAAGTCTAGAAACGATTTTTTTAATTGTGTGGATACAATATATCCAACTCCTTTATGGCCACTCATTTCATCGTTTCCTGAGAAATACTAATATAATTTTCTCTTGTGAATTTCGCCTTTACCCTTCCATCTTATCTCTTGTAGGGCCACGAGATCCATTTTGTATCTCAGTATCTCATCCGCTAGGCTATCCATAGCCCCTGCTTTCAGAAGCGTGCATACATTCCATGTACCAAATCTTAGTCTGATTCCGTCAATCTTATCCTTATTTCCCTGCGATGGTCGTTTTCGTGTGGACAGTCCAGTTTCTTTCGTTGTAGTCTTCGCAACATTAATGTTTTCACGAGGACGGGTAGTTAGCCCGTCGCTCAACCCCATTTTCGGAGGGCCATTTCGCCTGTTCCCGTCAGCCCACACATCTACCTCGCTTCATACGGATTTTCACCGCATCTTGCGAGGTTTCTGTGTGGTTACCAGGGGTCACCTAACGTAGAGGTGGGAACCAGACTTGGGTAGGAGAGGCTATGCGACATGTCTCATTCGAGTCATTGTCGTGCGGTGCGCATGCACTACCCACTTTTACCCCCGAATTTTCTTGAACACCATTCACTAAACATCAACCCATCAAAAACCGAAGTCATATTCTTCACCGGCAAACAAATTCAATGATGACATGGAAATATAGGTACGTAGCAGAAGAAAAGCTAGCAATAAGAAAGGAGACCAGGAATCTTTATGTTAGCTTAAATGAGCATCTAAAATTCTCATCAAATCAAAAAGCTACTTTATTCTCCAAGGAGTTTCTTTACGAAACACCTTACAAAAACGCTAGTGGAAATTTATATTTTTCCACTTTTCACTTATGCAGATACTGTTTATGGTAGTTATATCGGAATTGATAATAAATAAGCAGCGAGTACAAAGAGTTCAAAATAAATGCATACGGTTTGACCATGAAATAATGTAGCTGTAACGGTTTGACCATGAAATGAAGTACCAGCTGTAATAAAAATATGGAAAACTATGAAGAAATCAGAAACTACCATGCCCTATGCTGCTTCAAAAGAATCATAATAAACAAACAATCATCATACCTGTATAATCAAATATAATAAAATAACATTCAGAAAAGACGTACATAATCTTAATATCCACAGCAAAGGCACTTTCCACCACTTATAAAAAACAACTCCTCGAGCCCTCTTTCACATATAAAATAACAAAAAAAAGCAACGAGCTAAACATCATTCTAGTGGACATTAAACCGTTTAAAACGCTGTTAAATAAAGTAAACTCAATATACTAATTGACTCAATCAATAACCTAAACCTTTCCCTTGACTTTTGGGAGATTCAATGCTGGAATATTTGCAAATTTGTTCACTAATTGTAAGTATATTTGACCTAAAGCTAAATATACTAAGACCAAAAGATTTTTTCTCAACTACTCGTGGAAGACTAGGAAATTATAATCTTATAATGCCTAAACGAGTTGTTTTGTTCATTTTTTAGACATATGTATATCTTATATCTATTGTATTATACTTATAAAGAACAACAAATGCCTTGAAATGAAATGATATATTCCCATAAATTAACTTCGCACCAATAATAAATATTTATACGAAGTAATTGGATTAAAAACTTATAATGCCAATTTTAATTATTTATTGATCCCCCGTTTTTTAAGCCACCCTGCAATAACTTCCCTCCCGACTACTTTTTATTTATGAAATTTGCATAGGGGTAGTAAACCTGACACACGCACTCGTTCGCAAGCACACCTCTAACATGATCCATTGATCACCAATATTATTTTTATGTCAGTACATTAAATCTGTTCAAAAATTCCAACACATTTTAAAAACAATTTTTTTTAATACAATTTTCGTTTGAATTTACTGTTCATATTAATTTATAAACAACATTTTGGACACAGCTTTTATATGATTTCTGAACACAAAATAATTGGAAGAGTAGTATATTAGTTAGAAGAAACAGTTTGTATCTTAAGATTAAAAATATGTATTTATAGGAATCCTTGCTTATAGACTACAATTATGCAAAAATGTTGCATCTAATTTGCATATAGTTACAATTAATAGTATCCATCGGATTGGCTAAAAAGCAAATGTGTATTATTATTGTTTTCCTATACAAATAATAGTTATTTATTATTCAAGCGGATAAAATAAAGGTTTAACGAGCGGATTGTTAATTTTTAAAAACCTTAATTTTCTCCGCGAGTGTAATACTAACTTTTATTCAATTTTGCTTTTGATTTAACAAAGTTAAATTCACAGAAAAGTTCAATTTTTCGGTTTTTTTTTTTTGTTACGAGAAGCATGTCGTCCGGTCATGATTTAATCGTCCGGCCATGAGAAAATTGTTGATTCGTGCGTCAATATTTAATTGTGAGTATCGGTTTTGTTATATTATTATAAGCACCACCCCGCTATGATACCATAATTTACAATACTTTCAATAAGAGTATGATAAATCACTTTCAAAGTTTTCTACTCAAGAAAATTACTTAGTTTATATAGGAAGAATTCAAAATATCAATTCAGAATATTCTAAATATAGTGTAATATTTGCTAGTAAACTACAAAACGATAACAACAAAAAGTTATATAGACTGTTTTATTCACATTTTGCAATAATTGATTGATTTTTAACCAAGTACAAACTATATCCAATCTATTATTCATAGTATTTTGTACAGAGTGAGCAAAACTCGATGGCTCAGCTCTATTATAAGAAAGCGACAAACGATAAAAGAGGTTCTTAAATGGGTTTGAGTAAGGACCATTTGAAGCCAAATTTTCATATTTTTTCAAATTTGGAAACTGGAGTAATGACGTCATCGAATTTTGTTTTCCCAGAACCATACCTATATTCCATTAGAAATACATTAGATCCTCTCAATTACCGGTATTCCCAACTCAAAAAAATTTAAAAAACGCATTTAATCACATATTATCAATATATATTAGTAGTATATATAATCTTAAGTTTTCATTTGTAAAATTAGTTATCTTCTTAAGGTGCCGTACTCTCCGAGAGTTTAGGCAACCTCTCGCGCATACTTAATACTAATAAATAAATAATTATTATTAACTAATAATTTATAATTATTGATAGATGTATAATAGACATACATGTATAATAGACATATTTCAAGAAAGCTAATTTTTCTGAACACATTTTGTAAAGAAAGAAATTTGCTATATTTTTTCGTTAAAAAAATATAAGCAAATTTGTATAAAGTATAAAGTAATTAAGAGGTAAAAAGTAATATCACAAGTCGCAATAATCACGATTTAAACAAGTAGCCATTGGAAACAAATGGGAAAGTCGCATCTATCAATAATTATAAATTATTAGTTAGTAATAATTATTTATTTATTAGTATTAAGTATGCGCGAGAGGTTGCCTAAACTCTCGGGGAGTACGGTACGGCACCTTAAGAAGATAACTAATTTTACAAATGAAAACTTAAGATTATATATACTACTAATATATATATTGATAATATGTGATTAAATGCGTTTTTTTAATTTTTTTAAGTTGGGAATACCGGTAATTGAGAGGATCTAATGTATTTCTAATGGAATTAGGGATACTAGGGTGTTAATGCGGGAATTTTTGATAATACTTTATTTTTATAAATTTGTTTATAATTTTTTAACGGGAAAAGATAGCAATTTTTTTTCTTTACAAAATTTGTTCAGAAAAATTAGCTTTCTTCAAGTATGCAAAAATATAGGTATGGTTCTGGGAAAACAAAATTTGATAACGTCATTACTCCAGTTTCAAAATATGGAAAAATATGTAAATTTGGCTTAAACTGGTCCTTACTCAATCCCATTTAAGAACCTCTTTTCAGGTTTTTTTCCATCGTTTTTCGTTTTCTTATAATAGAGCCGAGACATCGAGTTTTGCTCATCCTGTACTTTCATCCAGGTATTGCCTGTGCAGAGAATAGCTGTATCATCGGCATAAGATACTAACAGTTATCCTCAACTATATTAAAAATATCATTGATATGTATTATAATGAGTAATGGCCCCAGAATAGTATCTTGAGGTAACCCCATTTTAACCAGTCATTACTAAGACAGATAAATAGACTAATTATAGATAGAAAATCTATAATAAAATCGTTGCCTTCTCCTTTCTAGAAAACCAAATTGTTTAGTCGATATTAAGTTACACTTTATAATACAATCATAGTTCTTCTTCTTTAGAATAGGCCTACTTTGGACCACTCTTGTTCAACTGTTGGGCTTTGACCTTTGCCCAGTATTGTCGAATCTTCTGCCGGTGTAACTCCTTTCTGTCTTCTGTCCAGGGGGTACCTTTCCTTCGAGGTTTTTCCTGAAATCCACGGACTTCCTTTAGGGTGCGTCTCACAGACTGTCTGTTTTTGAGATCTGTTATTCCCAGTTCTTTAATATCCTTCTCGGTCTCTGTCAACCAAGTAATACGAAGGTTCTTGTTTTGCCAGAAGGCGAACAGACGGTTGGTTAGTCGGTTTGGAGGCAATCTTGCAACGTGTCCATAGAAAGCTACCCTTCTTTTCCTTGTACAGTCAGAGAGCATCTCTATTTGTTCGTAGAGCTCAGAGTTATGCGGTCTTCGGAATTCCCCATCTTCCTTTACCGGGCCTAGGATCTTCCTGAGGATTCTCCTCTCTCTGATTTCCAATTTCTCTATTAGACCCCTTCGTTTCAAGGAAAGACACTCCATGGCATACAGGGCTTCTGGTCGTAAGACTGATGTGTAGTGCTTAAGTTCAGGTTGCGTGACAGGAATTTCTTATTGTAAGTGTTCTTAGTCAGCCGATAGGCTAGTTCTAACTTGCTGACTCTCTTGGATAATGATGCTCTTTCTGATAAGTTGAGCTCAATCCATTCGCCGAGATACTTAAATTTCTCAGTCCTCTTGATGTTTCCCTGTTCTAGTAACATCTGTCTGTTTGCTTCTCTAATGTTGGCGAAGAATCTCTGTTTTCTCCAGCGACACTTGAGGACCCACTTTGGCAGCCTGTTTTCTGAGTTGTTGCCTGTTGTCTGTTTTCTTAACTGCATTATTGCCATCTCAAGAGATTCAGCAAACAGTGCCATGTCATCTGCAAAGGCCAGGCAATCTTCAACCAGTCCATCGTTCTTACGTTCCAGGTAGATACCACTCTGAGTACCCAAATTGTTCAGTTTATTGCGCCATTCTCTCATAACCTTTTCAAGGACACAGTTGAAGAGAAGTGCGGAAAGTCTATCTCCTTGTCTCACTCCAGTTTTTATTTCGAAACTTTCTGAAATCTCGCCTCTAAATTTAACCTTGGAATTGTAGGTGTTGGTCAAAGTTTCTGGGATTAGTCGGGGGGTTTTGTAGTCTAGTGCTAGTTCCTGGAGTACTTTGTTAAGCGTTTCTCTATCAATGGAATCGTAGGCCTTCCTAAAATCAACAAAGGTGACGAGTACCTTGCGGTTTCTCATCTTGGAGTATGCAAGTACAGTTTTAAGATTGAGGATCTGCTCAACACAGGATCGGGTCTTCCTGAAGCCCCCCTGGTATTCTCCCAGTTGACTATCCAACTGATTTTCTGCCCTTGTTTGTAACGTGTTCCAGAGAATCTTGTATGTTACCGGGATGAGAGAAATTCCACGGTAGTTGTTTAGATCAGTAAAATCTCCCTTTTTGTGAAGCGGATGGATCAGAGCAGATTTCCAATCGGGTGGTAATTTCTCTGTTTCCCAGATGTCCTGTATGATCTCGGTTAGCTTGCGCACGGCATTGTGTCCAGCACCTTTCCACAGTTCAGCAACGATAGAGTGCTCTCCAGCTGCCTTATTATTCTTAAGAAGTTGAATGATGGCCAACTTCTTCCAATGAAGGGGAAGCGAGTCCGGGTTTGGTGTGGTTTGTTTATAGTCGAAGTCTTCGCTGGGTGGGTCACAATTGAGTAGATTTAAAGGTACTTTAAAAGTAGTAGATTTTAAAGTACTGAGCCAAAAGGTGGCAGTTGTCCTTGTCGTTATAAGCCAGTTTGCCTTGTGAGTCTCTGAAGTGGAGGCTTGGCGGAGCGTATTTTCTGGGTGCCTGCTTAAAGGTTCCAAAGAAATCTCTTTAATTATTCTTAGCAAGGCTCTCTTCGATTTAGGTTAGTTGGTTTTGTGTGAAGGTTCGTTTGGTTACTCGAATTATCTTGGCTGTAACCTTTCTTTGTTCCAAAAATTTATTCCAATTTTTCTTGGTCTTTTTAGAATTCCACTTCACCCAGGCTATCTGTCTTTAGTCTATTGCATTGTCACAGTCTTCAGTCCACCACGGATGCTTCCTTCTTCTAGCGAGAGGGGCGAGTTCATTGGCCGCCTTGACAAGAGTCTCCTTCAGTTGGTCCCAGTTGTTTAGGTCTGTGTTGTTCAGTCTCTGACTTAGTTCTTGACTGTTCTTGAGTCGCTCGACGTCAAATCGTACCATTTTGGAAGTTCTGTGTAATCTAGTGTTTCTAGGCTGGAGTCTTATTTTGATCTTTGAGAGATAGTGGTCTGAGTCCAGATTGGCGCTTCTTAGTACCTTCACGTTTTGTATTTCCTTTTGAGATTTTCGTGAAATGGCCACATGATCTATCTGGAATTCATCCAGGTGGGTATTAGGTGATATCCAAGTCTTCTGCTTCCTTGGCAAGTGTTTGAAGGCTGTAGACTTCTTGATCAACCCAAAAGTCCTACACAGATCCACGAATCGTTCTCCGTTGCGGTTGGTGTGCTTATGCGCCGGATAATTGCCCACTATGTTTCTGTATTTTTTCTCTCTTCCCAAATGAGCATTGAAGTCACCAAGCAGCATAACGGTGTGCCTCTCTTGAAGTTTAGAGATAATATCTTCTAAGTCTTCCCAGAATTTATCAGTTCTGTCTGGATTGCGTCTGTTGTCCTGGTTGAATGGGGCATGTACATTGACAATACTGTAGCCCTTGTTTGCGCATTTGAGAGAGAGGATGGATACGCGACTACTCTGGGAGGTAAAGTAGACTGAATCCAGTATCCTGTGACTGATTATAAATCCTGTACCTAAGTGGGGTACGTTCTTCATTACCCGCTGACCCACTTCTCCTTTGAGGAGTCTGTAGCCTTGGGACTCGGAGGCATGTTCGTCCGTAAATCTGGTTGCCTGTACTGCTGTCAGTATTATGTTGTGTTGTGTTAGTGAATCAGTCAAATGTTTCAGTTTACCCACTTTTAGCAGTGAGTTGGCATTAAATGTTGCGAAGAAGCTTTGCCGTCTTGGTCTGAGTTTACGCCCGGTGATTTCAGGATGCTCCGACTCATCCTTAAAGCATGTTGGTGCGGACTCCCCAGAAGCCGAAGGTACGCTAAAGTCACCATAGGTGACGGTGGATTGGTTACCACCTGGGGTAGTGCATTTAGCGAGATTTTCCTTCATGCTCAGTTGAAGAATATTCTTCATGGGACAGTGGCGAGCCACTGTCCAAGATACTACCCAAGTTGTTAGCTTGGGAGGCTTATTATTCGAGGTTGTCACCCCTAGACAGGTCGGCTTCACTACGGCTAAGGAGTCCTGTCCACCCCACTCTTCCCAGGTGCTAGGCTCCGTGCCATTGTTTACCAAAGATGTTCAATGAGATGTGTATTAAATATAATAACACGTACTCCGTATTATTATATTAAATACAAACATACATTATTTTATGAATAAATTTTTCGAGATTCTGAGCCAAATTAGAGATCAAAGATATTGCTCGATGGTTGTTACGTAGATGACAATCTCCTGATTTAAATATAGGGATTACAATAACAGTTTTTAGTGCTTTTGGCCATGTACCTTCTGCAATACATAGATTAAAAATATGTTCAAGAGGCTTAAAAATGTGTTGAGCCATATTTTTACTTTGCTACTAATCTCATCCTTACCACCAGCTTTATCCTTTAGTTCATCTATTGTATTAAATATTTCAGATATAGTAATATGATTAAGAAAAATTGATTTATTATTAAACTCAACTTTATTTAGAACCTTATTTCAAGTATTATTTTTAAACAATTCCAGTGATTTATTTTCAGACAATTAATATTAACGGTTACAGTTAAAATAAAATGAAACTTATTTTCAACTTACAATATACATTTTTATGTTTTAAATTACAATGTATTTAATTCGTGAACTGAAACCATTATTTTACTTTCTTCTTGGAATCGCAAAACCGCAGCATCCCATGTGTGGTCCTTTGACCATTTGTCTCACAAGTTCCAATCTTTATATAAAACAGATGTGATTTGTTTTTGAACGAGTCATTTCCGAAGAGTTTCATACAAAAGAAAACAAACAGAAACTTACTTCTTGATATTCTAAGCTTTATGTTCAAAAAGTAATAGGATCTGCTAAAAATATTTAAATAATTCATGTCTAAAGACCAAACAAATCCAAACAAGACATGACCAGGCAATACAAGACCAGAGAAGACCAGACAAGACCAGACTAGACCAGACTAGACCAGACTAGACCAGACAAGACCAGACAACACCAGACAAGATCAGACAAGACCAGACAAGAGCAGACAAGACCAGACAAGACCAGACAAACCCCAACAAGATCAGACAAGATCAAACAAAGCCAGACAAGACGAGGCAAGGCCAGGCAAAACTAAACAAGACTAGGCTATACTAGACTAGACAAGATTAGGTAATACCAACAAGATTAGAGAATACTAGTTAAGACTCGGGAGGATTAAGTAAGGCTTGTTCAAGTATTGGTTTATAATAAATTAATTTAATTTGAACTTATGAAATTATATCTTTTCTAAAACAAGAAATTACAATGTAGTGTATATTTCATGAACTGAAACCATTATTGTACTTTCTTCTGGGAATCACAAAACCACAGCATCTCATGTGTGGTCCTTTGACCATTTGTCCCACAAGTCCCAATCTCTAAACAAAACATATGTGATTTGTTTTTGAACAAGTCATTTCCGAAAAGTTTGATAGAAAATGAAACAAACAGAAATATTTCTATTCTGTACTTACTGCTGAATATTATACTTACTATACTACTTAATATTATACTGCTAAGCTTATTCAAAAAATGTTCAAAAAGCGATAGGATCTGCAAGAATATTTAAGTAATGCATGTCAAGTATAGTTCAGTAAAAGATTAAACAAGACCAAACAAGACAAAACATGACCAGGTAAGACAAGACCAGATAAGACCAGACAAGATCACACAAGACCACACATGACCAGGCCATACTAGACAAGACCACACAAGACCAAACAAGTCTAGATAAGACAAAAAAAGACCAGACGAAACCAGCCAAGACTTGACAAATGACAAAACCAGGCAATATCAGACAAGACTAGACAAGACCTAACAAGGTGAGATTATACAAGGCCAGATAATACAAGGCCAGACTAGACAAGACTAGACTATACTAGACTATACTAGACTATACTAGACTATACTAGACTATACTAGACTATACTAGACGAAACTAGACTATACTAGACCATACTAGACTATACTAGACTATACCAGACTATACTAGACTATACTAAACTATACTAAACTATACTAGACTATACCAGGCTATACTAGACTATACTAGACTATACTAGACTATACTAGACTATACTAGACTATACTGGACTATACTAGACTATAATAGACTAGACTATACTAAACTATAATAGGCTATAGCAGACTATACTAGACTAGGTTAGACCAAATAGACCGGACAATACTAGATAAGTATACTAGGGAGGATTGTATAAGACTTGTTCTAGCATTAATAGCATTGGAAATATTACTTGTAATTGCATGAAATAGTAAACCAAACTATTATGTAAATGATTAATATGAAAATTGCTACTTGATATATTTTATTATTAATATTCAGTGGTATTACTATTGGTAAATATATCATCAGAAATATTAGAAATTGAGGTTGTTTATGTCAATGTTTATTATATTATTTTTCTTCCTGCCGGCATAATATCGGTACAATATGTATTATATTAGATATATTAGTAATCAGTTTTTGTATCAGTGTTTCATTAGTAATCAGTTTTTGTTTTTTCTTTCATTAAATTGCAAAATAATGACATAGTCCTATAAAAAAAAAATTCCTCCTCGTTCCTAAGTATATTTTATGATTTATATATGTGTCATGCACCAAAAAGATATCATGTCAAGTCGGTAATTGTCAACCTTTTAGTTTTCCATTTTACTTCTCAAAGATTCGAGAATTACTCGAAAACTAAGGCCCCGTTCACACATGCAATTTTTCAATAGCGCAACTGTTTAATCGCAGTTGCAATGTTACGTGCACACTACTCCAACTGAACAGTTTGGTTGCAAGGTGTGTGCACACATGCAATTGCAATTATAAATTAGTTGCGTCATGGAATTCATAGAAGTAGCTGCATTGTGCGCCCTTGAGATGAGAAGGAAAAATAAATTAAATTATTTTGTTTTAAATTAATTTATTATTATTAAAGCTCAGATTATATGCAAAATGTATATTTGATATTAAGCGGTAATCAATAAAAAGTAAGTTTCTATACTTATCTAATGTTTTTTTAGACTGAATTGAAAAATTCACTATGTTTCCTACCACAATTAATTGTAGAACAAAAAAGTGAACTTTAAGTATGAATTAATTAAGTATAATTTAATTATAAAGAATTAGTTTCCTTCTTAAATTCGTTTTGAATGGCTATAAATCTTCCATTCTGAAAAGTACAGATTTCTGAGAAAGGCCTAATAACAAGATTTTTAAAATGGTTCATTCATTGCACATGTTGAAAAAATATTTTTTCCTAATTTAATTCATACCACTTGTTTGGCACATGGTATTAACAGAGTTGCCAAAGAAAACTAATTCCCTCTCGTAAAACTAACATTAAAACTACAACAAAGTACAATTTTTTAGTCTTAACAATTGCAATATGCAACTATTTGATTGCAAGTGTGCACACCTCCATTCAATCCCATGAGACACAAAACGATTGTGCAACTAAACAGTTGGTGTCAAAACCCAAACTGTTTAGTTGCTGCAACTGGTGATTTAGTTGCAGTTGCAAGTGTGCACAGCTGCATAATACTCCATGAGACACAAACGTGCAATCAAACAGTTGCGGAATTGAAAATTGCATGTGTGAACGGGGCCTAAGCGAATTTTTGGAAAACTTCAAATAAAACTTTCAATGGCCTATAAGAACTCTTGTTATGTGGTGAGTTTCTGTCCAACTGTAGGTTTAATATTTCAAAACGAATATTCGCAGCAATATAAATATGTTCTAACACATATTGCCTTTGCTGTGTGGCTTCCAGTTAATTGGACAGGAATGGAAATATGGCTACATTTTAAAATATGGGGCTGGAGAAAACTACTTACTTTCAATAATAAGAACTAGAATATCCAGCGCTTGCTTATGTATCCTTGAGTAAACTAATCAAAATTATGTATGTATCTTAAAACATCTTATATTAGTGCGATTTAATTTAGTTCCCAGATGATGTTCCTGGATGATAATTCAAAAAAGGATTATAAATAGGTATCGAAATATATGTTTTAACTTTTTACTTCACCCTACTTTCACATCCATGTAGATCCAAGTATATTTAGTATTCTAATCAATACAATTTAAATAATTAAATATTGTATGTGAAGGATGCCATTATTATAATCGTGTGTAAAAATATCCAAATCGTGCGAAAAAGTCTACTATAAATGAAATGGATTTTCATTATTAAACGATTTCTGTTTGTTGCTACTTCGGCAACAACTCGCGTCACTAAACAAAAAGCATTGACCTGAAAATAAATTTTCTGACGTATATTAAAATTGAATTAATTTTTCTTATTTCGAATCAAGAAGTCTCGGCCTCTCAGTCTGGATTTATCTGGATCTACTATAACTTAACCAAACCATAAATTACACCGTCAACGACCAATTAGTGTGCCCGTCACTGTGCATTTTTACAACTTGGCAATTTTTGCCACGGAGGCTCTGAACCTTATTGTGGCAGTGATTTAAGTATTTACAATTACAATTTTTCAATATCATTGGTTGGAAACAATTATTTTTTGTAGATTCTACAGAATTTTAACATGCGTCGTAGATTAACTAATGTATGATACACGTGTGTGAAAGGCTTTTGTTAACACTTGTATCATACACTACTATTTTATTATTAAATGTATCAATAAAATAGTTAAATAATACTCCTACTATTGAATGTTTCTTTAAACATATAATTATTATAGAAGGTTGCCGAAGGCCTTTCTGCCAAATTCAATATTAACAATTACGTATTTCAATCTAAGCTAAATGAGTTTTATTAATTCTAATTAATTAAATTGTAAAGGATTTAAATTTGACACCTTTTTTTTAGTTTTTGCAATAATAAATTTTTAAACTGCATTCATATTTTTTTAGATTATTAATATTAATTTTAATTAGAATAGTTCCGAACAATTCCAACTGTAACTTGTCTGACTACTTTGAAAATGTTGCTAGACTAGCCCAGCGGTTCTCAAACTTTTTTTGCCGCGGCACCCTTGTCGAGCTAAAACAATCTCGCGGAACCCTTGTCGGGCTATAAAAATTTCGTTACCCTAAAACGACTAAAAAAATCTCGCGGTACCCTTGTCGGACTAGAAAAATTTCGCTACCCTAAAAACTTAAGAAAATAAATAAAAACTATAAAAATGTAATGCCCAATTGTCTTTAATGGGATGAATTAAATTGTTTGAAAGATTTTAGCCATAATTGTCCATAGTTCTGCAATAAAAGTAGGAACTCAATTCGTTTACCTCCTCATGTAATTTTCTTTTCATATTTTTTTACATTTCTTGATTATTGTTGTGGCACCGCAGGCATACGCTCGCGGCCCGGTTTGACACCTTTGGTTAGCGTCCAGTTTGAGAAACACCAGTGTAGGCATTGATTATTTCCGAGACTGTCCTTTTTAAAATTAACCTAACTAAACCTAACCTAACATTGAATTCCACTTTAATAGCGATATATATATATATATATATATATATATATATATATATATATATATATATATATATATATACATATATATATATATATATATTTATATATATATATATATATATCCTGTATATTAAGGCAAGATCTTTTAAGCTGATTTTAGAATATTAACAATATTATCCAACTTCTCTATTGTATATAATATAATTAGTATTGCTAATCTTTATGAAGCTCAATTTCATAAGCCTATTCAGAACCGAAATTAATCTTAAGGTCCAATTTGCATGCAATTATATGAACAAATACGAAATTCTTATATAACAGAGACTCCAAAACTCCAATATTGAATAGACATTGTATGTCTGTTATCTGAGGATAATGTAGTTTACATAAATGTTAAGTGCATTAAGATATTTAAAGCTGATTTCAAAGCTGTTGAAAATTACAACAAGCTAATCTGTAACAGATGTAATGGTTTGAAACATAACTAATGTATAGAACCTGTATAATGCTAAACTAAAAAGACATCAAGACAAAAGACATATAGACCTGTTTAGAGCAGCAGTGTCAAAAATAAGAATTGCCATTATGATAACCAACCTCCGTTAGGAGAAGAAACCCTTAGAAGAAGAAGAAAAGGACATTTTGGAAATAAATTTAAAACAATCAGTTCAACCTATTCGTAGCTCTATAATATTAAGTCCTATTAGGATTACAAACCAAATCTAATGTTGAAACAACTACTTCCCTTGCTACAGTGGCGGATCCAGAAAATACGCAAGGGGTGGGAGCGGTCACAAGGAAAATAAAGCAGCACATTTTTTCGAAAGGAAATCTCCTTTAAATAGAATCAAGTAATTCTGATAACAAATAATATATTGAGAAATTAAAAAAAATATTTATCAAGTTTAGCGTTTAAATTTAAATAATAAATTCAAGTTTTCGCTTTTGCGAATTTGCAAACCTATCAATAACGTTTTCAATGTCTATAGAAATATCTTGATGAACGTGTAATAACGCCAATCCCGTCAATCTATCCTCAGCAATCCTATTTCGAATCCAGGTTTTTAACCTACGAAGGGCTGAAAAACTTCGTTCTGCAGTAGCTACACTAACTGGCAACGTAAGTAAAATTTTTAATAGAATACTACAATTCAGATAACATTCGCGATCGCAATGTTCAGAATATACACGAACAGGTTGTAGAAAATTATTCCTCCGTGTTCTACTAAACGAAAAGATTTAGCGCGCCATAAGTTTAACTCGGCTCCAAATATTGAGTTCGCATTTAAATTTTGAACTTTCTGAAATATAGTCTCATATTTCTTCCATAAACTTCATTTAAATTTTGAAAGTTTTCATTGTCCAATTTGATTAAGTTTTGAGGTAGTAATTTACTCAAATGAAAAGCATCAATAGTATCTGAAGAAAACCTAGTACTCACATCATTTAAAATAAAATCTAAGGAATAAAAATACATCTTCTGAAATATTCTTCGGCGCTACGTGCTGGTTGATTGTCCCTATTTGTTTGTTTACGTGCAATTCTGGTCAGAGTAATGGTATAAATATATATAAATATTTTGTTCACTTGCTAATTTCTCAATGTTTTTCCAAATGCTATTGAAAATATTTTCCACATTATTTCTTTCAGAAGTGAGTACTAAGATAATCCTTTATACCCGTAGCGGCTGTACTTATATCAAATGTCTCTTTTTTAAATATTCTACTGAATGGTAACGTTAAGGCAAAAATGTGATTGATACATTTTAATCAAACAATGAACTCAAGTGTCAATAATGAGGTATTCAATATGTTAGCTTTCGATGATGATATGGCATCGTCCCATACACTAATACTGTTCAATGATTCTAAAATTGCCGCAAAATCTTGGTCAAACGCCTAGCGTTGTTGTGTGTCTTTCAACCCACCGAGTATCACATAAAGTACCCAATGATGTTTTAGCATGGGCGTAGCCAGCCCCGAAATGTGCAAAATATATTGAATATAATACATAAATATTATATTGAGATCAGGAGGGACTAGTAGAGACGACTATCTTCAAGAGAGCATGGTAGATGTGGAGTTTAGGAACCCTTGGTTGTCAGTTTTAGAAAGTAAATTGGTGCATTTCTGCAAACCAGCCCCCCCCAAATATTTTCTAAACCCCTCCAGAAACTAAACCCTGGCTACGCCCGTGTGTTTTAGCCATAGAATTTTTTAGTACAAAAGACCGTTTTGCATTAAAAAATGAAAGCACCTCGCGAATTATTCCAAAACAGTTGCTAATACTTTTGACTTCTATGCATTTTGATATGGTTAAATTAAGAGAATGGCTATGTTTGAATGGTATGTGCACACTGCACATTCAGTATATTTCATAATTTCTGCAACCACTCCACGTTGCTTAGATGACATTATATTACAGGTATCTGTACAGATGCCGACACAGTTATTCGAATTGAATTCATGTTTCTGCAGAATTTTCTTAACCGAATCTCCAAGTTCTTTTCCACTTAAAACCGGTTAAGCATTCGAATCTTCTCCAAAGTTTAATTGATGCAAATCAAAAAATCCCACAAAGTCTTCTCTTATTTCATCTTCTACCACATATCTTATTACGATGCTTAGTTGAGATATTGTGGATACGTCAGTCGTCTCGTTAAATATTATGGAATATAAACCGGCTTTGTTTACATTAAATTTAATTTTACTCACAATTTCATCACCGCAAAATTTTGAGTTGTTTTGGATATATAAGTTGCGTTCGCAGATGAATTTTGTAGATGCTCCTTCAATGTTGTATCGCCGGATCTTGCTAACAATTTCAAAATTGCCCTAAAATTGCCCTCGTTCGTAATACATCCAGAAGGGTTATTAGGAAAGTCATCTAGCGAGCCGTCATCTCGATGATCTCTAAATACAATGTTTTGTTGGGCGATTGTTATTATTACGTCTAAGATATGAGCTAGTCGATTCCGATTATCCTGAATTTGAATCAAACGTTGAGATGATAACATATTTTCAATTTCATTTTCCGGCTTATCATAAATCTGCAAAAACATATTACAAATTTCAATGGCGTTTTTATGATAGCTTGCACGTTGATGTTTCTCCAAATATCCTTCTGCTCCCAGCAGTATAGCAAATTTTGTCACAGGTTTAGTGATTAAAGCACCAACTTCTACATTGCATTTTTCACTGCCTACAGATGTTGGACGTTGTATGAAGCAATATTTGCGGAATATTGCTTGCAGTTTTGGTGAATACACTTACCAAGGATATTTTGTTAAATGGGTTTGTTTCATATAGCGTTTATCAATTTTTCCCTATTTATTTAATTGTTCACTTCAATAACCGCAGACGTTCACAGCAAACATAAAAAGCGTTAAAAAGAGACAGAATGTTTGAACAAATTTCAGTTGCACATGAGCGTAGCTAGGCGATGCGTAGCTACCTATGGCAATATTAGTAAAACTGTAATGCGCGCTGGCTGCATGAAGCCAATTTTCAAACCACAGATTCAGACGCATTTTTTAAATTTGCGGGAAAATTATGCTTGCTGCTAATGTTTTTTTTTCGGTACAGCCAATACTTAAGGAGTTCGAAATCGAGTTTTATGGATTTTCATAATGATGAGTATTATTTTCCTCATTTACTTTATGAGTAAGTCCAAGAGGGGGGCTACGATCGTTTTAAAGAACAAATCTTTCTATTTAACCTGTAAATAGATCTGCAGACGCGTTTCGAGATTTATCTCTCATCGGTGCAGCTTTGCTGTCTTGCAAATTTTAATACACATACATTACATATATAAATTGGAATACACTTACTTGAACACCTCGTGCATCATTTGCGAGTTTAGGTTTTAATTTGACGTTTGTGGAGAAAGACATGAACATATTGATTTAAATGAAAATTTACCATTGGTGAAACCATACTAATTATAGGTAATCATATAGACTTATTAAAGGCGATAATTAAAGGATGTTATATGATTCAATACCCTGCGTGGTATTAGCAACGGAAGTAGGTAGTTGTTTCAACATAAGATTTGTTTTGTAGTCTTAAAACTTAATATTATAGAGCTACGAGCAGGTTGAATATAGTTATATATTCAGGCTTTATTTCATCTTTAATAAGTTTAGTTGACATAAACGTATTTAAATCGGATTATAAATAATCACTTAAGTAGGCTTATAAAAAAACCATCAAAGTATGAGTTTATAGAATAAGTATCTTTTATTAATAATAAGGTATTAAGAGATGAGGCATTAAGGTATTAAGGAAAATTGTATTTAATGTATATAATTTTCAATGCAATGGTGTAAATTAGTTTTAATCAATTGTAGTCTTGTTAAATTAACGGGAAATTTATTGTAGTGGCTAGATTCATGTTAGCTAGTAATTAATTGTAGTGGTGTAGAAATCTCAAATAGGATAATTTAACTAAAATTTAACTTTAAATTTTAAAAACAAGATTTAGAAAATATGGTTTACATCAGCACCTTTTTTAGCCTTACCGGCTAAAGCCTTTGAAGCCTGACCGGCAATATTTCTGAAAAATTTCGCGGACCGTTAAAATTTATGAATTTTTTTTGTAGACCGGTGGTTTTTTTAACTTTAGTAGGTATTAAAGAATTACTACGTTACTGAAAATTATGCTTTATAGAAATTTGTCTTCAGTACCGTAATTTTCTAAATTAAAATTGTATTATTATATTTTGAATATGATTTTTTTTAACGGACATGTAAAAATTATCCGCTGACCGGTTAAATTCTTCCGCAGACTGGCAGTTGACAAACATTGCTCTACAAACTAGATAGTTGTACTGAATATCTTATCTAAAACTCAATAATTTGTTTTAAGCGTTAAAATATTGAAAGTGAAACATTTATAAATTCGTCAAAAAAGTGTTCGTTTCTCCGAAAGTATGGCAATAATATGTTTTGTTTTGTCTCTTTCACTTATTTTGTTACGGCAAGAGCAAACCTGACAATCGCTTTTTGTTCCCGTAAGAATCACATGGAGCCTTCCATTTAACCGAATTTCGTGATAATTAGCGATCGATGTCGAGGCTCGATCTCCCTTTTGTCGAAAATCTCCTCAACTAGGGTGGCATTGGGTTTTCGTTCAACACATTGTGAAACCGACGACGTTGTCAACCGTAGTTTCGGGGGAATTTATTTCCATATTAAATTTTTTCCCTTTATTTTTTCCTTTTCCTGTTCTTAATTTTTTTTTTGTTTTTCTTTTTTCTTATTATTTTTTCTTATTATTATATCTGCATTTAAATTACTTTTTAGGTGTGGATGTGGATGTCAATAGTTGAAATTCTAATTTTTACATATAAATATATAAATTAGGGCAGGTTTTTAAGACCCTATGGTATGATATACCGACCACGTCGGTATGATATACCGATTTATACAATATATCTATATATTTCTTCTTAGTTCTTCTCTATATTAATTATACAACTGACATATGATAACTAATAAACTTATGGATAAATTGCACTTGTGTGCCTTGTATATCTTAAGGCAATTATTCATGAACCAATACTGTGCTTTTATCAATTTGAAATTACGATATCTCGCATTAACATAAAATGTCGCCGCTATACATAAAATGTCGCCACTAGACATAGAATGCTCGCTCGTCATTCGAGTTGCCGTACGAAACGCCGCTGCCATGTCGACTGAGAATAGCATCTCAATCACAAAGGGTTAAATTGGAAACCTTGCAAATTTCATACAAAAATACAAATACTTTTTTCCGCCATTCTACATTCTACAGATGTGATATTAATAAATATTGTATCTTAAAAAATGAATCTTACCTATCTCAAGATCAGTAGTTACAAATTTATCATAAACAAAGATTTTGGGGCAATTTGGATGGTTACCTATGTTGATTTTCTTTAAAAAGAACTTGTAAGTTTACAAATGTGGCATTTCTACTGCTTTTCCCAAATGTTACTTAGTAAAATGTTATTTAGTTTTGTCTAGACTAGTTTTGTATTCTTTGTCTATCCTCATCTATCCTTGTCTAGGTTTGTTAAGGCTAGTCTAGTTTGGTCTAGTCTTAACTAGTGTTTTCTAGTCTTCTCAAGCCTTGTCTAGTCTTCTCAAGTCTTGTCTAGTCTTCTCAAGTCTTGTCTAGTCTTCTCAAGTCTTGCCTAGTCTGTGTAGTTCTGTATGGTTTTGTCTGGTCTTGTCTGATATGGACCAATCTTGTCCGGTCTTATCTGGTCCTGTTTTGTCTGGTCTACTTTTGTCTGATCTTGTCTAGTCTTGTTCCATCTTGTCCCGTGATGTCCAGTGTTGTCCAGTCTTGCTCTGTCTTCTTTAGTCGTTTGTAGTCCTGTATAGTGTTTTATTGGTGTCTAGTCCCGTCTGTTCTTGTGTAGTCTAGTCTAGTCTCCTCTAGTCTTTGTCTAGTCTCCTCAAGTCTTTTTTCTCTTTGTCTAGTCGAGCCTAATCTTCCTTGATCTTATATAATCTCGTTTATTGTCGTCTATTCTAGTGCTGTATTGTCTTCTCGGGACTTGACAGGGCTTATCTAGACTTGTTAAGGCTTATTTAATCTGGTCTAGTTTAGGCTGGTTTAGTCTAGTCTCGTGTGGTCTAGTCTATTCTGGGCTAGTCTAGTCTAGTCTCGTGTGGCCTAGTCTATTCTAGTCTAGTCTAGTATCATTCTGTTTAGTTTCGTCTAGTCATATACAGCCTTGTCTAGTCCTGTCTAGTTTTGTCTAATCTAGTCTTCTCTAGACTAGTCTCATTTTGTCCAGACTTGTCTAGTTTTGTATAGTGCAGGGGTGGGCAAATCTTTTAACAGTCTATATGTCTATGAAATAATAGCAGTTTGATAATACAGTAAACATCAGGCATGGAATATAGGCCACATAATAAGAATATTATAGGCAGGCTTTTGGGATTTTTTTTAACCTTTTAATGTTAGAATACGAATTAAGAAATATTTTAATTTAACCCAAAATGTAAAATAATACATTTTGGGTACTATGTATAGTTAAACTATGAGTAAAAGTTACTATGTATAGTTTGGTAATATGTATACAGTATAATCTTGATAAACCGAAACATATGGGACTAGACAACCGTCGGATTATCAAAAAAAAATCGGATTATCAGGATTAAATACGGAACAATAACAATAATTTTTCGCTCAAACACATCATCACTTGGGGTGGCGTTTTCTTCTCTCCATTTCGAACAAGCATTGAGTACGTTACACACCGTCACAAACACGTCACCGTTTGCTACAGTTTGCCGAGTTTAAACATTGAAGTCATCGTTAGCTCCATCGTCATCCAAAACAAGTGGAACATATTATGCTGAGGATTTCTTCGTCAGAAAATAAATGAAAATTTTCCTCGCGTATGCCTTGAAGCCAAGCTATATCATCGTTTGTCAGAGTAACACCAAAGTAAAACCTTGTAAAAATTTCGAACATAATTTTAGAGTTATCTTGCTTTGTCTAGCCTTGTCTAAGCATATTTTGTAATGACCTGAATAAACCTGAGTAGACTCATATTTTCTTGGCTAGTCTTGTCTTTTGTTGTGTAGTCTTTTCTACTTTTGTGTAGTCTTATTGAGTATTATTGAGCATTTATAGTTCGGTTTTAATGTTTTTTCTGATAAAACGCTTGGGAAGTCTCAAAAGCTGACTATATCACTTATTACGAGACCAAAAAACTATGCGAGCAACATCAAATTCAAACAAACCTTGCACTCCTTTAAAACAACGTGGAATTACGAAATTTCGTGAAAGATATCAAGTAGAGATGAGCATGGGATCCCATCGACCTATCCCTTCTCATCGTCCCATGGGATTGGATGAGTGGTATGAATGTCGCGTGGGATGGGATGCGATGCAATTGTATGGTACGACAATTTTGTGTGGGGCGGAGTGGGACGAGTTTTGATAATCTTGTAAATCTAGTTCGTGCATAATTAATCCAGCCCAGGAGATTTCTGTGATAACGATGTAGTTCCTGAAAAGTCTTACGATCCGTTTGTAACGAAAAAGGATTTCATTGTCAGATAAAGAAATTACGGAAAAATTAAATTCTATTTTAGAATTATCGTTAAGAAAGTCTTAACCGTAAAGAAAGTCTACTGTATGGAAAAAATAGGATGAATGGTACGGGCCACGCGACCGGGGTAGGATGGGATGAATGGGATGGGACGAAAATTTTAGGTTTGTGAGATGGTACAGTGGGACAAAAATGTGACGGGCTGGGACAGTGACAGGGATCCGTCGCACGGGATGGGATCTGGAACGAGAAACTCGTCCCATGCTCATCTTTTATGTCAAGTGTGGTAATCGAACATAATGCACAATTTATTTTTTAATAAAATTCTCGTTTTTTTTCTGTTTTCTTCTTGATCAACCAATAAATATATTTAATTGAAGACAATTGCAATAATAATCAATGATATCTTGCCTATAACCGTCCTATTACGCTCCTTCCAGTCCTAGGCGAAATTTTTAGATTTTCAACAGATCCTCAAAAATAGATTATGGAAGTTGCTTAAGAATTCCATTCCACCATACCAATTTGGATTTAAGTCTTTCCACTCCACCACTCACCCCCTATTTATCCTCCAAAACCGCCTACCTCCACTAAGATCATTCTGCTGTTGTATTCCTAGACATAAATAAAGCTTTTGACAGTGCGTGACATGCCGGACATCCTATTCAAAATGCGACAACTCAATGTTCCTCCGTATCTCATCTATATCCTTAAATATTTCTTCCATGACAGATCCATCCAATTTAAAATAAACAGCGACCTCTCCTCTGAATTTACCCCTCTCCAAGGTGTCCACCAAGGCTCTCCCCTCTCTCCCTTAATATACAATTTATACTGCCACGACATCTACAACTATAGCCTTGCTGACAAATGCCAAATCAACATCTCCTATATCCTACAATACGCTGATGACACCGCTCTAATATCCCACAATAAAAATCTTAAGAAAACGACGGACGAACTTCAAGCACTCACGGACAGCACAATTTTGGTTTATCCTCTGGCAACTTACTGCAAACCCTTCAAAATGCCAACTCCTCATCCCTAATCACAACATTTTTTCCAATTCCCCACATATCCACCTAGATACCATTGCTATTTCCACCAAATAAAATACAACTCATATGAAATACCTAGGCATGACATTCGACAAGAAATTAAAATTCAACACAGGCGCTAAAATACTGAAGACCAAAACTGTCCAAAGAAACATTTCCGCTGCTTGACATAAGGCACCAAGGTATCTCTATTTCAAAGGCCATCTAGATTTACTAATCCATCTGCAGACCTATCCTCGACTACGGACACATACTACTCACTACTACTAACCGAAAAACATATAACATACTATAAACAGCAGAACGAACATCACTGCGCATTATTTCCAAACTTAGACACCCCAGAAACATCCTCCATAACCATAGGTGGGCATTAATTCGTTAATGCGTTAATCGTTAATTAACGAAGTTAACAAACTGTTTAACTTATTAACTTTTAAGTTAACTCAAAAAAATGTTAACGCTCTTGTTATCTTCCGTTAAATTGAACTTCCGTTAACTTTACTCCGTTACATTGGTTGTCTGTTGACATGTCATTTTTTGTTTGAATTGCGCGTCAGGCGGGAACACCGACGAGGCGCGGTGCTGTAGCTCAAAAGATCAAAACACCAGAGCTGAAAAAAATAAAGCGTCACTGTTGATTATTTGCTCTGTGGGAGTGAATACAAGTTATTAAAACCTTACTTTTTTAGCGTTTGCGTCATTTTTAACCGATTTCATTTATATTTTATCTTTCTTGATTTATTTCTTTTTCATTTGTGTTGGTTGTTGGTGTAAATAGTTGATGGTGTTAAATATACAAGTATACATCATGAACACTTCTACTCCAAGTACGCAAAGCTCTGAAAGTCAAACTGAATCAAATCCTTGACCACACTTGAGTGATTACTTTGTATTCCAATAAAAACTTGGAGAACAGACGTTGATTTAAGAATGCAAACTGTATCAGTCACAGGATACTGGATTCAGTCACCGACTTTACCTCCCCGAGTAGTCGTGTATCCATCCTCTCTCTCAAATGCGCAAACAAGGGCTACAGTATAGTCAATGTACATGCCCCAATCAACCAGTACAACAGACGCAATCCAGACAGAACTGATACATTCTGGGAAGACTTAGAAGATATTATCTCTAAACTTCCAGAGAGGCACACCGTTATACTGCTTGGTGACTTCAATGCTCATTTGGGAAGAGAGAAAAAATACAGAAACATAGTGGGCAATTATCCGGCACATAAGCGAACCAACCGCAACGGAGAACGATTGGTGGATCTGTGTAGGACTTTTGGGTTGATCATGAAGTCTACAGCTTTCAAGCACTTCCCAAGGAAGCAGAAGACTTTTATTTCACCTAATACCTACCTGGGCGAATTCCAGATAGATCATGTGGCCATTTCACGAAAATCTCAAAAGGAAATACAAAACGTGACAGTACTAAGAAGCGCCAATCTGGACTCAGACCACTACCTCTCAAAGATCAAAATAAGACTCCAGCCTAGAAACACGAACACACAGAACCTCCAAAATGGTAAGATTTGACGTCGAGCGACTCAAGAACAGTCAAGAACTAACTCAAAGACTGAACAACACAGACCTAAACAATTGGAACGAACTGAAGGAGACTCTTGTCAAGGCGGCCAATGAACTCGCCCCTCTCGCTAGAAGAAGGAAGCATCCGTGGTGGACTGAAAACTGTGACAATGCAATAGCCCAAAGACAGATAGCCTGGGTGAAGTGGAATTCTAAAAAGACCAAGGAAAATTGGCATCAATTTTTGGAACAAAGAAAGGTTACAGCCAAGATAATTCGAGGAACCAAACGAACCTTCACACAAAACCAACTAACCCAAATCGAAGAGAGCTTTGCTAAGAATAATTCTAGAGATTTCTTTGGAACCTTTAAGCAGGCACTCAGAAAATACGCTCCGCCAAGTCTCCACTTCAGAGACTCACAAGGCAACCTGGCTTATAACGACAAGGACAACTGCCACATTTTGGCTCAGTACTTTAAAAATCTACACAACTGTGACCCACCCTGCGAAAACTTTGACTATAAACAAACCACACCAAACCCGGACTCGCTTCCCACTTCATTGGAAGAAGTTGGCCAGATCATTCAACTTCTTAAGAATAATAAGGCAGCTGGAGAGGACTCTATCGTTGCTGAACTGTGGAAAGGTGCTGGAAACAATGCCGTGCGCAAGCTAACCGAGATCATACAGGACATCTGGGAAACAGAGAAATTACCACCCGATTGGAAATCTGCTCTGATCCATCCGCTTCACAAAAAGGGAGATTTTACTGATCTAAACAACTACCGTGGAATTTCTCTCATCCCGGTAACATACAAGATTCTCTGGAACACGTTACAAACAAGGGCAGAAAATCAGTTGGATAGTCAACTGGGAGAATACCAGGGGGGCTTCAGGAAGACCCGATCCTGTGTTGAGCAGATCCTCAATCTTAAAACTGTACTTGCATACTCCAAGATGAGAAACCGCAAGGTGGTCGTCCCCATTGTTGATTTTAGGATACCTACGATTCCATTGATAAAGAAACGCTTAACAAAGTACTACAGGAACTAGCACTAGACAACAAAACCCGCAGACTCATCCTAGAAACTTTGACCAACACACATTCCAACGTTAAATTAGAAAAAATTAGAGGCGAGATTTCAGAAAGCTTCTAAATAAAAACTGGAGTGATACAAGGAGATGGACTTTCCCCACTTCTCTTCAACTGTGTCCTTCAAAAGGTTATGAGAGAATGGCACAAGGAACTGAACAATTTGGGTGCTCAGAGTGGTATCTACCTGAGACGTAAGAACGATGGACTGGTTGTAGATTACCTGGCCTTTGCGGATGACATGGCACTGTTTGCAAATTCTGTTGAGATGGCAACAATATAGGTAAACTGCTTTAGAAAACAGGCTGCCAAGGTGGTTCTTCAAGTGTCGCTGGAGAAAACAGAATTCTTCACTAACATCAGAGAAGCAAACAGAGAGATGTTACTAGAACTGGGAAACATTAAGAGGACTGAGAAATTGAAGTATCTCTGCGTATGGATTGGACCCAACTTATCAGAAAGAGCGTCATTATTCAGGAGAGTCAACAAGTTGGAACTAGCCTATCGGCTGACTAAGAACACTTACAGTAAGAAATGTCTGTCACGCAACCTGAAACTTAAGCACTACACATCAGTCTTACGACCAGAAGCCCTGTATGCCATGGAGTGTCTTTCCTTGAACCGAAGGGGTCTCATAGAGAAATTGGAAATCAGAGAGAGGAGAATCCTCAGGAAGATCCTAGACCCAGTAAAGGAAGATGGGGAATTTCGAAGGCGGCATAACTTTGAGCTCTACGAACATATTGAGATGCTCTCTGACTGGGCAAGGAAAAGAAGTGTAGCTTTCTATGGCCACGTTGCAAGATTATCTCCAAACCGACTAACCAACCGTCTGTTCACCTTCTGGCAAAACAAGAAGCTTCGTACTACTTGGTTGCCAGAGACCGAGAAGGATATTAAAGAACTGGGAATAACAGATCTCAAAAACAGACAGTCTGTGAGACGCACCCTGAAGGAAGTCCGTGGATTTCAGGAAAAACCTCGAAGGAAAGGTACCTCCTGGACAGAAGAAAGAAAGGAGTTACACCGGCAGAAGATGCGACAATATTGGGCAATGATCAAAGCCCAACAGTTGAACAAGCGTGGTCCAAAGTATGCCCATTCGAAAGAAGAAGAATGCAAACTGTGTTTGCCTAAAGTTTGTACAATAAAGTCTCACATGTCTAGTCTTGATAATCTTAAACAACATGTGAAAAGAACGCATGCATCCAAATATGAACAGTTTAAAGAAAACTAATGGGAAAAAGAAAACCGTTCTGAGGCCCTCTTTAAGTCATGTGAATTTGAATTCTTCAGATGTTGGCAACAGCAGCCTTTCAGAAGATGTTTCGACTACTGTGGCTGCAAAAGTATGATAGCAGCAAGTTATCTAAAGTCAAGAAACTTATGGAAGCAAAAGTTGAAGACCCTTTGAAAAGAGAAAGTGAAGCAAATTAAAATGTATAGTGCCAGTATTAGCGGAAGCAGCAATAATGAAGAAGAAGGAGAAGTACTGTTACTCAGTCTGTCAAAAATCTCTCAAAATCAAAGCGCAGAATTTGGTGAGAACTTGGCTGGACTCAAGGTCAAAAGAATCTTTTACGGATGCTGCCTTTCTAGGTGTTCCACGTTCTAAGTTTTAATAAATCTTTTTTTAAAATATAATACTGCAATCCCACCAACGCCACAGCAGAAGGGCTTTTTTCTACAGGGAAAGATATTTTTAGAGCTAAACGCTCATCACTGGCAGATGACAAATTTAATATGCTCATGAAAGGCAACATGAACGTACAACTAATGAAAAATTATGACTAATACAATAAATAGCCTTTTTCTTCCATATTAGTTAGTCTTCTATAGTAGGTGCGTATATGCTCTGCTACCCGTGCGAAACCAGGGCGGGTCGCTACTATTGCTTATAATAATTAAATCAATTAATCTATCTACTTGTTTTTGTTTTATTTACAAATGGATCCCACCCCAACAGGTACCAAAAGCAGTATACGTTTTGGATGGTTAAATTTTGATGGTTAACCTTAACTTGCGTAAAATTTTCGAAATTTTAACGCTTTAACGATTCGTTAATCGTTAGTTTTTTATTAACCAGTTAACAATTAACGAAGTTAACTTTTGGATTAACTGTGCCCACCTATGTCCATAACCATAACCCTTGCAATGAACTCCTTTACACACTCAAAAATCCCGAGACTCTTCGACAGACACAAATCACTACTGACCAATTACAAAGCGACTAACACTCAATGGACCATCACAAACCCCTCATGTATCAAACGCGACTCTACCAAACCATCCCGCAGACACCCACTCAAAACACTCCAAGAAACAATATACGACTTACGATCAAACCCTCCATAATCTGTAAATTTAGCAGTTTTTTTTTTTGTATAAAATTATTTTGAATATTAAAAATGTAAACTCCTGGTCATAGAGACCTAGTGGTCGATAGTCTTTTGTAAACGTTTGTTTTCAATAAACATTTCTTATTCTCTCGCCTAGTCTCTAGTAATCTTTAATATAATAATAATAATCTTTTAGCATACGTTCGGGCCGATTCTGTGTCAACCATTAATTTTCTTTTATTTCCGCTAATTTAAGAAAGTTATTAAAAACAAATAAATAAAATAAAAGAGATACTAGTCTACACTAGTGTCTTTACTATTTTATTTATTTATTTTGATTATTATGGGAAATAGAAAAAAGGTTTTCGGCGTTTTTTCAGTTAACTTTTAACTTTTCTCTTACAGAATCGGCTGAGGTCTTTATCATTTTCACCAGTTTAGTTGGTATCTTCAGCTGCTGTAGGATTTGGTAGAAGTTGTTGTGGTCGATTGAATCGTATGTCTGCTTATAATTGACGAAGATGTTGTGCACATCAATGTCGTATTCCCAGGCTTTATTCAAAATTTGCTTCACTGTAAAGATCTGGTCCACCGCCGATCTTCCTCTGCTGCAGCTTGCTTGGTATTCTCCAATAAGTTTTTTCTGCGTACGGCTGTAGTCGTTTGCGGTCTTTATCATTTTCACCAGTTTAGTTGGGATCTTCAGCTGCTGTAGAATTTGGTAGAAGTTGTTGCGGTCGATTGAATCGTATGACTGCTTATAATCGACGAAGATGTTGTGCACATCAATGTCGTATTCCCAGGCTTTATTCAAAATTTGCTTCACTGTAAAGATCTGGTCCACCGTCGATCTTCCTCTCCTGCAGTTTGCTTGATATTCTCCTATGAGTTTTTTCTGCGTACGGCTGTAGTCGTGCGTTAATGATATACGTTAGTATTTTGTACACAGTGCATAGTAATTCCGCGGTGTTATGGCACTTCAGTTTGTTTCCTTTTTTATGGATGGGGATAATGATTGCTGTTTTGAGGTCCTCTGGGAGCGTCTCTTCTTCCCAGATTTTTACTATGAGGGAGTATTTAGTGTATGCCTCAGCTGGATTCCATCTATCCCCGGTGCCTTGTTTCCATTCATTTTGTGCATGGCCTCTTACATTTCCTCGAAGGATGGGGGTTCTATCTCCTCGAAGGATGGGGGTTCTGTCTCCTCGAAGGATGGGGGTTCTGTCTCCTCGAAGGATGGGAGTTCTGTGCTGTCCCCTTCGAGCTCGTTAATTACTCCTATGTCTTGTGCCATTTCTTCTCTCTTTGTTAAGAGTTTCTGGAAATGTTCTCTCCAGATGTTCCAAATTAGTTTTATTCGATGGGAAAGGTGTATCGACCTGGGCCGAAATCTCGCGATTTTATTATCTTTTGCGCTGCGAATTTATATATTTCCGGTAGTATGCTTCGCAGCTAAATTTAATAGTTTCAAGTTAATAAGGAGGTGTAATCACGAGCCAAAGGGCTGCAGCGACCACAAACGTCTGGAAGACAACAATTTTAAGGGAATCCCTCCACTTACTATCCTTATTTCGTCCCTTGAAATAGGCGCCGGAAGGACGGTCCACACTGAGCGGAGACGCGAGCAACCCTAAAAGGTAAGTGATCAAACCAGCCCAGTTTAAAATTAGCAAATTGATTTTCGTGAAATACGGTCCGAACATTGTTCTGACGAAAGCAGGATATCCAGACCAAAATTAATAACGAAACTACTGGAGTATGCTTTGAGTGTTTCCGCCGAGACCGGAAACAAAATGGCGAATCCAACAGCGACCGAGCACATGGACGTCTTCGACTAACTGACCCCGATCCGGTTCGAAGGACCAATGTTTGGACCGTATTTCACGAAAATAAAATTTGCTAATTTTAAATTGGGCTGGTTTGATCACTTACCTTTTAGGGTTTCTCGCGTCTCAAGATGATTTTTCGATGAAATTCCGGATCATTTTGATGCATTTCAAAAACCAAATCAGCAAGTACACTACGTTGTTGATAGTCGGTAGGCGTGAGTCCTTGTGTTAATTAAACCTGACCTAAGTCTTTATCCAAAATACGCTGTAATGTCGTTTGTGGAATACCCAATTCCAAATATCGACGAGAAATGGACAAACCTCAGTTTTTCTGAACACTATGGGCTACAACAGCAATATTCTCAGTTCTTGAGCAACGTGCACAAGTTCAGTTCTCCACATCACTAACTTTGTTATGGACCTGATGGGCTGTGCTCTCTCCTAATCAAAAACAACTTGCAATATTTGGGTAAACCTATTTACAAAACATTGTAAAGTGTTCCTTCGATTCTGAAGAGTTCCCACAAATCCTGAAAGTAGCTTCTATAATACCAATCCACAAAAAGGGAAAATACGACTGCAATAAATAATTTTAGACCGATTACGCGACTTATTATCCGTTTTCTCTCAAATATTAGAATATTGTTTCCAGCACAGGCTTTTCTACCCTTTTCTATAAAACCTAGAATTATTCCACGCGAACAGCATGGCTTCCAAACAAGCAATTCCACAAACACACCCATTCTTGAGCTATATAATAAAATATTAGCAGAAGTCGACAAGGGCAGATTCCCAATAAGCATCTTCTGTGATCTGAGCAAGGCCTTTGATTGTGTGGATCATGCTCTATTAACTAACAAGATCTTTAGGTATGGTACCTTAAAGACATTTAAGATATGTTACAAGAACTACAAAAGGTACAACAAAGGAACTACAAAATATATAACAAATTTAGTACCCAGTGAGCAAATTCTCATTGGTGATGAGGAAGTGTAGCTCTGGTGGATAAGGACAATTATCTTTCTAGTTTCTCTCTAGTTCTATTTATTCAGTGTTTCTACTGTTTTTTTCTATTGTTTCTAACATTATTATGGTTATTTTGATGTGAATATAATTTGTTAATTATATATGTAATACTAAGGTGAAATTAATTGTAGTGGGTAGATGTTAAATTATCTCAAATATTTAACAAAAACTTTAAATTTTAAAATCAAAATTAAAAAAAATGGTTTACATTTATGTATGTATATATTATGTATATTATAATAGCTTCTTAATAGCCATTGTGAGAATATTTCGCGGACAGATCAAATTTTTGAAAAAAAAAATTTGGAAGGGTGATTTTTTTTAAGTATACTAGATATTTAATAATTAATGTATTACCGAATTATGCTTTACAGCAATTTGTCTTTAGTACCGTAAGATTCTTAATGAAAATTGTGCAAATGTGTAAACAAAGTTAATTCTTAATTAAAATTGTTAGGAAATTATTATTTAGTCCTTCAATAGAAAATATTATATTGTTTAAATATAAAATATATTTTCCATTATTATTGCAAATGTGAATTAATTTTAATCATTATTACTTTAATTTAAATTTAAATAATTCCTACTCCTTCCTATAACGATACTTTTAAAGTCGTAGGACATGCAGATCTAATTAAATTAAGTCCAAACCTTAACAATTTACTCTTATAAAAAATTGAGGTGTTCGTGTACAATTATCGTGCGTGTAGCAGGTAAATTTCAAAGATAATTTATCCGAGTAGAAACGAAACAAAATAGGTTACAATCATTGATAGTTTGCATATCATCTAAAAGTAAAAGATTTACATGTGACATTGAATTTAATTCAAACATTTCTACGTTCGTCGAATTCGAATTAGAGCAATGAAAGTGATGTTAGTAAACTGGGTTGCATAGCAGCTGCGTAATTTAATAACAAGCGTAAAAACAAAAATAGAAATATAAATTGAGAAAAAAAGTGTTTGGATTAGACTTGTTACGATGAGATAGTCTTTTTGATGTTTGCGTCTGACGTCGCCGTAAGATCTGATCTCGTATTTCGCGGTTTTAGTTCTGGCCGTGTCGTGGAGAGGGAAGCAACAGTGCGCGCGATTCTGCGTTCATTGATCGACCCCTCCACGAGCGGGTCCCCTTGCGTCTCCCTCTGTGCCCTTACACTGTTATCCCGACAAAGCAGTGGCCAGGGTAGTTGGTCGCACCACCCTGTCGTTCGAGCGTTCATATTAACCGGCCGCTAGTACCAATAAACACCACGCAGTGCGAACGTTTCGTTTCGAAAAAATATCAACAACAAAATTTAGTGTCTTGCACATCGTGCAGTGTTTTTTGTATGTAAAACGTGTCTTGGAAAAGCTTCAAACTGTGGGGCGCAGGGGCTTTTTTCTTACCTCCGCAAGGGATGTACTACCCGGTAAGAGATTGTTAAACTGTTATCCCTCTCTTACAGAATCCTCCCCTAGTGTGTTACTCAACATCTGCTTCATTTTTTCTCCGTCTCGCAACCCTAAAATATTTCACCGAAGTATATATTAAATATATTGGAATTTAAGTTTTCCATGTGCTTTTTTCGAATGAAAAAATTACCCGTATGGATGTTTGCCAAAAACTGTTTGATACTTCTGCTGTATATACTCCCGCGTTGCTTATAGTTTATTTAGAGACGCAAAACAGGCGCCTGAAAAATGCAATTTTCATGTTTTTTCTCTTAGTCATGTAAATAACTTTGGTGAGAATTTACTCCAGTAAATATCCGTTATTTTATATACAAATCGTTTTGATATATTTTTTTAGTAACAATTTGTATGTTTTTTTTTTACCCAGGCGGAATTTCATTAGGTTTTATTGCTTAAATAATGTCTTGGTATATGTTTTGAATTGTTTCTGTGCACGCACAATATTATTTATTGTTAAAAAGTGGCAATATCAGCAACGCTCAGCAACAGAATTTTACATTAAATTTACGACAATGCAGTAAAATCTTTCGAAAAGTTATAATCATTTTAATTTTTATTACTGTTTTTTTGTTGTTGTTGAATGTTTTATATTTTTATTAAACAAATTCCTTGATTTTTTTAAAGATTTTCTGTAGTTAAAAGTTTACTACCATTTTTTAAATAAAATATTGAATTTAGTATTTTAATAAATCATTTTATTACCTTTGGTTTCATACAAAAATTAAAATAATATTTTCATGATATTTCTGCTTTTGATGATCCATTTTATATGTTATTGCAGCACACACATTTAATGCGTAAAATAAATAAATCATAGACTATTGTTTGGGTGTTATTACCAAATAAATAACTAAATTAAAAATTACACCAGATTACTGCTTAGGTAATTTATTCTTTAAATTTTGCATAGAGATAATTATCAATAATATTCTGACCACTGTTTGGATATTATAATTAAATTATTAGCTTTTTGTGAACTTTTACACGAAATTATTGTATATTTTAATAATTTATTCCTAAAATATTGCCAAGAACAAAAACAATTTCGTTATTTTTAAACAACTTGCAATATCTAAGAGAAAATCGCCATTTTGTTTTTCTAAATTTCATAAACTTTTGAACGCATTATTGCGACACATGTCGGAATTAAAATTTTTGTGTCGCCATAAAGTAAATTTAAGTGTAAGTTTATTTGTAAACTTTCGTAGTTAAATTGTACGTTGGATTTTCGTTAATACATCTTTAATTTAAAAAAATACATCAAATAAAACTTTAAACACATTTGATCTTGTAACCTCTACTTTTATCTAAATATTCTTTAACTTTGAGAGATAACGTAACCACATATTTTCGGTCCAAATAATTTTTTTTCTTAAATGGTAACTCTAGTTCACGAAATACATCTCGAAAATATTTACCACTCAAAATTCGCTGTAAAATTGGAAATTTATTGCAAATATATTTTTAAAGCAAACTTTCTAGAAATCTCTATATTTATTTCATGAAATTGTGTGTTGTTTTTATTTGGAAATGGTAAACATGAGACCGATATGAGATCGATAATAGTCCGAATAAATTGTTAATATTTTCAATCCAAATAAAATATTTTTTTAATAACTGCTACTGCTACTTACATTATTTATCTTGGTCGAAATTACGTCTTGTAATATTTACCACCAATAATTCGCTATTAAATTGGCGTTTGTTCTCTTGGTAAACACACTAACAAATGTTGAAAACTTTCTAAAAATCGCTGTATTCATTTTATCAAATTTTGTGTTTGTTTAGGAATTGTAAATTATTTGAGGCTCAAATGAACAAGCACTCTAAATAAAATGGCAAGATTCTGTATAGTTTCAACTATTCTTTTTTTTATAATCTACTTGATTTAGTATTTAAATAAATCATTTTTTACCCTTGGTGTCATAGATAAATTGAAATGATATTTCTGCTTAAAATGGATCACCATTTTATATATTATTACAATATACACATTTAATGCGTAAAATAATATCTTTGGGCTATTGTCAGGGTGTTATTACCAATTTAATAAATTGTATACCAGATTATAGATTAGTTAATTTATTCCTTAAATTTTGCCAATAAATACCATTTCGTTATTTTGAATCAAATCCTTTAATTAGAACTAGAGATAATTACCGATAATATTATTTTGACCATTGTTTGGATGTTATTACCAAATGAATAGCTTTTAGTCAACTTTTTCACGAAATTATTGCTTAGTTTAATAATTTATTTCTAAAATATTACCAATTTCAATGTTTTATAGACGTTTTGATATATTTTTTAGTAACAATTAGTGTTTGTTTATTGCTTAAATAATACTTTATATATATATATATATATATATAAATATATATATATATATATATATATATATATATATATATATATATATATATATATATATATATATATATATGTATATGTGTTGAATTGTTTCTATGCACGCACAATATTATTTATTGTTATAAAATTGGCAACATTAGTAACGCTTATACAGATTTTTTCATAAAATTTGCGACACTTTAGTAAAATTTAAAGAGTTTATAAACAAATTCCTTAAATTTTTCAAGATTTTGTGTAGACGAGTTTAAAAATAACCATCTTTATATAATAACCATTTACAATAAATATTACAATTTACAATAAATATTTACAATAACCATTTTTTTAAATAAAATATTTGATGTAAATAAACTATTTGATTTAAATAAAATATTTGATGTAAATAAACTATTTGATTTAAATAAAATATTTGATTTAGTATTTTATTCATAATTTAGTATTAGTTCCATCACAAAAATTGATATGTTCCGTTTTTATTATTGCACACATTTAATGCAATGCGTAAAATAATCATTTTGGCTAGTGTTATTACCAAATTAATAACTTCTAAACCAAATTATTGCTTCGTTTATGTGTTGTTTGAATTTGGCCAATTCACAAATACAAGTTTAGTTTAATAAATTATTACTAAAATATTGCCAATTTCAATGTTCTTAAACAACTTGTAGCTCTATCTAGAGACAATTGCCATTATTTTTAATTTCATAAACTTTTGAACGCTATATTGCAAGATATGTCGAATTTAAAATAATATTTATCTACACGCACACCAACATTAATAAGTAATTTTGAATAAGTAAAATTGTATGTGAAAGATGCCATTATTAAATCGTGCGTAAGTGCGTGAAGGCCCAATTTAAATCAAATGGAGTTTCATTATTAAACGATTTCGGTTTGTTACTATGACAACAACTCGCGCCAATAAACAAAAAACATAGACCTAGCGAAAATAAATTTTCTGACGTATATTCAAATTGAATTATTTTTTCTTATTTTGAATCAAGAAGTCTCAGTCTGGATTTATCTGGCTCTAATATATCTTAACCTAACTATAACCTAATCTAGATTAAAATTAGGTCAACCTAGATTACATAGACAACGACGAAATAGTGTTCCCGTCACTGTGCGTTTATACTAGTTAGCAATTTTTGCCTGCCTACGTTTATTAACCGAAACATTTATTAAAATATTCCTTTACTTTGTGAAATAACGTGACCACATATATTAGGTCCAAATGTAATGTTCATATTATTTTACTTACAATTAGTAGACGAAGTGCACCTCGAAAATATTTACCATTCAAAATTGCAAAATTTGTTTTGATTCTCTTGGTAAACTTACGAGTTTATTGCAAATAAAATTTTCACTCTCTAAAAATGTCTTAAATTATTTTATAAAATTGAGTGTTGTTTTTTGTTCTTGTTTGGAAATTATAAATTGTTTGAGCCTCAAACGAACGAGCAGTTCCAATTAAAACGTCAATATTGTCAGTCCAAATAAAAGGTTTTTTCCATAAATGCAACGTTCACATTATTTCGCATAGTCGTTGAAAAACATGTAGAAAATCTCATGTAGAAAATGCATCTTGAATAAATTAACGACTCAAAATTCGCTTTTAAATTGGTGTTTGTTTCTCGGTAAACGAATTTAGTGCAAACACAAAGTAGAAAACCATCTAAAAAGTCTCCGTATTTATTCTATTAAATTATGTGTTGGTTTTCATTGTTTTTGTTTAAAAATTTAAATATGTATGAAGCTCAAATGAACAAGCAGTCTAAATATTTCTACGAATTTAGTGCAAATACAAAGTTGAAAGCCATAATCGTGTGTAAAAGTATCCAACTTGTGCGAAAAGTCCAATGTAAATCAAATGAAGTTCCATTATTTAATGTTTTCTGTTTGTTGTTACTATGGCAACAACCCGCGTCAATAAACAAAAAACATAGACTTATTGTTAGACTAGAAGTCTCGACCTCCCTGGATTTATGTGGGTCTAATACAAAGTGACCACACGTCCCGATTTTGGCGGGACAGTCCCGCTTTTTGGAGGACAGTCCCGCGTCCCGCCGATTTTTAAAAATGGCCCGCTTTTTAGAAAATATCTGCATTTCTTATTTTAAATGTACTGTAATATATAAAATAAGATTTTTTCACGTATTCCCATAAAATCTATTTATAAAATATATTTTTTTAATGCCACCCAATGATATTTTTTATTATTCTCCAATCGAACTGTCCATATTTCAAGATATTCCAAGCAGTTATTATAAAAAATTCATAGATCTTTCAGAAAATTCGTTCGTTTAATGTTTTAATTTATCTCTTATCAGTACAGCTTTGCTTTTATGGACAACAAGTGAATGGTTTACAAATTGTTGTTCATAAAAGCATAGCTGTACTGATGAGAGATAAATCTTGAAACGCGTCTACAGATGGCTATCAACTTATCGGAAAGACATGATCTTAAAAAATGTTATTTTTCTAGTGTTTGTGGAGTACCACGAAGGTATACATACCACTTATATATATATAATAACTGAAAAAACGCATTTGAACATTAAACTTTAAAATTTGACCAATTCATGTGATAAATTTCACGACATTTCAATAAATGATCCGAGTATTCTCTCGGATCAATAATTTGACCGTGAAAGAAAATTATATTTTTCTTTTAAATATAAAAATTAAATTAATTAAAAATCATAATATTCAAATTATTGTTTTTTACAAATATTTTTACCAATAATTAATAATAAATACATTTTTGTATATTTATAGACAAGTATATGAATGTATACAATAATAGTAGTTTATGATACAAGTGTGTGAAGAAGGGCTTTTATGCATGGTGCGAGTGCGAGGTGCGAGTTTTATGTAATCGCAATGAATGCACAATTTATTTTCACTGCGTCTATGTTTTTTGTTTAGTGATGCGTCACTAAACAAAAAACATAGTGGTTGCCATAGTAACAAAAAACATAAATAATTTAATAATGAAACTCCATTTGATTTACATTGGATTTTTTTACACGATTTAGTTACTTTTACACACGATTATAATAATGGCATCCTTCACATACAATCATATATTAAAGTGTTACTTTTGGTGGGTGAGTAGATAAAATGTATTTTTTTGAATTTTTGGTCTGCTTTCATAACTAAATTATAATTCTTATTTCATCCCATTTGTCCCGCTTTGTCTCAATGGAAATGTGGTCACTTTACTCTAATATAACTTAAACTAACCACAGGGCTGGGGCAAGGCCACAAGGCGAATACAAAATTCAACGGTAGTGCAAGTATTTAAGAGAATTAAAAACTTTAACTTCAATTTTTTTAGACAGATTTTCGATTGGTTTATCTGTTCCTTCGTTAATAAATAATTTGCTTTTAAGTCTAATTCTAATTGAAACACAGAAGAAAAAAATCAGAATTTATTTCCATTTCATTAGCTATTTCTTTAGCTTTACAAATTATTTGCTCATCTATTATACGAAAGTCCATCAGAAACAAATTTACGCTATTTAATATTTTAACACATTCTGACAAAATCTTATTTGGGCTTATAATATGCCGCCCTAAAAATATGACGCCGTAAGGCGATCCGCCTGTCCGACCAGACGCACTTGCCGGCACTGTCTAACCATAACCTAATCTAGGTTAACCTAGATTACGACATCGACAACGACGAAATACACAGTCACTGTGCGTTTTTAATAGTTAACAATTTTTGCCACGGAGGCGCTGAACGCTCTAACCTTATTGTGTAGTGAACTATTTTGTCTGTCAAAATTACAAGTTTTCTATATTATCTAGAAAAGCTACAACTAAAAATAAACTAGACTAAATTGTGAGAATGGAGTACAAGTACTTATATTTCTTTAGTATGAAGATTATGCGCACTCTAAATCTGTGAACCTTTATTTCACTACGTATTTACTGCTCTTACGTTTTATTTGAGAACAAATAAATCCACAATATAATTCATGAATAACCATAGCAAAATAAAATTATTTTAAGTATTTACATTTATTTTGGATTAAGATTATGCGCACTCTAAATCTGTGCACCTTTATTTGACTACATATTTAGTGCTCTTACGTTTTATTGGAGTACAAATAAACCCACAATATAATACTACACGAATATCAATAGAAAAATTAAATTATTTTCCACTTGAAGAAAAAAAGTAAATAAATAAAAACCGAATATCGGTTTTTCGAAAAAAAAAAAAAACGGTTTTACGGTTTCCTAAATTTGAACAGAAAGCTCGGTTAACCGGGTTCGGTTTTAACCGCTTTGGATGCCCTAATTGTTATAAAGTACATCTATTTTTGAGATCAGTTTCGAGTGTCTTTTGCCGATATCAACTTTAATAAACAGCACGTCAATATTGTTGGAATATTTGAAATAGATTTTAAACGGCTCTTCTCTCACAAAACGCAACCATTGAATCTTTAACCACTCCACTTTTGATTGGACCCCAGCAGATTTTTGATTTGTTATATTCCTCTGAAGCAAATCTAGTGTTTAGCCTTTTGGAATACTGATTTTACGAATATGTTCGAGATTTATTAACAACTTTGGTCATTGTAAATAAAAATGATTTGATTGTAAGTCATAATTTCCTAGCTTATAAAACTTTCTAAAATTATCATCAGATGGAATGTATTCTGAGTTTGATTCTTGAAAATTATCTGGCTAATAGCTTTAATCAGATTGAATTATAATACAAAAATATTACCTTGCATTTCCTCTACCACGGTTTTTGATTGTGTTGTCATAACTTGTGTACAAAAAAAAAGTGTATAAAAAAATTTAAATGAATTGTAAAATATCGTAGTTAAAACTATATGTATTTTCGTTAATAAGTCTTAAAAGCAATTTCGACATTACATAAAATCCGTCTTAAAACACAGTTGAACTTTTATCAAAATATTCATTTAAATAAATCACATTAAAATAGTTTGATAAATGTTTAGTAACCTAAACATTTATAATATAAATTCCTCTACTTTGTGAGATAACGTAACCAAATATATATGGTCCAAATGAATTGTTTATATTATTTTACTTATAATTGGTAGACAAAGTGCACCTCGAAAATATTACCCATTCACAATTCACTGCAAAATTTGTTTATGTTCTCTTGGTAAACTTCCGAGTTTATTGTAAATAAAATTTGCAAACTTTCTAAAATCTTTATTTATTTTATGAAACCGTGTGTTGTTTTTTGTTATTGTTTGAAAATTATAAATTGTTTGAGTCTCGATCGAACATGCAGTCCTAATTAAAACGTACATATTATTGGTCAAAATAAAAGGTTTTTTTTTCAAAAATGCAATGTTCACATTATTTCGCATAATCGTTGAAAAACATGTAGAAAAAATCTTGTGTAAAAAAATGTATCTCGAATAAATTAATGACTCAAAATTCGCTTTTAAATTGGTGTTTGTTCTCTCGGTAAACGAATTTAGTGCAAACACAAAGTAGAAAACCATCTAAAAAGTCTCCGTATTTATTCTATTAAGTTATGTATTGGTTTTCTTTGTTTTTGTTTAAAAATTTAAATATGTATGAAGCTCAAATGAACAAGCAGTCTAAATATTTCTTGTCCAAATAAAATGCTTTTTCTCACAAATGAAATGTACACATTGTTTCACTTATTGTTTGTTAGTCGTCGAAACACATTTAAAAAATATTTACCACTCAGAATTCGCTGTTAAATTGTTGTTTGTTTTTAAACTGCCTTTAAAAAAAAAACCTTAAATTTGTATTTTAAAAATTAAATGGTTTCCCTTAGTTTCATACAAAAATTAAAATAATATTTCATATTATATATGTATTTATTTTATTAAATTGTGTGTTGGTTTTTTTGTTTTTGTTTAAAAATTTAAGTATGTATGAAGCTGAAATGAACGGAAAGCGGTCCAAATATTTATTGTCCAAATAAAATGCTTTTTCTCACAAATGCAGTAGTGTACACATTGTTTCATTTATTGTTACTCGTCGAAACACATTTAAAAAATATTTATCACTCAGAATTCGCTGTTAAATTGTTTTTAAACTGCCTTTTTTTAGAAAACCCTTGAAATTTGTATTTAAAAAATTAAATGTTTTCCCTTGGTTTCATACAAAAACAGGTGGGTTTTGACATTTTTTTGGGTATTACTAAATTTATGGCTTTTATTCAAGTTTTACACGAAATTATTGCCCAATATAGTTTATTCCCCAAGTTTTGCAAATAAACAAAAACAATTTCATTAATTTTCAACGAAATCTAAAATAATTACAGATAATTACCAATACTTTTATTTCTCCAATTGTTTGGATGTTATTACCAATTTCATAACTTTATATTTTGTAATAGCTTATATTTTGGGTCATTTCACAGTTTGCAAGCGATCACTTTATTGTTTTTTCTCTAGTAGCATCGAACCTCTCATAACTTTATATAAAACTTTACACGAAATTATGGCATACTTCATTATGAAATTATGGCATAGTATTTTGTCTTGGGGCCCTAGCTAGTAGATATAAGGTACACTGATACTAGGTAGATAGGCACAAAAATTAAAACATCCACAATATGAAGCTGACTTTTTATATTTATATTGACCCACAAGAATGAATTTATTATTTTAGAATAAAATAAAATTACGAATTTTAAGTAACCCCCGACACAAAAAATAAAATCGAAAATGTAAAAAAATAAAATTTATGTCTTTTAATATCATCAAAAGCACCTATTTATATGAATATTTTGATGATAACGGGGGACCGCTATGTGAAGACCGCTGAAAACTAAACTGTATTGTATATTGTTGTTTCGTTAGTCGCACGTACGTTGATACATATAGTAGGTTCTTGTATAATTAGGGTTTCTGGTGCGGATATATCCGAACCGCAAAACCGCGTTTTTCTGTGCAAAAACCGAAACCGCATAACCGTCATAAAAAAACGCGGTTTTCGGTTTTATCTAAAGATAAATCAAAATAATACATTGAATTAGTGCTCTTTCAAACATTGCAAACTGTTGTTGCACAAATGGCAACTATTGATGGTATATGTGTTCGAGCAATTTCAAAATCTGCATTTATTCGGAAAGCAATAGCTGGCCGGTTTCCCAACCAAATCTTGCCAAAATGTTCTTCAGGTATTATGACCTTAATTCAAAAGGAATACGAAGAAAGAAAGAAGGAAATGATTTTAAAGTTTCAAGAATTAAAAGGAAACCGACAAAAAATAGTATTACGCTAGATGGTGGAGTGGACTAGTTTGAGACGCCGAAGACGTAAACATTAATATTCATGGAGAAAACAATTTTTATTACAATTTAGGGTTTCTGCGAGTAGAAGGAAATTGTTCTGCAAATAATATCGTAATAATTGTTGAAAAACATATTTGTATCAGTTTCAGAAATGATATTGTGGCTGACTTGGATTAGAAAGTTGAAGTTCGCGGTGACGTCGCGACGCCGTTGTCAAAAATTTTGCAACGCGGTTTTTAGTCGCGCTTTACCACAAGCTTTCACAATGAGAAAAACATGAAATTTGTTTCGCTATCTGCAAAATTGCGAAAACTACAGCGGAAAAACCACCGCGAGTTCCCGAAAGTCGACCTTAACTAACAAGAACTTTGCGGCGACGTCGCTATGGAAGATTTTGCAACGCGGTTTTCACTACCGCTTCCTCACAAGCTTTCCGTTCAACAAAACGTCAAACTTGTTTCGCCAGCTTGAAAATTATCACGGCGTTTAAAATTGAAATTTGCGGTGGCGTCGCGACGCCGCTGTTAAAGATTTCGTAACAGAGTTTTCAGTCTCGCTTTCCTACCACGTTTTGCTCTAACAAAACGTCGAATTTGCTGCGGCAGCTGCGATATTTCGAAAAACGAATGCAACCAATCCTCGATAGATCTAACTTTGACGGGCCTAACTTTGACCGTCACGGCGTTAGTTATCGAGCGATTTCAACGCGGTTTTCAAATTCTGGTCGCAAAAACCTCAAAGTTTGATTGAGCCTGGGATTTATTGCCGTGGGATTATTATTGTGTAAGATATTACACATGACGATGCCCGGGTAATTAAAAAAATGGTACAAGTTGTCCTGCTGAAACAAAAATTTGCATTAACCATACATTTCATCTCGCTGTATGTGACACTTTTTACAAGAAATCATCTAAAGTAGTAAACAGCTGCAGCAGTGAAGATGAAGATTTATTTTCTGAAGAATCGCACGTAGAAAATATGGATAATGAGTATTACGTCGAAGAAGATGCTGAAATTAATAGTAATTTTCAAATGGTAAGAAAACTTGTAAATTATTTTCGTTTAGAGTTTATATAAAAATATTGGTTTGGAATTAATATAAATATAAAAGAACTTCTGAGAGAACAAAAAGATTAAATATTTTGTTTCTAGCACTCTCTACAATTAAAGCTACACCCACCTACTCCAAAGATCACTTTCCCTAAGCGCCAACTACAAAACTAAGATCTCATTTAAATATCAGACACTACTACCAAAAGTTCTTAAAAACCGAATCGGAAACCGCGGTTTTTAATTTTCAAAAACCGAAAACCGCGGTTTTGAATAAGTGCGGATATTCAGAAACTCAGAATAATCCATACTTTCTCATTATGAATTTTGTTTTTATTTCGTAGAAAAGTTTCGTGTTTTTTCGCAAAAAAGTGTGAATTTCTTCATGTAATTCGAATGCACGAAATAAGACATATCCACGTGAAAGCCTTCGTGCATTTCAGTAATATAGCAGTGTGCTCAGCTCCCATATCCATGCATTTTTTTTAAGTCTGTATTTTAGCGGTCTAGTTTTTATGTAGTTTACTACGCTAATGACACGTTCTAATACCTGGTTCAATTCAGAGCTCATTGACTTCAAAAAAATGAAAATTATTACATAAAATATATATTTGCATTGTCAAAGAAAATAAATCATCATCATCTGTGGAGCTACAGCCCTGTGTGGGTCCTGGCCTCCTAAAGTGTCTTCCTCCATTCGTCCTTGTTTTGTGCTAGTCCTCTCCTCGAAGTCCTTCCAACTTTGATGCGTCTTCTGTTACTCCGTCTTCCCATCTGAGTTTTCGTCTGCGTCTTTGTCGTCTTCCCTGTAGTTGGGCGTCTAATAGCCTCTTTGGCAGGCTGTTTTTCGGACCACTTGCTACATGTCCTGCCCATTGTAACCGCATTATTTTGACTCTGGTTACGATTTCGGGTTCTTCGTGCTTTTTGGCCGTTCAAGTGTTGCCGTTCAAAATTGTATCTACGTCGCCATGTACCGTTCTCGCATGCATATCCCTTTGAAGTTTGTGCGTAAGATTTTCCTCTCCAAAAATGCTTAGGAGGTTGGCGTTATTGTCCATGTTTCCGCGCCATATATTACAACAGACAGTATTAGAGTCTTGTATATGACCATCTTCTCTTTCTAGTAATGCTAGGGTTTGCTAGTTGTTTTCGTAGTGCGTTGTAGTACCTATTACCGAGCATTATTCTCTTTCCTATTTCCACCCTGTAGTTATTTTTTGCGTTTACGTTGACGCCCAGATACGTGAATTCTTGTACGAGTTCGAAATTTTTTTGTTCCGATTGTAAGTACTTCACCGAGTTCACGCAGGGCCCTTTGTGACGCATTATTTTTGTTTATTCCTCGTTTATTTGTAGGCCGAAGTTGTTGGCCTACAAATTGGTAATTATGTCAACGTCGTCTGCGTATGTGAGTAGTTCGGTGCAGATCTAGTTACAATCGTGTCTCTTCTGTTTGCGTTCGCTTCTCTGATTTTTCTCTTTTCCTAGGCATATGTTTAATAGGAGGTACGCCAGACGTAGCCCATTGTGTATTTCTAAAATAAAAATGTGATAATCAAAATCTTAAGCTAAAAAATTCATCAAAAGTATATAATGTCTGTTTTGCTAGATATTTCAACTTTTCCTTGAATGTTTTGTAAGAATCCTCAATGGCGTGACTGCTAGGCAGCTTACTATATGTAGACACACCAAATTTGCTTAGAGATTTACTTGTAGGCCGAAGATTTGTAGACTTATAGGCAGATTTGTAGATTACGTTTGGGTGTGTAAATTTTGTTACGGTTTCTTGTGTTATTTTGATGTATATTCATGTTTCTAACAATACTTCTTTTCATTTTATGAACAAAACTTGATACTTTTAATATATGTAGGTTGATGACGGTTGGTATTTGTAGCCACTTAAAAATGGACTTACAAGTTGTTCTTGAGGAAATACCCGACAATGGGTTCGACTTCGGCGCAAGCGCTTCCCTATGGTTGCAATGGGTGCAATGATGCACATAACATGCGGTGTTTTTTTTACGAATAAGCGCTTGTATTTCTCCATCCCTGCCAGATATTGATCTAGGACCGCTAGGGATTAAAAACTTTTCCCAATCTTAATCATTCTATGCAATACATTTGATATAAAGAGTCTTGAGCCTTTGCGCTTTCGCTAATGTTTTTACAGAAAAAAGGTCTTCAACGATAATATTGTCATCCAGAAAGCGTACGCAACAAATATCGTCAGAGTTGCAGACCAAATTCATTGCCTTCATTTTTTTTTCTTTTCTATTTATTGGTGATTGAAAACCTCAGCTATGTCATGGATTCTTCGACTATCAGTGTTGTTAGATAAAGATACCTTGGAAATTAGTTTTCCCGCCGATTCTCCCATCCTAATATTCACCAAGTCTAGAGCAGCCGGTAGAATAAGGTCTTCTGCGATAGAGGGAGTTTTTTTTGACACTCTTTTCTTTTGGCACGTATTATTTCACCTAGAATGACGCTAACAGTGCAAATAAATGTTAGGTATTGAGGTTTGTTGAGTGAACACAAGCCTCATTTTTTTTTTATTTTGTTTGAAGATTTGCAACTTCCTATAAAAAAAAATCACGCGATTTTAAACCATAGTATGGTCAATAGAATTTTAGGACTCACTGCGGTCTTTCTTCATTGTTTACTTCTTTTGAAGATTTGCGATATTTCCGCGTTTTTGGCTGCCTCACCACTTGGAGATGCTGGATCACTGTCACTTGAACAAACAACCTAACCTAACCTGACTTGCTTATTTAAAATATAAAAAAATACAATATTGCGTCCTTTTGACGAAAACAAACAAAAAAACACAATCAAAATTTTGGTGACCATGATCGGGCCACAAGGAAATATATTTATTGTCTCTTTATTGGATTCCAAACTTTATTGAAAAACGATAGTACAACTGTTACGTATTACAGCCAGTTAACCCCACAAAACAAACGACGATGCAGTGTGTGCGTTTTTATTAGTATATTTTGTACCCGCGTACAAGTTTAGTGTAAGTTTAGTTTTGGCAAAAAGGTGCGCCTTATGCCCCTCATTACTCTCGACGGCGCACACTTTAGGAATCCCTAGCTTAGTTTATTCCTAGTTAATTTATTCCATAAATTTTCCCCAACAAACAAATACAATTTTGTTATTTTCAAACAAAGTATAGTATTAGCTAATCTAGAGAAATTTACCAACTTTTTTTAAATTTCATAAATTTTTGAACGCATTGTTACAACACAAATGGAAATTAATTATATATTTAATGTGTCAGCACAAAGTAAATTTATCTTAATTAACTAAAATAGTTAAAATTGTTCATTGTATGTTCAAATATTTTTTAAAAACATTCTCTTCAAATAAAACTTTGGAACTTAACATCAACATTTACATCAATTGTTTGATTATGTAACCACATATTTTCGTTCCAAATAAAATGTTTTCCTCGTAAATGCAAAGTTCTCACCTTATTTCTCTTCGTAGTTGAAAAACATCGTGAAAATATTTATGGCTCGAAATTCGTTGTAAAATTGGTGTTTGTTTTCTTGGTAAACGAATTTATCATAAACACAAGTTGCAAACTTTCTAAAAATCGCTGTATTTATTTTATGAAAATGTATTTGTTTTTTTTTTTTTTGTTTTTGAAATTGTTTTGGAAATTATAAATATGTATGAGACTCAAATGAACAAGTGGAATGTTATTACGATTTTTAATGCTTATTTTCTTGAGTAAATTCTTTTTTAAATTGTTTTCTAACACGCATGTTATGTTTATTGAGGAAAAAATAAAGCTGTTTCGTTTTTGAAATCTGTAAAAGGCAATCGGTTTTTACTTATTTTTTAAATATTATAATATCGCTTATTTTGCAACCCGTTTGTTTTATTTCTTTCATGCGGTTTTTTAATGAATATTTATTGCATGTTTTCCATGATGCGTTTTTTTAAAGAATTTATCACATTCATGCTATTTTATAGACGGTTTAACTCATTCAGTTTTAAAAAATATAACATTTGCGCAAATATTTGATAACATTTTCATAAAAAAAATGACCGTACAAAAGTAACACCAATAATTTTATTTTTTTATATTTAATTTCATAGAAATTATTCCATTTATGTATGTAATATGACACATATTGCACAAGACCGCTATGAATGCGACCCAAAAAGAAATCGTAAAATTATAAAGTTAATGAGATTGTGACTAAAAATCCAATTTTAACCTATTAGTAATTTATTGGCGATAGATTTATGGATTTAATACGTTATTTAGTAATGGATATAAACGATTGAACATCTTTAATAGCTTTAATAGTATATTAAAGAACGAGTTCAATAAGCGCTATTTTTCAGCACGCGTCCATATTTAGAAAATGACGAGTATAGCAAGGAGTTTTCTTATGGACAAGTGCGCAAAACGCTCATGCTAATTCTTAATAAAAAAATCGCCGATACAGTTTGCGAAAATTGTCTCGCACTCGGCGAGCCATTAACAAACCCATATGAGTGCTTTAATGACTTCATTACATATGCAAAATAGAAGAACTTTATTAAGGACAACCAGACTGACTTTTTTAAATTTAATCTGATATAATTCACGTAGTTAAAATATTGTGGGTTATTAAGTAAATAACACAAATATCCTAGGAAAGTTGAATTAATAAGTTGGTATGATTGTATCTATAATTAGTATGGTTTCGCCCCAATATTCAATAATTTTTATTTTTTTATTAAACACATCCGGATTATCTTAAATCCAGGTAAATTATTAATCCATGTATTCTTTAATTTCGAATATACAATTTTGTAATGAGATCCCCCATACTTTTCCTGATTCTTTTAATGAAAATTCTTCTGTGATTTTTATTGGAAACTAAGTAAATCATATTGTAAAGTTGAATTCCAAATATTTCGAGGAGATTTATAGGAATTTGAGACGTGTTCTGGGGTGATAATTAGATTTATCCTTACTCTGAAGTGTGGATTACCACGTAGTAACTGTCGCAACCATCCTTTTCATTACGTTTATCCTTATAGGTTTATCCTTATTTATTTCTTTTAGGTTTTTGCTTCTATGTATCTAGCGGACTGTTTCTAATACATAGGTGTATAAACTTGAAACCGTGAGGATGTTTAGTTCTTTAGCAATGAGAGATAAAAGGTTGTACAACCATGCTATAACATTTATTAAGGATAAACAAGCTGAATTTCTTAACATTATATTCGGTTTCGTATGGATTAGGCATGTATATACGATATAATACAAGTAATTTGAGTTAAGTGCGTTATCAAGTGAACTAGATAATTGTATATAAATATATTTATATCTCTTCTATTGTTGATTAACTAATAATTTTCTACTGGGTATTTAAATACCCCATGAAGAAAACCACTATTTTTGAATAACTAATAATTTTCTACTGGTTATTTAAATACCCCATGAAGAAAACCAACGTACAACAACATGCTGACAAGAGTGAGTCTGTGTCTAGTCATTTTGACGAGAAGCTGTAGTTAACGAAATTATATATTCGTTTGGAATTGTGAAAGATTGTGCAAGTCAAAAAGTCAAATCGTGAATACGAAGCCACCAATATCAGTTTTTCCCAACCTTTTTGGATCATGTTCCTCTCAAGATTTAGTTGTTAAACACATCAGTAAAGCAATTCTGAAATATTGATGTGTGAACAAATTGCTTTATTTATAGATATTCTGAACAAATTAATCTAATTTTTATATTACAGATAGGCAAGTTTACACTAACTCTTCTAGTTTGTCCTTATTCTCGCTTTAACAATTGGCAAAATCAAATTCAATTTTTTGAACAGATTAGAAAAATCTTTAATCTATAGACAACATACACTGACTATTTCGTTTTGTCTCAATTTATTCTTAAATTATCAACAGACAGATTCGATTTTCAATATGGAAGTTTCTGAAAAAGTAGTGGAAACAAATATACTAATAACTCCTACAAAATGTTCAAATTGCAGTTCGAAATATTCAAATTGTCCTTGAATTTGAGAAATGCTGGGAAACACTGATTTATGTACATATTCGTGCCTATATTTCCGAAATATAACCTGTAGTATTTAAATACCCATTATATATCTCAGGTGTAAAGACAAGTAATAATCTTGCTTGAAACAAAATAATTTTGCAACTTGTCAACAACAATGTCTTGAAAAAGCACCTTGATACAATTTAAGGGCTATGGAAATAAGAAAAACCATTTTACTTTCCAACGGGGTCCTAAAAAATGTTGATGTTTTAAATTTTAAATTAAACCTTAAATTCATAGAAAGTTTGTCGAAAGCGTAAAATATTGATTGGATTTTACAATTCACCGAAATATTCTGTACGAAACACCGAGCTGTACAGAATGCCAAGAAATGTTAGAGAATTTAAAAACCAAGTATATAAAGAAAATGTATGTTAAATATTATAGTATCACTTGGGTATTTAAATACCCATTGCAACTCTATACCCATCTCAGATATGTAAATCTGCTAAAAAAATGCTGGGTAACTTCCCTCGTTAGAAATCTTAATGAGGCAAAGAAAAATACATGTAGGCTTCATGTATATTTTTTCCTGTGATTTTAAATTGCCGTTGTTTTGAAAACATTTCTTACACAAATCCGACATTTTTTTGTTTTAATTTTATACTCCGCATTTCTTAAAATAACGCCTCATTTATTTCCCGAATTACATATATTTTGTCTGCAAACTCGCGTAAACTGTCATTAATTTTCAACATCCTTCTGCAAACAAGCAAAGCGATATTTAAATTTCACCAAGAAATAGTTTTATTAAGATATTATTCGGCCAGCGCCGAATAATACTTGGTATTTTTGTCGATCTGCCTTAATTTTCATACAAAAGTTCATACTGAAGCAGATAAAAGGAGAAGGAAATCAAGAGAAGGGAAACAAAGTGGGGGGTGGAACATTTTTGTTTGTTATCAGGATTTATGAAAACCTCGATTTTTTTTTTCTCGTGCCAAATTGCTCCTTTTAGAAGATTTATTTCCTTAAAAAAACAGATTTGTACGTTGAGAAATATGTTTTGTTATTTAATGCATCATACAAAAGACAAAGCTAAAAAAGATGAGTTGAATTGTTTAGCCATTTTCATGGTTTCGTATTTAATTTACATGATACTTGGATTATATTTGCATAAATTTGTCATTAAAGCAATCATTGGGTTCGCTAAGGGCTCGTCGAGTGCGATACAATTTTCTCAATATGCGATTGGCGATTTTTTTATTTATAAATGGCATAAAAGCAAAAAAAATATTATAAAAAAACTCGCTGATAAGACTTGTGATGATAGCACTTGTCCATTAAAAACATGGACGTGTGCTGAAAAATCGCTATTATTGAACTCGTTCTTTAATATAATATTTACAAATTATGAAAAATTTCGCTCCAAAATAATTATTTTACTTTTCTGTAATTTTTTTTCTTGTTTATAACCTTGTTATAATATATATTGCAAATATATTTCAAATGAAGATTTAGATTGGCGAACCGCTCCATTATTTAGTTTCGCTAAATAATCGCTCAACATGCGAGCTGGCGAAACTCGAAGAAGTATAAATAATTGAAACTTTTATTATATTATTTTTAGATTTTCACTTCCTTCAACAAATACTTTGCAATGTATTATACACAACAGAACTTTTTATTAAGAAAAAACCTAAGTTATAACTAATTATTTTAAAACATTACTTTACAAAATATTAAATACAACGAAACTTTTTATTTAAAAACGAAATTACACGTAATTATTTAAATATAAAAAAACAAACACATTTTAGCAAGTATAAACTGTTTCAACGTATATCACAAGGTTTTAATTTAAATATTTGAACAGTTTTGTTTTGCAAGAACGCTCCATGGATTTTAGCAACAATTTTAATTATCGGCCGTCGAATTTAATTGCATTCGGTTTCGGTGAATCCGGTGACAACAATTACTGTCATTGTGCGACACTTATCAGAGCATACCAACCGTGTATGGTTCTTTCATCGTTGTAAAATACATTTGCAGAACTGGAATATCAAACAGTCAGTTGGCCGGTAATTGAATGAAATAAAAGGACGCAATTTTTTTTCAATTACAATGCACATGAATAATTTTCAACTCGGCTTACATTAATATACACGTCAGTTTACTCTGTAATATATATTAATCCAGGTTTTGGATATAGATTAGTCTAGTTTTTCCTATAAACCAATCAGGCTTAACATTCAACCATGATTCACTTATAAAAGGTGTGGAAAATGGACATTTTGATTTGTGTTTCTATTAACACACAAAAAAATCTTGTCTGTTTAGTCTTATCTGTCCAATCTTGTCTGTCCAGTTTTATCTGTCTAGTCTTCTCTTGTCTGTCTAGTCTGGTCTGTCTAGTCTGGTCTGTCTAGTCTTGTCTGTCTAGTCTTGTCTGTCTAGTCTTGTCTGTCTAGTCTTGTCTGTCTAGTCTTGTCTGTCTAGTCTTGTCTGTCTAGTCTTGTCTGTCTAGTCTTGTCTGTCTAGTCTTGTCTGTCTAGTTTTGTTTCTCTGGTTTTGACTCTCCAGTCTTGTCTGTCTAGTCTTGCCTGTCTAATCTGGTAATTCTGGTCCACCTAATTCCATTTGTCTATCCTAGGCAATCCAATCTTATTTATCTTGCCTGGTCTTGAAAGTTTTTAATGTGCGCCGTAGATGGTCGTCTTTATATTGAAAACATCATAAGCGCATAATAGAATCCTCTCCACTTAACCACCGACGCAGCATATGTTTTATTCGGCCCATAAACTAAAAATGAAGACTATTATGTAAGCAAAAGCTTCTTTCGTGGTTAATTTTTAAAAAGCCCGCCATCATCCCACATGTTTAACGATTATTTAGACGTTGTGTAAGCAGGATGTTGTCATTTAACAGCAAGGCATAATAGAAATTTCAGCGTCCGTCAGTTTAAATTACGGGAATTTAACCGAGAACTAAATTACAAGTAACAACAAATAACAGAGAAACACTAGATAGACAAGACTAGACATTCAGGATTAGACGGACGAGACTAGACAAGCAAGACTAGACAGACAAGGCTAGAAAGGGAAGGCTAGACAGAAAAGACTAGTCATACAAGTCTAAACAGACTAGACTAGACAGACAAGAATAGACAGAGCGAAGTATTTATTATTATTATAACCTTTTATTGGCATATATACAAAATACAAAATATTTTACCTAACTACATACAATAGCATACTATACATATATTACCTACACGTTACATACTAAAGGAATAGGTTCTTCCTTTTTGCCTATTTGCTCTTTCCACTTTTTCACCCTCCTTAACAATTCCAAACCAATTGCCCTTTCATCCATACACTTCTTCCATTCCTGTCCTAGCCTTTTCTCCTGTTCCTTCCATTCATTCCTTGTACATTCTTCTAACCAATGTTTCCATCTGTCCTCTCCAGTCCCACAAACTGTGCACTTCCGATATTCTTCACTCATCCAGTATTTCCTACCTTGCCAGTATGACCAGCGTGTCTGCCTCTTTAGTTGAGTATAAATAGGTAGGTAAACGACCAAGCACCTGAATCTTTGAAAAATGCATATTCTTTGAAAAATCTACTGTTGGCAATTTGGCCTTGGCGTTCCTGTAACTCCACCTCTACTAATCGCTCACCTAACATTTCCACCCAGTTTGCCCCTTCCCTCTTAAGTTTTTCTTGTCCCTCGCCAGATATCCCTGCTCTTTCATATAATTTCCTTTTATTCATTCCCCACGCATTCCCATTCTTCCCTCTTGCACCCTCCCGATTTGCCATTCTAAATACTTCTTTTATTATTCTTTCATCCTCCATTTCACTCACCTTGTATTCATACCTTATCACCTTGTTTGCCGCTAAAACGGCCACCTTGTAGGCATTCACCTCTTGCAGAACTATGTAGCCTGGTGTCGATTTGTCCAACTTTAGGAATTTCCTGTAGAAGTTTTGTTGAACCCTCTCTATCTTCTCTTCCTCTCTAGTCCCCCATACTTCCGAAGCATACGTCAAAACACTTCTCACACATACTTTCCATATTACCTCCGCCGTCCTAAAGTTCCCTTCAAAACTAGATCTCCTTCCCTTCCACATGCGTTCTGCCGCCACCCACGCTTTTAGACCTACAAGACTAGGGAGGACACGATTAGGCAGACATGGCTAGATAGACATAGTTAGACGGAGAGGACTAAATAGACAAAACTAGACAGACAAGACTAGACAATCTGGGAAGCGCCATCGACAAAATGCTTCCCTTCAAGGAACATGTAAAAATAATTACCGCAGAGGCCCTACAAACTACATCAGCTCTGGAAAAGCTAATCCCTAACACCAGTGGGCCAAAGAGCGGTAAAAGAAGGCTACTTTGTTCGGTGGCCCATCGACATTCGGCCACCCTGTACAGTGCTCCAGTCCGGTTAAGGGCAATTGCCAAAGCACATCTGAGAAATATGCTTGCCTCCCTACAAAGGGAAATGGCAATTGGATTGAGAGTCGCATACAGAACGATCTCGAGGGACGCCGTGTTAGTTATCGCCGGTATTGCCCCTGTCGAATACCTAATACAGAAGAAAAAGAGAAGGAAAGAGTTGATCTGTACACCATCCGAAACCGTACAAATAGGGCAGATTCCAGCAGAGGCAAGGACCATATGTTTGAAATATGGCAAAATAACTAGAGCGCGTCTGAATCAGGAGCCTGGACGACACTACTGACACGTAACGTGAAAGTATGGGCAACTCGCCAGCGCGAAGGTGTCAATTACCATCTAACTCTAGCTCTCAACGGCCACGGATGTTTCAGGGAGTACCTGTATAGAATCGGCAGGGCCCCCGACGATCTTTGCGTGTACTGTGGGTGCGAATACAAGGCGCAACACACCGTGCTTAAATGCAAAAGTTGGATACCAGAAAGATACAAGTGGATGAAAGAGACGAACCTATCGCTAGAAGTAAATACGTTAGTGGACGCAATGCTTACATCTGGACATCCACGGAGAACATGATCAGGGACATTATAACGCGAGAAGAACTGGGCGGAAGGACGCATAAGATAAAAAATGAATGAAAAGCGGCCTTCCACAACCCCTAAACACTTAAGGTGAAAGGCGTATATATGATGCATAAGATTGCAGAGCAGAAGCTAAAAAACCTAACCTAACCTAACTGCACGGCAGCGATATCTCGAGGCTATGCTTATAGTGGTACCGATATGCTCGCGCTGCAGGAGGACTCATAAAAGACTAGACAGACAAGAATGGACAGACCAGACAATACTCTACAGCCAAGAGTGGACGCACAGGTCTGGATATAGAAGAATAGGCAGACACGAATAAAGAGACCACCAAACATATGTATCATACTAGTTACGCAAGACTAGAGAGACAAATGCATGTAAACAATATTAAACAGATAATGTTAGACAGACAAAACTTGTCACAATATTAGACAGGCAAGAACGGACGATATCATACTCCGCATGGAGTAATGATGTAGAAAAAATCGGTATTTTTAAACATAGAGGAATTCATATAGATTGTAAGTATGTAAGCCAGTTGGACTTGTGTTATTTATCTCCAAGCCTTACAATTAGTTCATCAAAATTCAAGGTGCTCTTAGTTTCGAAATTGAAAATTAACTAAATATTTGCGTATTGAACTTTTAAATTTTAGTTTGTATCTTTTAATAGGAATAGGAGAAATACAAGTGTGTATTATTTAAGTGCTAAAGACATTGATTGCATATACACACTAGTTTCAACATCTATTTACACCGTCTCCTAATAAATAATAAAGCTCTCGCTTTATTAAAATTGATTCATTTAGTTTCAGCTTGTATTTATCTATTGCTTCGTCATCCAATAATAGGCGAAATCCAGTCTTCAAATGAATAAAACTTCATAACTTTCGAATCAAGTATAGTATACATATTTTTATTATTTCATGTTTAAAGGTTGTCTAAATTTGATATTCTGATTCATATTTGCTGGCTTAAACCTTTCTAGCAGTTGAATAAAAAACCTTACGTTTAAACTGATTAAACTAGAAAATGTTGTAGATGCATAGGAAACAACTTATGATAAAATAAAGAAAGTCACTAAAAACATTGTTGCAATCAGAAATAAAAATTAATGAAATTAGAATGTTTACAGTATTCTGCGTGTTAATAAAACTTTAGCTTTCAAAGTCCGAGTTTCAAATTCGACACGCTTATTAAGTACAAGTGAAATTATAATTAACTGTTTTCCAAATGTATCCAAAATATAACAAATTAATGTTTATATAAGATTTGATTAACTATTACTTGCAAAAGAAAATTTCTAAATTGCTAACATTATAAATTGTTATTTAATGTATAAAATAATTATTTATTAACGAAGCAATATAATGTGTTGAAGCAATTACAACATGTAACTGCCATACTTCAACTCTTTTTCATAAAATAACCAATTTACTGATTTCTTTCTGTATTTTTTAAACTAAATAACCAATTAAATTAAAAAAAATAAGTCTGTAATGAAAATAATAGAAAGAAAATATCAAAATTGAATTACCATGTTTTTACGTTAACAAAACCGGCCAATTAAACAATGATTTCCTTCCTTCCGGAACGCAAAATGCACATATTATTTCCACAACCTTAATTACCTCCTACTTATATTTAGCATAGCGATAATCCCTTAATTTAAAAACTGCTACAATTAATGCGACCAGAAAACGGGATAATATTCCAGCTGAAATATTTTAAATTCAGCTACTAAGCGCGCTTTTATTTTCGTACAATGGTTTATCAGGGTCAAGCAGATGTTAAATTCCTCTTTAATAGGTTCAATTTAACAATTTTAAAACGCCGCTTCGTAATCATCTCGATTATACTGAAACATTATTACGCGCTGTAGTAATAGCATTTCGAGATAATATTGCACTGGAATTATTATTTAAACCGTCCTTGTTTAAATAGATCGATACTCAACAAACCGACTCCGTTTAAAATTTACATTAAACAACAATTACTAACTGTTTTAAAAAAAATTATGCCGGCGAAATTAATTGAAAGATTCTGGACTCTATTTTTGTGTGTTAAATAGTCTATGTACATTTAGTATAATAGAATATGTAAATATAAATCTCGTCTATATATAATAGGTTGACTCAGCTGTAACTGATACATAAACTCAATTTTAGTGATGCCATTATATAGAGTGAATTGAATTACAATACAAAAACTGCTGCACTTAAACTGACCCTATAAGTGAATAATATAAGTAAGATTAAAAAGTTAGTGCCCTTATGGGTAGCTAGTCCAATATTAAGGTATTATTATATAATTTTTATATTAAAAAGTGCCTACCTACTATAAAGATATTCTAAAATTCGTTACTATATAACGAATATAAAACTTTATAAAAAATGTAAAAAAGAGTTATACAGATAATACATGCTAAGTCTTGTTTCTATTGTCTTGTATTGTATTGTCTTCTATGTGTAGTCTTGTCTGTCTAGTCTTGTTTGTCTAGTCTTATGTATCTGTCTAGTCTTGCTGGGTAGTTTGGTCTGTCTAGTCTTTTCAGGTTTTCATATGGTTTCCGCCATATCTACTAAAAATGGTTCGTAGCTATCTATGTGACCGCAGTATCATCCTCCGTGCTAAAAAAAAGTTCAAACCAGTGGCGTCAACAGTGGTGCACCACAGGGTTCCGTAATGGGATCGACCCTTTGGAACGTACTGTACGACGATGTCCTGAGGCTGAAGTTGCCCGAAGGAGTTAATATAATAGGTTTTGTGGACGATCTGGCACTCACGGTAGTGGGTAAAACAGCAAGAAGCTCTATGCTTAGAGCTAATTTGCCGATTGAACAAATCACCAAGTGGATGTAATCACCTAGCGCCTCTCCACGAGAAGTCTCTCCACCTAGCGCCGGAAAAGTCCGAAGCGGTCCTGATAACGGGATACAGAAAGTTAGCCCCTATCTACTTGAAAGTTAGCCTTCAAAGTTTCTCCTAGAGTTGGCTGTTTACATTAAACCAAAAAATCTCCTTAAAATACCTTGGCATCATAATTGACAAAAGTCTGTCCTTGACAGAGCATATTAAAAAAACCGGCCAAGTGCGAGTTGTGACTCGCGCACCGAGGGTTCTGTACAAACTTGTAAGTAAGGTATCTTTAGGAGGACCTAACTGTATGCAACCCATATGCTTTGGTGCCTGACAATACCACGCAACACATTAGTGTATTTTCATAAGTTTCTAATAGTAAATTCGCATTTTTCTTGTAATTAAACTACATATTTACGATTTCCAGATTCTTCCCTTTACATGTGCTGTAAGACACCGCTTCTTGCCAAATTTCATGATTCTAGGTCCACGGGAAGTACCCTATAGGTTTTGATTCCCTTGTGAAATCGCAAAATATGCGACATAAACGATCATACCTTTTGATCGCGTTGACTTACAAGTTTGATTTTTTCACAGCTGAAAGAGACCGCAGACCCGAGTATTTGATACAAATTTGTCTAATTTGTCAAAAAAATGGTCTTGACAGACAGACAGACGGACGGACAGACAGACAGACGGACAACAAAGTGATGCTATAAGGGTTCCGCTTTCGGTACGGAACCCTAAAAAGCGACAGAAACTGGGGCAACTGCAAAATGAAAGCAATTGCGGCGCTACAAAAACTAATGTCAAATGTGGGGGGACCTAGAGGCAGTAAACGCAGGCTTCTAAGCAATGTGGCTCAATCTGCCATGCTTTATGGAGCTCCGATATGGCTAGACGCCCTTAATAGGGAAAAAATTAACCAATTAGCAGTAACCAATTAACCAGAGAAAAATGGCCCTACGAGTCGGCAGTGCTTACTGAACGGTATTTCAAGATGCAGCTTTGGTAATTGCAGGTATCCCACCAACTACAGGCAAAATATAGGAATGATGGACATGAGACAGGCAAAAATAAAACTTTTAAAAAATAGGCCGGTACCAAACTCACTTTGAAGTGGCAGGAAAAGTGGAATAACTCCACAAAAGGTCAGTGGACGAGCGTCCTCATCCCCGACATTGAAACATGGATTACTCGACGACACGGGGAAGTGTCATATTATCTCAGCTAGGTCCTCACGGGCCACGGATGTTTTAGAGATTACGCAACGTTGGTAGAGCATCCGACGCATATTGCGTATACTGTGGTTTGCTCGATAGGGTCACCCATTTCATATTCGAGTGTTCGAGATGGGACAACGAAAGGGAAATGTTTGGGAACGACAAACTCGATCCCCAAAATATGATGGCGCACCTACTAAAATCTCAGGAAGAATGGAACACTATCCACAAATTAGTCAGGACAATCATCATCATCAATTAGAAATATAATATATATTTCGGGATATAGAAAGTTGGCTCCTACGTCCTGTAAAGTGATGGGTTTCGACATTAAGCCAAAAGACTGCTTAAAATACTATGTCATCGTAATCTACGAATTTGGCTGTGCTTTGCGGAGCACATTAAGAAAGTGGCAGAAACTGGCATGAAAACTACTGTGGCACTGGAAAAACTAATGTCAAATGTGGGGACCTAAAGGCAGTAAAGGCGGGATCCTAAGCACTGTGGCTCACTCTGCCATGCTTTATGGAACTCCCATATGGGGACATGCCCTCAATAAATCCACCGATTTTTACAGTATACCAGAGGAAAATGGCCTTACGAGTCTGCAGTGCGTACCAAACAGTATTTACTGATGCAGCTTTCGTAATTGCAGGTATTCCACCCTTCAAACTACTGGCAAAGTATAGGATTGATCGATATGAGGCAAGCAAAAATAAAACTTCTAGAAAAGAAACCGGTTTCAAACTCACTTAGGAGTGGCAGAAAGAGTGGAATAACTCCACAAAACGTTATTGCGCCTAATACCGGATAATGATCTCATATTATCTTACTCAGGTCCTCAGGGGTGCCCTTCTCGGTAGTGGAGACACGAGTTCGATTCCCGGTCGGTGAGGCAATAACTTGGGCGGTTTTCACTAACCGTCCGGGTTGCCTTGAATAAGGGGTTTGGTGTCACCAATACTATAGGGACAGACATGATCCTCAAAATATGATGGCGCTCCTACTAAAATCCCTGGAAGAATGGAACACTCTCCACAAATTGGTAAAAACAATAATTACGGAAAGAAAAGAAGAAATGTAGAGAAAAAAATGGAATCCAAAAATCGAACCCCTAATCGCTCGCAGTGCGGAAGGGGGAAGTAGATAAAAACAATTCTAGTAACATGTCAACCCACACCCTGAAGAAATGCGATAAGCGGTTCCGGAGTGTTCGGGTTCATTTTCACGTGTATGGTTAAACGAAAGGTGCCATCTACAAACCAATAAAAACAAGTGTAGCCGCGTACTCTTGTCCCTCGCGTCATGTCTATATCTGCTTTATTGGTCTGAGTTTGGTGTAGCAAGTATCTTCACTCTATATTATATTTTGTCTTGCGTCGACAATGTTTGCATAATTTAAATTTTCCTGAGCTTGTCTGTTACTTCAGTTTCATATTATTCAGTATTCATTTTAATTTTATCGCTTCAATATTTATTTCGTTATCGTTTTCTTGTGGTCATATCGGTCGATATTTCGTTTTTAAGTCGTGTTCAGTTGAGAGGAAAACTTGGGAAAGCTTACTATTAGTAGCAGCTTTAAGATATAAATCGAGAGTCTTTTAAGTTGATAAACTGCTGTAGTAATCGTCAAAGGAAGTTTTTGAAAAGACATTACACTGCGACGTTTCGTAATATCTCAAAAAAGTGTAGTTGTACAGTCATTTCATTTGTAAGTAATTTACTGTTTAATACGTTGCTCAAACGCTGTTTCAACCTAAATATTTATTTATCCAGCGAAAATCCCCTCAAAGACATCATAAACTTCACCGATAAATCAATTTTCTACTTTAAATATTCGAATCAAACAATTCCACATTTTATTCTAACCATAAACTAAAGCAACTTCTTGCTTGTTCGCATTGTACAACAATTTCGTTACATTGATATAAACATCAAGATTAGATTAATTATATCGTGCGGTGAGACTTAATCTCTGCCGGAATCTGACTGATTCAAATGCAAACATGATCCCGGCTAACTTTCGAGAAAATCCCTATCAAAATAAATCTCAATTAAACGTAATTAAGGCGATATTTAAATCATGGCGTGAGAAACAACCACGCCAAGATGCTAATATTAATTAGTCGCATGATTTTCTGCCATCGATTTTGTCTTTTTAATTATCGCAGACGCTTTTAATTAGAATTTAACAGTCTTACATAACTGCAGAAATAGTTTTTAACTAATAATAGTTGATTCGATCATTTTATCTAGATTACATAGAATTAATCGAGACTGAGCGTTTGTATAGTCTACACTATACAAACCAAACTAGACACAGCTCATGAAAATTTCGATTATGCAAACATTGTCGACACAAGCCCCGATATAATATATATGGAGAATGTTTGGTAACAAAACTCGACAAACAAAAGTATAAAGATCGATAGAGAAGTACGAGACTAGACAGGCGAGACTAGACAGACGAGAGTAGACCGAAGAGACTGGACAGACGAGACTAGACAGACTTGACTAGGTAGACAAGATTAGACAAAGAAGACTGGACAGACAAGACTAGACAGGCAAGACTACAGAGGTAAAACTATACTGTAGGGTGTGACTTAAATTTCAAGTTCAATTTTTTTTACGCATTGCTTTTAAAAACTTTCGTAATAACCTAATATAGTCCAGAAAAAAATTAGCCCGTTCGATGAACGATTAACCAGTGCTGAATTGCCATTTCAACTTGTTCATCAAGTTGCGCGGGTACTGCACTGGGACCTGTACCTATGTGTTTTATTTGTCATTTCATACGTGATTTTTCAGATTATTAGTACGCTGTTGTTTATTGCATAAAGGGTTATTGCATAAACGGTTGATTTACGGAGTGATAAGTAAAATATTTTCCTTATCGGTCTGCTTAGCCATCAAATAAATGGTGTAAAATTACCATTTATTAACAAGTTTTCGCTGTCTTGTTTTACAATATTTGTGAATCCAAGCTTGATTAAGGAGTGCATTTTATTTTGGAAAAAAGCAAGAATTCCCATAAAGGCATTTCCTAAGTGCGTGAAGAAACTTGTTTATTTATATTATGTTTGGAGAGAACTGCAGAGAAATGGTAAACACTCTGGACACTTTTAGGAACCGTGAACATTATTTTGATAGAGACCTAGATTACGTCCATCCAAAAAATGTCTGTGTCAAATCTTAATGTAAAATTTTTAACTGATTGCAACCCACGGATTTTCCGGGCGCAGCATAAATCCGCTGGCTTCAGTTCGTTTTCATCAATCCAAACTGACCGCGCATGCGCTTAGTCAGTCGTAGTTTAACCGCCATGGCGCCAGGACGTGCAATAACAAGAATTTATAGAAAAATAGCTTAGAATATATAGATTCGTTCATTCTCAAATAGTAATTCTCTAAATTCTCTAATAATAGTTACGCCAGTCATTCGGTTTCAGTGACAACTCATTTACCAAATTAATATTAGATAACTAATAAACCATTCTTTCGTTCATGTTTTTTGTTTTTCTATTAATTAAACAGCTACAATCAGCAGCCGTCATAACTAGAATATCCTCTTCAGAATCCGAATCCATTTTTTAACTTTCGCGTTGAGAAATTTGCTAGCCAGATTCAGCACGGGACAATCGAGAAATAAAGGCCGGTTTTAAGCCAGTGAGTGGGGAAATCATTTTGACATCCGTTTTAACTGATCAGTTAAAAACGTGAACTGACGTTTTTAACTGATCAGTTTCACTGAGCGTGAGTGGCGGGCTTATTACTGGAACCTAAATGACAAGGAACAAGTAAGGTGTTGCGACACAGCCGCTTCGAATACTGGCCGTTTCAATGGAGCTTGTGCTCTTTTGGAGCAGACAGACTTTGAAAAGAGAATCGTTTCTTTTTACTTGTCGTCATCATGTTCATGTGTTGGACCTAAAAATTGTGTTCCAAACCAAGATAAAGCAAATTACTAGCAGCCCACATATTCCGATCTAAAAGTTCAGAGACAATGGGAAAAACATAGATTCTGATGACATTGAACTATGCCATGATTTCGTGTAAGAACATGTTGCTGAGACAAACATTACATCTTTGTTGATGTTTTATAAAGCAGAACTAGTCAAAGCTTTTATACGAGACGATTATCGCGAATTGTTCGAACTATGTATAGTGTTTTTGGAATGAGATTCAAAAAAGAAAATAAAAAATAAAGCTGGCTGGAGCTATGCATGATATATGCTGGCACTATGGATGAAGAGAGCGATAAACTCTTCAAAAATACGTTTGCTCCAATCTTAATTTAGAATGGCGAAGGGCAAAAGGGACAAGATGTTTGCTTATTTATCGTCACATTGTACGTAAAACCTTGACTGGAATGCACAGTGGCGATTAAGGCACCTAACCAAGATTTGTGCTTATTGAAGGCGTTACTGGACTACGAGAAAGTTGATAGAGCAAATTCTAAAGCTGATAGCCACCACCTGTAATATTTATGCGGAGAGACAGTAATTTTATCACTTTTTGACAATTTTGACAAAGTTGATAATCACAGTAAGATTAAAATGTTTGCAAAGTAAACAGGGGCAAAATCTCAGATTTTGTCAAACGCTATATCCCATCGAATTTTCATTTTGTCGTTTATTCACTTTTGTAAGACTAACTAAATATTAGGACAAAACACGATTTTTGATAAACTTTGTGGCTCAGTCAGCACGGGTTGCAATCATCCTAGAAAGATAAAATTTCATATTTAAGAATGGTTTTGAATTTATAAAAGATATATGGTATGTATGGATTTAAAATTTAGTACAAACTTCAACAATCTTTTTTGGTTTTTCTGTTGTTGCTTCTGTTGCTGTTGCTGTAGGTATTAGTTTCAGCACAATTTTTGTCACATGACTAGATTTCGAAAATAATTTCATGCAAATTTGATTGAAGAATTTGCAAAACAATGTTAAAAATTTTGACAGTCGATCTCAAGCCAAATCTTAGCTTTATAAAAACTGTATACAACTTTAGAATTTCCAACATAACTCAAGAACTAATAAGGCTATGGCAAAAATTAAAATTATCTGCAAGATTTTGCAAATATATCTCTCAAAGAATTTGCAGCTCAAAGTTCAAAAGAAGTTTAAACTTTTAACCAATTGAAGATTGTTTTTAATTAATTCTCAATTCATTTTTGGAAACCAGTTGCCGATCCTTACTGATAAGAATGATGATTGCCTTTTTGCGTATGATTTCCATCTGCTATAAGTATAACACAATGTTAAATAAAATTGTTAAAATCATATCACACATTTACCTAATATACATATATTGCAGCATTTCTTTTTAAATAGAAGCAATCATATTGAAATAACATGTTAAAAATGAACATTTACTTTTTGATGTTGATTTTCTGTTGCTAACATTAATCTACAAATTTATTAATACTTAGTAAAGTAAAAGCTTAATGCTCAACGAAATTGATCGTCCTATTACTATTTTGTTGCAGCCCTCGAAGCTGGAGTACCAATAAATATTATTAATTACTATCCCACACTTTATTATAAGCATCAAAAAAATATTATAAAAATATTTACTTACCAAACATAATATTTTTCTAATAAAGATTTAATATCCTACTATGACGGCATATGAGCATATTTTCAAGAGAGTTCAATTGATAGTTTTTATCTATTGATAAAAACATGTTTGATAACAATTACATAAAGAAATGAACGAAATGTTAGAAAGAAAATGTAAATTTTTAGTTGAAAAAATGTAAAATATTTCTATAAATAATCCATCCACCCATTATTATTTAGATAAATCTTTTGAAAAAACTTAAAATATTTCTATAAATAATCTACCCAATATTATTTAGATAAATTTTCAAATAAACGAATTTATGAGGAAAGCATTTGCCAAAAACACATTTATCATATTCTATTTTGTTTACTCTTTTTTTTATTTTAAAAAAAAATTTAAATTGCCTTTTTGTTCCGAACGGAAATATTTATTTCCATTGGTATTTCTATATTCTTTTGTCGAGGCTTTCTGCTAAGTCTGATAATAAAACTGAAACAAAACTATTGTGCGGCATGTAGAAGCAGATGCAACATCACTATTTCACGTCTAGTGAATCGCTTTGGGATGATATAAAACAGACAAAGCCAATCTGAATAGTTACTTTGATATTATTGTTGATAATGAGATTATTTTCTTTTTGTTTCCGATTACTGATTATAAGTATTTAAAAGAAAAACAAATATATTAAAATTATTAATTTAATGTGCAAAATACCAGTTCAATCTGTATTAAATGAACACAATCATAGGTGATATCATTTGTTTTTCTTAGCAAATTGTTGAATTTAAAACTTTTGAAAAGACAAGTCAAAGAAGGCTAGATAGATAATACTAGACAGACGAGACTAGACAGGCAAGACTAGACCAACAAAACTAGATAGACGAGGCTAGACAGACACATCGAAATAGGTTAAATCGGAGGTAATAATAGGTTTCATGGTCCTATCTATAGTAGTCAAATATGGTGTGGCGTACCGAGTCTATCTCGCCACAATATTCGCAAAGGTTGTCCGTATGGCGGCCCGTATTTGATGCAGGTAGTCACGGAAGCAGACGTGACCTGAGAGGAATTGTGTTATATGATGTCTGGTATGACCAGATGTGCCCATTGGCCTTTGTCCGACGCCCGCCATCTTTTTTGCCATTCATCTAGAATGTTTTTTCTAGCAGTTCTTCTTGCTTGTCGGTTACTACCATTCAGCTCTCTCTTTTACTAAAAGGATATAGTTTGATATGCGCTACAGACCCTAATAGCGACCTTCCTTTGTTCTGATGCTAGCTTCTTAACATTCCTTTCCACATTCATGCTTTTAGCCCACGTTGGGGCGGTTTAAAGCATAGTGGATTGTGTAACCATGCTAAGGAGTCTGCGTTTGTAGCTTCTTGGGCCACCTACATTGGGCATAATTTTGACCAGCGCTGAGGCTACCCTCATACCCTTGGCTGCTACCTTCGTGAGCTGTGGGACGAAGGAAAGTCTTATCTACTCCAAGGTATGGGATTTCATCCTATGGGCTATATGGGTCTCTTGTGTTTGGAGATTTCTTCAGCTTCGGACCTTTTCGGTGCAAGCGTTAAGTTATAGGTTGTCATCTACTCTGTTACTAGATGTATTGCGCGGTTTGCTCTTTGCATCATAGTAGTTTCCGTTATAGCTGAGTCTATGAGCGCAAGATCGTCGGCGAAACCAATCAGTGTGGCGCCATCTGGGAGTCTTGGGACACCGTTATATAGGATGTTCCACAGAGTTGGGCACATAACTGAACCCTGCGGGGCATCACTACTTAGTTCTCTGCCACTGCACGGACAGACGAGACTAGATAAACATGTTTATACATTGTAAATACATGTTTAAACATGATTAGACAGTGCTAGACAGACGACGTCTGGCCGAGAGTTTTGAAAGCACAAAAACGTATGTAATGCTTCCGGCCCTTCTTGGACTACCGGCCTATACATCGTGCAGGCCTCACTTTTCTAACTTAAAGATTTTAACTGCATTAAACCTCTTCAAACTTGCAAACAAGCAATTAATTCCTAACCATAAGGAAAATCATAATTATAACACTAGGGGATGCATGAAACTATGCACTTCCCATTCAAGATTGACTCTGCTGTAAAGCGCCCGCTGTTTCTGAAATCTACTTATATAAGCCTTACCTAGGAAGTCTTGATCCGAAAGTTCAGAAAATGCTTATGAAACTATTTTAATCATTATTTTCCCTATTTGAATATTTTTGTTTTGTTTTGGTTTTTAAAAGTACTTGGAGGGAAGCTGTCGCAAAACCCCCTATTCCACTTTGGCTTTTAGTATGCGCCACCCCGGTATCGCATATTTTGCATTCTTTCAGGGTAGCCAGCCTGGACGGTTAGTGAAAACCGCCCTAGTTGTCTCCCCGACCGGGAATCGAACCCGGGTCTCCAGCTTGCCAGGCGGGTATGTTGTCTACACTACCGAGGAGAACTGACTTAACAATATGTATTTGTATATTTGTATATATATACTTCTTTCTGCTTAATAAATTACTTTGAATTTGACTAGACAACTTTTTTTATTCGAAATTTAGTCGCCAGCACTCCGTCGGCGACGACACTATGCTGGTAGATATGTACATAATAATAAAAGGCAAAGTTCAATAACCTAATTTAACATTTATTAAATTTATATTGATGACTAAGTCTTGACTTCCCTTAACTTCTAATTTCGTGACCAGGAACATTCTACTTGAGACATGCTTTGGTCAGTATGTAGACATCATTCTCAGTAAAAGTGCGGTTCCTGGATTAATAAGATTTGCATTTAGCTAGGTTAATTTACAGGCATCTAATTCGGTGGTTCATTGTCCCGATGGTTTGCATCAATAGATCGTTGTTGACCTGTTTTGAAGAAGCTTTGATTGAGATGCTCAGGTATCATTTGTTTTTGTCCGTGGATTGTGTTCGTCCTTGATTTCTCAATTTTTCGATTTCCAATCCTTTTGTTCTGATCTAGACCTATGTCTTCTTAGGATCCTGTTCATTTTCTGATAGTTCGTCTGAAATTGAAGGAAATCAGATCGGGGGACCTCTTCGTTTACGTTTTTGTTTATCGTCCGGCGCGGTCGAATTGTTGACATGTGGACGCGTTTCGAGATTTATCACTCATCAGCAAAGATCTCGAAACGCGTCCACAGATGGTTATCCACTTAAGGTATCGGAAAGACATGATCTTAAAAACAATGTTATGTTTATGGTTTTTGTTGTGTGTCACGAAGGTGGACTGAAAGCTATAAAATAACTTTCAGAACAAATTTCATGTGAGATTTCTTTTGGTTGTCCTAAATTGATTCCAAATTGTTATAGAGCTCCGGAAAGGCTGAATTTATTTATATATTCAGGCAGCCGTTTGTTTTAAGTTTGTATGATTTTCTATAAAGTAGAATGGTTTTGATGTGGATAGGGGGATTTTAGTAACGGATGATGTGGCTTTGGCGTATGAGGTGTTGTTTACCGGTGTAGTGACTGTCACCTTTCTTCTGGCCTCGTAGTAGCAGAGTATCTGTACAGGAGAGAGGAGAGTGTCCGTACTTTCTGTATTGCAATCGCTTCTTTATATTTTGGGCATTCTTTTGATTTAACAAGGTGGTTTTCTTAGTAGTTTCTGCATATTGGCTGACTACAGGGAGTTTCTTCATGCGGGGGGTTTCTGCAGACACATACTTGTAGTTTGGAGTAGCTGGCTGCTCGAAGACCGTACTTTTAACATCTAAAACATCATAAGGTGCTCCCCCACCGGGACCATTCATCAGTGAGTAAGGCGAACCGGACATTACAGTGCGCAACCTGTTATGATACAATTCTTTTGTTTTTTTTTGTAAATAACAATGTCGAATTAAAAACAACGACCGCTTCGTCTAACATTGTGGAATCAAATGCTCAAAATAGAATCTAAAGTGTTACATTAGAAGCGAATTTTCCCGGTGAGGGAGCACCTTATCCCTTTGTTGACCGACGGTACTTTTAAGTTGAAGGAAAGTACAGTTCAAAGCAAGTCAGCTTTGGACAGGCCTGGGCTACTAAGGGTTAAGGGGATTCGGAATGTATTCTCGAACTTCCAGTTTATAAAGTGCGATCTTTATTTTCATAGCTGGCACCGAGGAATTGAAGATGAGGATTAATGATGGGATATTTTTTATTTTACCTACTCTTTTTGTTTTGATACGTTTTACATCAAAGACGTTACTAATTTTGGCATAATATTGGGCATACATTTTGGCATAATAATGGCATTTCTTCTAAAAAGCCATTTTCGGGTATATCCCTTTGCTGTAGTTTAGGGAACTGTGGGCTTGGATTTCGACGAGACAATCACATAAGTCTTTATCTGGCTTACTCTACCTGATTGTTTTTCGATCTGGTCTCGGCTAGTGGTCCATCTCTAAGCTTCTTTATGCATTCGCATTTGCCTATTAATCTATGAATTTTCTATCGATTTTGAAAGGATTCTCTTTTTCAAAGTTCTTCCAACAGTTCCAAGACCATCAATTTATTTGGAAATCAGGTAGATTAATACGGCTCCCATTATTGGTGAGTTTGGCATCTTATTTTGTATTTTGTGAATTCATTTCCCACGATGATCCCACGATTTGCTACGCCACAGTAGAGCCAGCTTGTTACGGTAAGGCTTATCTTAGCTTCAGAGTCGTATCTGGAGATTGCTTGTTATCCGAAGAACACTGAAAGTGAGCTACTATCGTAGGACCATCCACCCCTAGGACGGTACATATCACACATTGGGGTCTACATTTACTAGAGTATCGTATATACTAAATTCGAAATATTACTGTTTCCACGAAGAAAATTGTTGATATTCAATTGAATTTTTGACTAAATGAACAAATAATATTTTTAAATTTTTGAGCACAAAATTTCAAAGTTTCAATTTGGTGTTCAAGGTCTACATGACAAGACTAGATAGACATGCAGACAAGACTAGAGAGACTAGACTAGTCATACTATACAGACAAGACTAGACAGACAAAGACAGACAATACTAGGCAGACAAGAATACAGAATGAATATTTGACACAGAAGGCTAGACAGACAAGAGTGACTAGGCAGACAAGACTAGATAGACAAAACTAGGTAGACAAAACTAGGCAGACAAGTCCAGACAGACAGGACTATAAAGACGGATATTACTAGAAATGAGACATGACTATAGTCAATTTTTTTTAAGAATGCAGTACAGGGAAGATAGGGCTTATTTGACCTTGTTCTCTGATTGGCTTAAATCGAGGAGAAGTTCACACCGACGATATTTACTTCTCCATCTCAACCTCTTTTCTCTCTTTCTTTTCACATACGTTTGCAGCTGTTTGTTGTCAATGGCTGCCGTGTCAATTCACAATTATCATCTGATGTTATCACAATTATCATCTGTTTGTATCATTTAGATTTTTTGCGTTTTTCTCCATTTATTTGTTTGTATTTTATTACTATCGTTGCCACTTGGAGTATTTAATCAATAATAGTAAGATATTCAATGAAACCATTAATTGTTAATTTAATTTTATATTCAAATAACTATATTTGAATTTAGCGCCAAATTAAAAACGATTGAACATTTGTCATAGTGTAAATCAGGTTTCTAGTTACTGCATTCTTAAAAAAAATGGACTATAGATAAACAATACAAGACCATACATGGAGAATATTAAACATACAAGACTGAACATACAAGATTAGTTAGACATAATTTGGCAGATTGCTGGGATAAGGTTAATGTAACATGACAATGGAATCAGTACCAGACTAGGTAATCAATACTAGACAGTCTAAACTTGGTTCCTTTTTAAGCTGTTGAAGAACCGAATCTTCTTCATTATACCATAAAATGTTTTAAAACAAACCGGATTAATAATACTAAATCTCTTGAAATTTCATAAGTTTTAATAAATATCCGGAACGAGGCGAAAATGGCAATTCTGGATTAAGGGATATGGAATGGCTGTGGATCAATAACTTTTCGCTTTATTATTATGTGAGTAATTCACAAAAAAGCGCTTTAATATTAGTTTTCATATATTCATATTTTCCCATTGATTTACATATTTGCATTGAGTTGTGAAACGATAACATAAATAACTTGTATGCAAGTGGGAAATATTTATAAAGTAATAAAAAAAACCCATATAGAAATATGGTTATTTAAAAATAGGGGCAAGAACAGAAACGATCCATTGAAAGGCCTTTTATATATTTGGGACTCTAACCGTTAGTTTATGGTGTCTCGAATGGATGTTAAAACGCACACAAAAAACACGAGAGGCAAATAATGTATAAATCGGCCGCACTCTCGGATAGAAGAGAGCAGTGCGCTCTCTTCTATCCGTCTCTGTTCAAGCCTTGATGAAAAACAGAGCTCCAAGTTGCATGCCGGCCACAGATGTTTTTCAATTTACACAAAGCGAACCTAATCCAAACTAGGAATGCTTCGCATATGTTTTGTTACCAATAACATTGATACTATTTTTACAAACGTTTCTTTTCGTATTATTTAAATATGCGAAAAAAAAATTATTTTTCGTAAAGAAATATGGTTGTAGAGCAAAACGTTAGTAATTTGTTTGCACTTAAACGTTCCGTTGAAATGGCAAATGTTGTGCTGAAATATTAGTCGGTCACGGGATAATGCGTTATGGGTTTCGCATTCGAGATTTGTATGCAAATGTATACATGCTACGTCGGAATTATCTCGTTTAATGGACGCAATTTTCTCGAGGCATTTTCTTAAATTAGCGCTTGCAAAAATCGACGCTTAACTAGGTTTATTGGTCTTAAATTTGGATAAATAAAATCATTTAACTTGCTAAGAAACTCTTTTAGTATTTTCTAGCTTCAAACAGTAGCTTTTATTATTATTTACTATTGACATTATTTCACCATTTTTTTGTAATAAAACTACTATATGCAATGTTACTACTTTTCTTATTACATTCTAATAACAGTTTTCTTTTCTTTTTTTCTAGGTAAGTTCCACGATTTGATTTTCAATATTTCTATTTCTATCTGTAAGTACAAAGTTCATTAACCCATTAATGAGTGTAGATCAATTCCTATCATTATCTCTTCATTAGGTCGCTTTTGGATATTTAAATCTCCAACTAGTGTTGGAATCTAAAATTCAGACAAGACTAGACAGACAACATTAGATAGAGTCTCGTCTGAGTAAATAGATTAGACTAGAGAGACAAGATGGGATAGACAAGACAAGGCTGGAGAGACGTGACTGGACAGATCATACTAGACAGACAATACTAAACAAGACTAGATAGGCAAAAATAGGCAGAGAAGACCAAGCAGACATGAATAGACGGACACGAGAGGCAATACTAGCGAAGCAAGACTATACAGACAAGACTAGACTGTCAACACAAGAGAAGAAAGGTAAGAGTAGACAGACAGTACTAGATAGATAGGACTAGACAGACAGGACTTGACAGCCCAGACTAGACGGACAAGACTAGAGAAACAAGACTTGGTAGACAAGGCTAGACAGACAGACTAGGCAGACAAGACTAGATAACCAAAACTAGACAGGCAATATTAGATTAGACTAGATAGGCACTACTAGAGAGGTAGGACCATATAGGCAAGAACAGACAGACAAGACCAGATAGACAGGACCAAACAGATGAGACTAGATAGACAAGACTAGATGGATAAGACTAGAGCAGCAAGACAGACCGACAAGATTAGACTGGCAGGACTAGACAGATAAGACTAGTCAGGCAAAATTACATAGGCCATAGTAGACTAGTGGTCTAGAGTAGACTAGACTAGAGTAGGCTTGCCTAAGCCTAGACAGTCAGGACTAGATAGAGACTTATCTTTTCTTTTTGCTGCATAGATGTTTTTGAGTTTTTTTTTGTATTATTTGTATCTCCGGATTTTACAACTGTTCGCTCCAATCGTTTCATAAACAAATCGGAATATATAAATGGGTATTCAAGTACGCTACGAGGTTATTAATTTTTTTTATTGGTTGTTTCGTGAACACTAATTATGTACTTTGTCTGTTTTGTGTATGTCCGGCTTGCATCCGTTGTACTTCGACTCATTACTTTAGTCATGGTGCTAAATATTCAGTTGTTCGGGAATTGATGAGATTCAAACAAATTGGAAATTATTGATGGGTATTTAAATACCCAACCCGCTATGATGGTGCTTAGGTAAACATAAATTTTCGAGTATGAATTTTAGGCACTAAATTAAATACTTTGACTTTGCAATCCTCTTCTTAGTTAATTCTTGTTTAGGATGTTAATTGATCAAAAGAGAAAATCAAATAAATTGAAATACGAATATGTATTTAAGTACCCTTTAGTTAGTTTATTCTTTTCTGTAAATTTTAATTTTTAAAAATTCGAAATGGTGAAATTATTTGAAATTGTAAGCATTTTATTGCTGAAAATTTATAACAGAAATCAATAGTGTAAGTTCTTTAAATCCATTTTCAAATAAGTCTTCTTAAAACTTTTGAATTCTGACTGTAAAATATCAAAAATATGTATAAAAAATCAGGTTAATAAACCCGTCCAATTCTTTCAATACCTACTACATATAACATATTTAAATATCAAGATAAACATTTTACAAGTACTATATTTGCTTTCAAAATCAATTTTGCAGATGTTTGTAATACTATGAGTATTAAAAACTGGAAAGTTACAGAGAAACAGATAATACTTCGTTCTCTCTTTAAACCACTTGTGCTTTCCTAGAATTCCATCCCAAATTTTCAAATTAAATGGTTCCCATTTGCCGAGCCAACTTTAGTATTAGATCCAGGTAGTTTACCAACAATCATTTAAAAAAATACTGAATATTTAGTCTGAGGTGATTTCGACCTATAGCAAATCGCAAATAGTTATAGCTTGTCTATATTTCGATGTTGCAATAATTATTTACAACACTATTTTTTTTAATATTCATAGAACTAATGAACAAATGGAACTAATGAACAACATTTCTCATTCAAATATTTGCAAGGTTTATGCATAAATTACGAATTTAAATTTGCATTGTCTGTGAGGTTTGCTTTTGTTAATTGAAACAAATATAGGGAGAACACTCGAAGCCTAGGCAAAATTACACCTTTCAAAATCATTTTAATAGACTGGTTTATAGATAGTTTATTTTAATTTGGATATTTCCAAAGTTTTAAAAAATAAAAAAATACAAAAGTGTATTTTAAAATATTGCTTTCATTTTAATTTGTATGGTAGTTTGTTAATACAAATTTTGAATGAAAGAAAAATATTTATTCGAATATTGTTTAGACAAGTTTTTATGGCAATGTCTGTACCTCATTTGAAAAAAGAACATAAAATTAGTTCATTCATTTTTCAATCATTTTTTGTTTTATGCAGACTAAACAATTTATTTTGCCGTCTATAAACACGTTTATTTTTTTTATCATGATAAATTTACCATAGTTTTATTGCAATTTTAAATATCGTTCGTTTGGATGAACAGGGTATTAACTCATTATGTTCTTGCCTGCAGAATTTTTTTTTTTGCTCAGTAATAGCAAAATTGACAGTCGTGAAGTGAACAAAAATCAATAAACGTTAATCAATAGTTTAAAAGATATTATAAGAGAGGTTAACCAATTATTTACAAAAATGGAAATATATTGTTTTGAAAACTTCAAATCGCTCTTCAGGCTTTTTTGAGTTACTACCCTATTCATCTGGACCGACGATAGAACAAACAATTTTCTTATTGGCTGTGTGCACGGCAGTAGCATGCGCAACTATTCGGGATTATGTCAAATTATGACATGTTTTATTGTTTTATAATAAACAAAGTAAACAAAAGGAAGATAGTAAGATGGGTAATAGTATTTTTGAGGATTTTGTAAAAAAACAATATATAGAAAATGGATCTAAAAACTGGTTTTGAATGTGTAAAACACAGGCCGAGGCCGCACTACGATTTTTCCCCGCGAGCGGTAACCGCTATAACCGCTAAACCGCTCTGGAAACACACAGTAAGCTATGGGAAAAATCAGTCGCGGGAAAAAACCGCAAGTGAGGCCGCTTGTATTAGCTTACTTGAGTCACAAAATCACGCGATTAAAAACCGCGGCGGTTTAGCCGTAGTATACGAACCCTCTCAAAATGCACCATTAAATAATAACTTTTTATTGTATAATTCAATTTTTTATTGGTGCTTCTAAGAGTAAACACAATAAACTTAATTTACATGTAGATTAAATAAATTTTTCCCATTAGTTACTATTGCAAATATAGGTAGCAGTGCCATTGGAAGTGCGCAAAGATAATGTTGGACATTTAATTATTGTGCATGAAACGAAAAAGCGGCTTAGATGTAAAGTGTGCCAATCAAACACAATTTATATGTGCAAAAAATGTAATGTGCATCTGCATTCAGAATGTTTTAACAAATATATTTAATTTTATATACCCCCGTTCGCCAACGTATACGGACCACTCAAATTTTTGTACAGCAATTTTTTTTTTTTTTAATTTTTTTTATTAAAACTTTCTTGATGAACACCATTCTAATTTTATTTAAAACAAATCTAAAATATCATCTATTTCTATGCTTGGCCAAAGATGGGTTAACATCGTTGATCGACCTCAAGGGGTTGAGTTTTATTTAATTCATTCCTTTCTTCAATTCTTACTTGATTTGATGTTTCATCTTTTTTATGGTTCATCGTTTTATCAGGCGTATAAACTAGCTAGGAGTTGTGAATCACTAACCGTCTTCTTTCGATAAACAGGGTGTTTCAAAAAGAATATACGTATATTTACATATACATATATTTATTAAACTTTAAGACATACGAATATGAAACTTTACATACATATTAACACACATATTTACGAAGTTTAGATTACAGATGTTCAATATGTCCTCCATCAGCGACAAGAATAATGTCACACCGATAGTAAAATTCCTCCCATATCGCACAAAACACATTAACTTTGGGCGAATCTCATACATGCCACATGTTCAATGACATACGGCATGTGGGTTCTGTAGGCCCCAAATTCGAACTTTGTGTTTGTTTACCTGATCACTAACATGGAAAATCGCTTCATTACTGAACACGATGCGTTTTGCGAAAGTGTTCATCATTGTCAATAGCATCATATATCTCGCTACAAATTTCCACACGTTTGCATTTGTCGTCAGGACGTAGAGCTTGTAACAGCTTTAACACTTATGTCAATACCCAGTCGTTACTACGTTGTTCAATACCCGGGTACCCGTGTACCCGCATGGGTTTTTCATTCAACAAAATAATTTTAATACCCGGAGACTTTCACATTACAACTCGGGATTACCCATAGAGTATTCCACTACCCGAAAAACCCTATTTCTATAAATAAAACCGCCGGGTGGGCAAAGTATTGGATCAAAATATGGTGGATAAAGGACGCCAAAAATTCATATCCATTGAAAGGTCAAATTTATACCTGCAAAATAACAACTGGTCGTGAAATAAATCAAGGCGAAAGAGTGGAAGAGAGTAAAAGATTTAGCTGCAAAATATAAAGGATCCGGAAGAAATATTGCAATGGATATTTTTTTTACTACTTAACCTTTAGCAAAGCATATACTGTATGGAACCTAACAATTGTAGGAACATTGAAAAAAAATACATTCTAGTAGACTTGCTAGCATCTAAAGATCGTGAAGAATTCTCTTCTCTATTTGGGTTTCATGAAAAAGTTACTCTATGCTCTTATGTTCCCAAAAAAGAAAGTTGTTATACTTCTATCTACGATGCACTCAGATTTGCAGCGAAGACAAAAAAAGAAACCAGAAATTGTTCAGTATTATAATAAACCAAAAATTGGTGTGGATATAATGGATAAGATGTTGGACCGTTACACAATCCACAGACGGACTTTTTTAAATATTTTGGATATCGCCAGTCTTGCCAGCTAAATAATTTATTATCTAAATAACGTAATTTGACGAAAATTAAGTGAAGAATTATGTATGACAGTTATTCAAGAACGATCTCAAAATAATTAAATTATTTCACCACTAGGGAAATTTCACCACTAGGATTGCCATAGAAAGCATATACGGAAAACCAATAGATCCTACAAGCAGGGCAACAACATCAAATGAGCCATGCGGGTCTACTGAACAGACAGATTCCACTGGACGAAAAATAGTTGTAGGATCATGTCATATTTGTTACCAGGATGTCTATAAAAAAACGGAGAAAAAACGCAAAAATCGTGTAAAGAATGTAACAAACCAGTTTGCGATGAACATTCAAAAGCAATTGTAAAATGTGACAATGTTGCCAATAATAAATTGAATATAAAAATATTTTATGTATAATTTATAATAAGTTTTATAATAAAATTAATTAAAAGTTAAATAAATCCGTTTATTTATATATTAAGTACTATTTTTTATCCCTAGAAATAAGTTTAATGATTTATTTATATATGGGTACACGGGTACCCCGGGTATTGAACAACGGGGTATTTGACTTTAAGTCTAAAAAGTTTATATATTCTTTGGCATATTTTATTATTTATGTATATGAATCGATGTCAATAGACTCAAATAACGAGGATTTGATGATTTTTCGTTAAACAAAAAAGATATGTGAGTAAGAACATGCAAAAGGGTACACGGGTACCCGGGTATTGACATAAGTGTTAACTTGTACGACTTCATAACCAACCGACGCGATGTCTCAAAACACGCCAAATTGTTGTTGTAGGCAGTTGACACTCCCGACTGGCACGACTTCGTGCAACATTTTCTTCAGAAACACGCGGCCAAGACTCTTCTCTTTACATACACATCCTTTATCTACAAACTGTCGATACCATCTGCGAATGTTCCACCCATTCGGAGGATCAATTTGGTACCTCAACCTGGCACATCTTTGTACTGTAATCACGGAATTGCATTTCGCAAACTCAAGAACGCAAAATGATTTCTATAATGATATTAATATAAACTAGACTATATATTCGTTTCTCCAATAGCCGAGCCGAGGCGCAGCTATCGACATTTTGGACCAAATAATACTTTGTAATACGTATATAACACCCTGTATTTTTGGGAACATCATGGGAACATAACTCGGACTTGCCCCGCATTTAATTGTTTGCATACAATAAAAAGTTCACTACAAATTGTGTCCTGAGGTTTTGGAGACCACAGCGACCCATCAACACTCAAATAATAAAGACAATGATTAATATCACATAAAATATAGCACAAATAAAATTGGTTTATTAATATCGTAATTTAAGGTTATATCTTACTTTTTCCTTTTTACAGCAGCTAGCCATTTATTTCTTTGTTCTAATGTCCAGGCCACTGTAGAAAAAATATAGAATTTACACTGACTATGACGTTATTTTTGTATTTCACTACACAACAATTTACCCATTTCAATATAAACAAATTGGGTATTTGAATCTTTTTTTTTTTCGTCATAAATCGAAAGCTCATATATAAGTTTTATAACAAAACTCTTTTTTGTTTTGTTTTTTTCGTTGTAATTAAAAAGTTATAAAAAATTGAAAATATATTTTTAAACTCGGTACAGAAAATAGGCCGGTCGCGTTGTAACGTAAAATGGGTAATTTCTACCCGTGCATGACTTTGTTGGTACAGTAGCTGTAGTAGACATGTCAAATATGTCAAATATTAAAAGTTATCGTGCTTGTTTCCCACCATCGTGTAGGAGTACTACAAAAAGAACTCATCAAAAAATGTTTTTAAACGTCGAAACCAATGGTTTTAAATAGTGCACCGAAAAAATCATAAAACGACGATGTTATAAAGAATTTTAATGTTAGAAGTTTCACCCTTTCGACGCCACAAACAAATTATGGCGCGTTTGGAGTAACGTGATTATTTTCAAAATTGTATCACTTTTAAATTGTTTATAGTTAATTGAATTTTTTCACATCGCACATCCGCATTATTTATAATAAGGTTTTAAAATACATAAAAAAAAATCGATAATTTTTTTTTATTCAACAACCCAATTGACTATCCCGAATTGTTGCGCATTCCTTCAGTATCATGCGCTGTCATCGCTTTACTATACCCCACCACGCACTTCGTACATAGCCAGCAGCGACGGTATAAAGTGAGAATTTTACTAAAAGCATTATCATAAATATAGTATCAACCCTGCGAAAATGATTTTAAAATATAAAAATCGTGTAAATTTGTATTTAACTCATAGAAATTGGATAATTAAATAGTTTACACATATTTTATAAAGCAATTTTTATATTAATCTTTGCAACATACGTATATAATCGTAATTGAATGTTTTTGTATTTTTCTTAAATCGATATAAATCAGTCGTCGATATAAATAAATATGATTATGCAATTTTCAATTTGCAGAACAAGCGTTCGTAAAAAGCGGACATTTGGATGCTTGTTGTGTATTGAGAAATAATTATTGTATATTTAAGAAAAAATCTAATTATATTTGTTGGTTTATAGCTCTAGATTCAAAGTACAAATTTCTGAAAGTTTCATCAAATTTCGTTTCTTCGTCGGTCTGTATTAAAGTTTGAAGATTCCTGTCTCTAAGCTAGTTATGGTAGACTTAAAAGACCTAGTGGTCGAAAGTCTTTTGATGACTTTGTTTTCAATAAATATTTATTCTTTTTCTTTCTTGGGTCAAACTAGACTAATATATTTATTTATTAGCTTAACTGGGTGATATAAATGAGATATAGCGTGATATAGATTTATGAAAATTTATGGATTTTCTTAAAGATTAGATTAGAAAAAAATTCTGAAATTTTCAGCTTTGAACTTCAAATTCCACAATCTGTAGCAAAACTTGTTTTTTATCTAGTTTTGCTTGTTTAGGTCTTGCTAAACTAATTTATGCCTGCTAGATGAACCAGTTAAACTAGTTTTACGAAAATTAATGGGATTATAGAGAAAGATTGAATCTACAAATTTCTGAAAGTTTCATCAAATTTCGACTATTTGTCTGTACATAGCAAAGTTTCAATATTTGGTTTTTTTTTATAAACTTGCTGGGTCAATCTAGATTAATTTAATTATACTGGCTAAACTAGTTATAACAGATTTTTGAAAATTGATGAGTTTGTAGTTCGGGTAAATATCTAAAAAGTTTAATAAAACTTCTTTTCGTCTATCTCTAGCAAACTTTCCAAACTTATGATTTGTTAACGTTTAGGTAAAAAGAAACTTTCATCAAATTTCGTCTGACTAGTAAATTGATTTGTAAATTTCCAACTTCTTTGGATAAGGCTAGACTAAGTTACGTAGACCAGCGTTTCCAAAACTTTTTTGATAGCGGTCCTGTACAAAGTTTTAACATTTCTCGCCATCCATAAAAAAACTATATATTTACTAAACAAATTTTATTTTTAAATAAAAATCAATAATCAATAATAACCAAACAAATATAACTTATATTTGTTTGGTTTATAACTATAAATAATAACCAAACAAATATAACTTATATTTGTTTGGTTATTATTGATTATTATATTATTGTTTCAAGTTTGTTTGTTAAAATTGCAGAATAATTAAATAAGAAAAATATTAGGAAAAAAATTAATTCTCAAATTAGGTTCGACATCCAGTCTGTTTCGATACTTATTTTCAATCGAGGCTGAGACCGCAGCTTCACTCGTATAAGTGGTGACAAAAGGCATTAAAAATTTTTATAGCTTTTTCGCTTACATTTAGATACTCCCTATATACAGCGCAACCAAAAACTAATCAGTAGTAGGGTTTCAAACACTTTTAAGATCGGTGTCGCATGAAATTGCAATTAAATGTTCAACATCTTGTTCACTAAGATTAAACATATCAATTTCGACAGAAAAATAATCTTTAGTCCACATATGATTTGAAGAAAGAAAGTTGTTTACTGTAACTGTTTTTATTTGACTGATGAGGAAAGATTGCTTTTTCATTATTTCTTTATCGGTAATCAATTCCTTTTACTTATCAGCAAAAAAGTTAATTTTTGTGTTTTTAAAAAAAAAATTCGGGATCCGGCAAAATTATTGTACGAGGGTCGCGACCCACGCATTGGGAAACACTGACGTAGACAATAGAAACTAATATTTAGGATTCATAAGTAGTGGGTTTATAGCTGAAGTCATGGATTTCTGAACTTTTCATTACATTTCGTCTGTAGCAAAGTTTCAGAATTTGTAATTTGAGTAGAGTAACTTGTTTCGGCCAAGTTAGACTAAGTTAACCATTTGCAGACTAGCTAAGGTATATTTTCTATGTATTTATTTTATTATATATTTTTTCCCAAAATACACAAAACATAAAATGTTTTACATTTTGTTTTACATTTTATGTTTTGTGTATTTTAATTTAACCTATTGTGATTAAAAAAACACAAAAAGACAGAAAAATTTCAATAAAAAGAAAAACCAAAAAGGTGAAAAAAAATAAACATATTTTTTTTTCTCTATGCACACAAGCAAACCCACACCAATAACAATCCAAAATTCTCAGCAATACTGAAGAACTTCCCTTATCCATATTTTTTTACCGGTCGGTTTTTTCCGATATCATCCATAAGATACTAAATAGCTATCCTCAATTAAATTTAAAATATCTTTGATATATATTATTAGTAAAGGCCCCAGAATACTACCTTGAGGTACCACAATTTTAACCAACACTTCATTACAAACTGTCTTTGTAATGAAGTGTATCTGAATCTACATCTAACTACCTGTGTTCGATCACTTTGAAAATCATTAATTAAATTGTTAGCAATGCTTCTAATACCAAATTTATCTAATTTATCTAGTAGGATGAAATGATTAACCGCGTCGAAAGCTTTAGCTAAATCATATCATCATAACAAATATATCTTTTTTAGAAAACCAAATTGTTTCATCGATATTAAGTTACTCTTTAAAATGAAAACATAGATTCTTTTATGAATCAATTTTTCTAGAATTTTATCCAAATTAGAGGTGAAATATATTGGTCGTTAGTAGTTAGGTAGATGACAAACTCCTGATATAAATATAAGCTTTTTGCCATGTACCTTCTGAAATACATAGATTAAAAATATGTTCAAGAGGTTCACAAATGTGTTGAGCTATATTTTTAATTACTTTGGTACTAATTTCATCCTTACCAGAAGTCTTATCCTTTAGTTCATTTATTGTATTAAATATTTCAGATAAAGTAATGGGATTAAGGAAAATTGATTTCTTATTAAACTCAACATTATTTAGAATCTTATTTGTGGTATTATTTCCAAACACAATAGTTTCTTCTAGTTTAAGACCAATGTTTCCGATATGCTCAAGATAACAGTCAGCAGTATCTTATGGATCAGTAATTTTCTTTTCGTTACACTGAAGATATTCAATTTCAAGATCTTTCTTACTATTCCTTCCTAATTTATAATTAATATTGCCATAGTTTTTTACTAGAATTTAGATTAGCATTTACGGTTTCTATCATACTCTCTCTGAGTAAGCTTAATAACATTTTTGAAAATCTTACAATAGCTTTTGTATTCGTTTTTTAGTTTCACCATTATTTTTGTTTGATTTCCAAATATTATGAAGTGTTTCCTTAGTTTTTCAAGATTTCCTTATGCCAGTTGTAATCCATTTTTTCTTTGGAGCCTGTTTATTTTTATTAACTGTGTTATTTCTTTTTTTCTTAACAGTAGTAATTTTAATTAAATTTCTAACTTGATTCAGAAAGAAATAATTATATGGGATTATAGCCGAGTATCCGATCTACAATTTTCCTTAACTTAACATCAAATTTCTTCCATGCGTCTGTCTGTAGAAATGTTTCAAATTTGTTACTTTGTCTGGGTTAACTTTGTCTGGGTCAATCTAACCTAATAAAGTTGACTAGTTGAACTAATTATGTAAGATTTAGGATTTATTTGTTTGTTTATAGGCGAGGATGGAAACTTTCATAAAATTTGGTTAAAGATAATTTTAATTGAATTTAAGTTTATCTGTTTTTTTTTTCTTATCATCGATCACTTGTCGTTCTCAATGAAATACGTTTTCCACCATCCGCTGGAAAAACTGTCGTGAAATGTTTTTCTTAGGTAATCTTGTTTACCGCATTTCTAGATAAAATTCGCTCGCTGAAAAATTGAGTGAACGCAGGGAGAAAAAAGTACGAGAGTTTTATTAAATTACGAGACTGCGAAATAGAATTGCCCTGTGACACATCTAAATAATTTTTGAACAAACATTGCAAAATTTATTTGCACGTGGTAGTCAAGTTTATGCATTTAGATCATAGGACATAACCTTTTTCAATGTGTTTATTTATTTATATCACTAGCACACATTCCAATAATAAGATCAAGTCTAGACCAAACGTCTATATATTTAATTTGTTTCAAATAAAATTCCCAACCAACACATTAAAATGTACCATTCCACTAATAACCTATAAGTTTTGGAAGACAGAAATACCTCGTAGTCGGTAGTCCTTTTATATAAAGTATACAATAAATATTTTTTGCTCTCCAAAGAAAAATGTTCATATACTATTAATCAATCTAATAATAATGAATATATATATATAATATTAATCTCATATATAATTTTTTTACCCATTTTTTGCGTATTTGTATGTATATGTTACTGCGAAAGACCGCATTTGGGGAAAGTCAACATTCACATAGTCGCTTGGTGTATGTCCGAAATATTTGCTAAACACCCTTATTTCTGACTTACACTGGTGAATATCGACATTCACCATGCACTAATGGTGAATGTTGAACATGTCGAAGATTTATTATTTTCTGCTCCGTAATTCAGTAGCTATAAAACGTCACAAGGGTGACGTAACTTTTTCGCCGCTCCTTCTGAGAGGAGTGACCAATAATTAAAACCCACAGTACATTCTAAGTGAGTAATCTTTTGCAACATAAGACTGATAAAGCTGATTGACTCCCAGCAGAACAAAGGATTTGGCGGCAGAGAGCCAGTCGTCTCTCGGTCGGCATCTCCATTTTGTACCTCCACCAGAGCGTATCTGTGATTGTCTACATACACCGGTGAGGGTCCGAATGTACAACAAAGTAATGAAATATTCGATCTTTCACCGACGTATTTGGTATGTGTTGACATTCACCGGTGAAAGTCGACATTCTCCAATTTCGGTCATTCATTGTAACATATATATTGTTTGGAAAGTAATTTTGTTTGTGTTTCAACAACATTAAGCCCATGGTATACACTTTTGATCTTTGCTTGTAAAAATCTGAACAAACGTTTATACATCATCGTTTATGAACTAAATGTTTTACCATCTATCGATTTCTATAAAGACTATACGTACAATAATAGGAGTTTGCCAAATCTGATGATGAATTGTTAGTCGGCTGTTTGCCTCAATTACCATTATATCTAAAATGTTAAAAGTTATAGCCTGTAAATTTTTAGTCTTGATTTATGATATGGTATTTTTATTCATATTTCACCAAAATTATGAAAACAAAAATACATTTTGTTTGATATTTATTTGTCTAAAAAATTCTAAAATATCTCGAAACTAGATACATTTTTAAAAAATAATAACTAAAAAATAAAACTTGAAGAGAATGAAAGCAAATATAAAAGTGATTTTTTATCTGTCAAGTTGGCAAAAATCAACCTGGGACATCGCCAGAACATTATTTTTGTTGCGCATTTTTCTCAATTTTTTTCTTATGAATTTGCGAATTAATCTAGAGCGAAAAAATACAGGTTTGATTTGCTCGAAAATATTCGGTCTATAAACTGAGGCAGTAGTGGAGCGCGAGCGTTTGCATTCGGCGGGCGTGTGCATAATAAATTTCTTTGTTGTGGCTCCCTTTTCGGATATTAGAAATGTGCATTGAATTATTAAACCGTTCACAGCGACTTTCGGTACGTTTTTATTTTATTAATACTTCCATAAATATGTATATTAAGAATACACCTTCGAGAATTTATATTTTCAAAATTATAAGGTGTTTTTGTCGAGTTTTCAAATTTTAAATACGTCGTGAAATTATGTTCAGATAATCTTGTTAAATCTAGTTTAAGACAATCTTGTGGAGTCGTTTAATCACATAATGTAGGCTTTGTCGAGGTTGGCTTAACATTAGCAGAGACAATCTAGAACAGCTAGTAGCAAAATTCTTAACTAGTCCTAACAAGTTCTTGTCTATGTTGAGACTATTTTGTCTACTCTTGCCTTGACATTCTTGTCTATAAAAACAATTATTATAGTTTTGTTTTAATTAGAGCTACTAACATATAAATATAAGTTTTATCTTAAATATGGCATTAACTGGTCTTGACAATGCTTTATCTAGGTTGACAAAATTAATTTGTAACAATATTGTCTTGTAGCCAAACTTTTAATTTTCTTTGAACTTAGTATTGTTTATGTTGAGATTATTTTATCTAGTTTTGACTAACAATATGTGGCAACATCTATCTAGTTTGAGCCGTTAACAATCCATTGGTTAAAATAAATCTTGATAATGATTAAAATGGTTGTTTGACATGCATAGTGTCAAGATTGTTCTCAGACATTGTCATGATCATCTTAACCAGGAGATCCATAGAATTTTCTAATTGCCAGCTGCTGTTAGTTCATTTAGTTCACGTTTTATGAAATAAAACGCTATCCAGGGTGCACCACGGGGAGGCGAAGTAACATTACACCCCGAGAACACCTTATGAGTTCCTGAACGCAATCGAATATATCCTGTCATCTTTTATTTGTATTTCTATCAACATTGTGATAAGCCATACGCTAAATGAGTGTCAAGATTGAGAGACACTTGGCTAGATTTGCCTAGGCTTGTCCATAGTGAAACAATTTTGGTTAGTCTTGATTTAAATGCTTAGGTTGAGCCAAATTTGTCTTAACTAGTTTGATTCTTCTTTTATTGAAAATTTAAATTAAAATTCAAAATATGTAATCAAGTTTTCTAAATTTTTGATCGATTCTATCAAGAGTTTGATAGATTCTAGATAGATTAGACAACCTTTTAAATTACGGACAGGCACATTTTAACTATTATTTGGTACTTACTTATTAACGCCACCGCAGCGAGAAGTCCCGCGCGATATGTGGTTTATCTGTTCTAATGTAACCTAATCTAACCCTTATCCAATATTTTTTTCTTATTTCGGATCGAGAGGTCGCGCTAGCGCGCGTTATGTGGTCTGCATTTATCTGCTCCGTTATAACCTAATCCAGGGGTCCCCAACCACAGACCATTCTATGTGTGCCCGCAGCTACCCGAGCATGATAAACAATTATTTAACTGATACTTATAAATTTAATTTTAATTTTTTTTTATAAATTATTGTATTATAATATAGTACAAAAATTTATAAGAAATTAAAAAAAATATTTTAATAATTATATTATACTCAAATTGTAGGGCATACTATTTTTACAGTGTAAAAGAATCTATCTCTTGTCCGAAAAATGCGATCTTTCTCACTTTTGCACTAGCATAGCACCTTTCTGCGCATGTTACAAATTTTGTATCTGCGCATTAAAGTTCGCCATATTGACATACTACGGAGATACTACTGAGATACTACGGAGAAATACTACGGAGTCAGATTTTGAATAAACTCCATTTTACAAAAATCAAATTTCAAAAATTGTAATCCCAAAATGAGTAAAAGACAAAGAACCTAAAATTTTAATACTGACTGGGAAGAATCTTATTGTTTCGTTAATATTAAATGTCTTTGTTTGTTGTGCGGCAGTAGTATTGCAGTGCCGAAAACACAGAATATTGAACGTCACCAGACAACCCACTCCACTTTTAATATCAGCTATCCACTTAAATCTGAATTAAGCAAGAAGAAAATACCTCCACTAAAATCGACACTGTCCGATTCAACAGAAAAACTCAAAATTGATTTTCTAGAAAATTTTGATAATTCTATAATATTTTTCCATTATCTCTAGAAATATTTAAATTATACTCGTGCAAGCGTGTGTATCCATTACACATTGGCTAATACTGCCTACACCAACATTTACATGTGATAAAACCTAGATTGTCGAAACTATTTAGATAACAATTATTATAATATAAAATGCTCTATTGATATTTATAGTTTAGTTTTGAATCTTTATTGTCCATTTATTTATCTTACAGACTCAATAAATTAGTGCAGGTGCAAACTAATCGTTTCATGAAATCTATTCCACTTTAGTATGAAATTCTTGCACGATTCAATTAAAAAAAAATATGCCTGTCTAGTTTTGTCTTTGTCTTTTTAATCAGTCTAGTTTTGTTTGTCTGTCAAGTTTTGATAGTCTTATTCGCCTAAACCTGTCTGTCTAGTTTTGTTTGTCAAGTCTTGTCTCTAGTCTTGTCTGCCGGGTCTTGTCTGTCTGGTGTTGTCTGCCGGGTCTTGTCTCTCTGGTCTTGTCTGTCTCGTCTTGTCTTTTTTTTATTTTTATGGCGACGTAGCAAGCACAGGCGTAGCGAGTTAACTTATCAAGTGCCCCCCTCGGAATTCAATAACATCCCTCATGTCATCCCATCATGTATTTGTTGCCTTACATCCCCCATTTCACATCGTGTGCTTAGGGGTTCGGGCATTTTGTTAGTTTGGTTTTGTTCCTGGCTTTCCATCCGTTGCTCTCCAGTTGTCTCCAACAGTGTCTTTATTCCTAGTTCTGTTTTTGTCTGCGCTGTTCAGTCGTACCTCTACGGAATCCACCTTTCACATTCGAAGACCGTGTGCGCCGCACTGTCCGTTTGTTCACAGTATACACACAAACTGTTAGAGGCCCAATTGTACAGGCACTCTCTGAAGCATCCATGTCCGCTGAACTCTTGGGTAAGATAGTATTGCATCTTCCCATATTGTCGTTCTACCCAAATTGTCACTTGTGGCCTTAATAATTTTGTCCACTGTCCATTTATACAGCATATCCAGTGCTTTTGCCACTCCTGGAAAAGATGTTGCTTAGCAATTTTGCTAAGTTCTGTCTTCTGCCCGCTGTTCTACTTTTTGTACAGCTTTCTTTCTTTAACCAAGAATTCTATTGGTGCCTGCCATCATGAGCACTGCATCCGTTGAAACTATCTTGTATGCACTGCCAGTTTTCTCTGTACTGTGACCAGCTTATTTTTAATGGTCTCTTTCTCGACTGCGTTTGCCCAGACCGGGGCACCATAGAGCATTGCCGAGTGAGCGACTGAGCATAATATCTTTCTCTTGTTACTTTTTGGTCCGCCGACATTGGGCATCATCTTCTCCTGTGTTGCTGTTACCTTGAGGCCTTTAGTCGCTGCTCGCATGTTATGTGGTGTAAAACATAGCTTTTTATCAATAATCACACCAAGATATTTAACTGCCTCCTTGGGCGTTATCGTTACGTATCTCACCTTAAATACTATCTGCCCCACATACCACATTCCGGTCAGTAAAACAGCTTCCGTTTTTTTTTTCGGGGGCCAGCCTTAAGCACTTTTTCTCCATCCATTTATCATCATGTGCAACCGCCCTATTTACAAGTTCCATTTCTCTCTCCTCATCTTTTCCTACTACTACGAGAGCTATATCATCAGAAAAACCTATTATCTCAATACCTTATGGTAACTTTAGCCTAAGTACTCCATCGTACAGGATGTTCTACAGTGTAGGACCCATTACTAAGCCCTGTGTAACACCGTTGTGCACTTCTCACTCCATTACTTCATCGTCTGCTTCGATTATGATCTTACGATCATGTAGATAACTACGCAGAGGTCTCAGTAGCTATGGTGGGAAGCCACTCTCACCAGCCTCATTCATAATATCTTCCCTTGCTGCTGTATTGAAGGCATTTTTAACGTCTAAAGTAATGAGCATACTAATCTTTCTTGTTGCTCTCGTACCAGCTGAGGCTTTCTTCACCACGTCCAGAATTCGTATAATAGCGTCCAGTGTTGACCTGCCCTCCCTGAATCCATGCTGTTTTCTGAGAAAGTTTTACCTTGACTGAGCTCAATCTTCATCCTATGTTGCACTGACTGTTCAAGCAGTTTTCCTGCATCATCGGGCAGACATAATGATCGATATGTCTCGTCGTACATGTTAATGTCTGGTTTTGTTTCTGTGGTCTTGTCTGCACGATCTTGTCTCTCTGGTATTGCCTGTGTGATTTGGGGAAATCTCTCACTAAACTCCCTTTTCTACTTGGGTTTTAATATGCACCACCGATATCGCATATTTTGCATCCTTTCGGGGTGGGTACCCCGGATCGTTAGTGCCGCCCTGGTTGAACATTCCTTTGCCGTAGTGGGGAATTCAACCACGGTCTCAAGATTGTCAGGCGGGTATGTTGCCCACTAGACTACCGAGGAGGACAGTTTCGACTGTCTAGTTTTGTCTGTCTAGTATTGTCTCCCTGGTCTTGTCTCCCTGGTCTTGTCTGTCTGGTGTTGTGTGTCTGGTATTGCTCTCTTTGTCTTGTCTGTCTGGTATTGCCTCTTTGGTATTGCCTGCCTCTTCTTCTCTGTCTGGTGTTGTCTATCTGGTTTTGTCTGTCTGGTTTTGTTTGCCTGGTATTGTCTGCCTGGTCTTGTCTCTCTTGTCATGTATGTCTGGTTTTGTCTGTCTGCTTTTGTCTGTCCGATCTTGTCTGTCTGGTCTTGTCTGGCTGGTTGTATCTGTCAGGTCTTGTATGTCTTTTTTTTCCGTTTGGTCTTGCCCGTCTCATCTTGCCGGCCTGGTCGGGCTCGTGTGGTCTTGCCCGTCTTGTCTTGTCTGTTTAGTCTTGCCTAACTACGTGTCTGTCTAGTCTTCTTGGTATTTTCTGCCTTGGTCTTGTCTGTCTAGTCGTGTATATCTAATCTGGTCTGTCTACTTGGTTTTGTATAGACTGGAAGCATTAAACTAAACTGATAATGATGTAGTATAAATTGGACGCAATGAACGTATTATTTATATTCTGTTTAATAATTGAGGAAGTTATATTGTTTGAGGCCGTTGACTGTATCATTAATTAATAATTGGTTTTTATACAAATATGCAATGTTTTTCTTGTTCAGTATCGTACATACGATCATTGATTCATTTCATTTAATCAATCATTGATTTATTGCATTTGTATCATGCATTGGATTGTTAAAGTTTAGTTATTGTTAAAATTTATGCAAATTTGTTATAGTCTAGTTTAATTTGTTACAGAATGAATAAACCAGAAATCGTCAAAAGGCAATTGTAGACAAGCAATTTTAAATTGTATTAGAAATGTGCATTGAAGTGAAATTTGCGATATTTTCCATTTTTTGTTTTTAAATGTTTTAATGTTTTTAATGTTTTAACAAATTTTGCGAACACATTTGTTGAAATAAATAATTGGGAAATTTATTCTGCACATAAAGCTTTAAACGTATATTTCCATGAAATACAGTAAATTATTTCTAGATTAGTAAATTTATTCTGCACAGAAATGGTTAAACAAATATTTCCATGAAATGAACCGTTTTGTATTATACATTTGTCTGTGATAATAATGTTTTCATGACACGAGTTCGTTAACCAGAGAAAATCGCCAAAACAAACTCTAATCTATTTTCATAAATGCGAACTCAAAAAAAAAAAACTGTAAACATTATAATTTCGGACTGTGGAATATATTTCTGCAACAATAAAACTTCAATACACATTTTTTTTAATTTCACAGAAATATCCACGGAAGTTTAATTTTTTGATTATTACATTCACAATACATCAACAGTGTTTATAAATTATCGTTTGAACAAATAACCTTATCTTTATTATAATACATAATTTACTATTGGTAAAACCATACTAGATATAGATAATTATATAAACTTAATAAAGTCGGGACACAGCCTAAATATATAAATACATTCAAGCTTTGCGTAGCTCTATAATATTATTGAGTATTTTTAGGACTACCAAAACAAATCTCATATGAAATTTGTAAGTCATTTACTAGCTCTCAGTCTAGCTCCCAAACAAGAACTAGAAAAATAACATTGTTTTTAAGAGCATGTCTTTCTTCTATTAACTTAAGTGAATAGCCATCTGCTGACGCGAATTTATTTTGAGTTTTATCTCTCATCAGTGCAGCTTTGCTTTTATGAATTATAACTTGTAAAACACTTACATGAAACCCTCGTAGATGACTAGAGGTTAGATATTTTTAATTTTACATTTCGCGAGAGAGAACTTAGCAGGTTATTGATTTAAATAATAATTTACTATTTGTAGAACCATACTACATTATAGATAATCATATAAACTTAATAACATAAGACAAAATACTCAATAATATTATAGAGCTACGCAAAGGTTGAATATATTAATATTTTCAGGCAGTGTACCGATTTTATTAAGTTTATAATACATAATATTTTCAGATAAACGAACATAACAGGGCACTAGATATTATAATAATTTTGTGGCTTGGTTCTAAAAGGTCATAAGTAACATAAGTTTTAGGAGATTTTGGCTGTAATCATATTGTTTATGGGTAAAGTGTATTATTTCAGTTCTAAAATGTCACAAAAGGAGGTCACTGGCCGTAGTAAAAGATTTGTTAGACATATGTCTCGTTTGTGAATTTTTGGCACAATATAGTATTATATTTGTTTTACGCACAATGTGTTAATAATTCTGAGGTATAGATCATTTTAGTGACGGTACTTTTTAATCTAGATGCGACCTGATACTATCTAGATCTAGAAACGATCTAGATACTGACCTGGTTCAAATTCGGTAGGTACTTATTGAGCACTTGCTGGGCAGTAAACATTCGATTGAACACGTTCCACAAAACAATATCTAGTATCATATAATCGTGCAAATGGATCGAATCACTCCATTGTTGATATCTTCTACGTGTGTTGTTTGTGTACTCACTTGGTGATTAATCTCCGCTTTACAAGGTTCTCTTGGTCCATCATATGCTTCTCATTCTCACCACTCCTTATCTGATGTTTGCCATTTTCATCTTTTTTTTTTCTTGTATTATATTAATAGTAAATTCAAGGTAATATTGACTACATTGCTCAATTAAATATGATAACAACAAGCAAAATCGCTAAGAATTTATGTAACACATTTGCTTAATCCATTTCTTCCCTTATATAAAAATATGTAGTGGTTTGCAATTTGTGGTTGTCATCAAATCTCTAATAAAAGTTACCGTTTCTCTCACTTTTCTAGATGCGAGTTCTAGATGCACTGCAACTCGCAACTTGCCACGAATATGTAAATCATTCACTGGGTTGACGTAGGTATAATGTGTTAGTATATATATATAAAAAAATTAATATTAATTAACAAAATTAATGGTATTATGTACGTTAAATGGAACGATTTATTTAAATTTTTATTTCATAAGCATATAAAAGCAATCCCGAGTGCATTTCGTTTTAGGAAGTATTAAAGGAGGAAAAAATTAATTAAATATTTAGTGGTTTCGCATTGTTGCCCTCTCTCTGAATGTCTCTTTTCGCGACGATAAATTAAAATCCTCGCGTTAAAATAATGAGGCTGTGGATTTATTACGGCTTCGTTTATCTCTTTAATTAAAACAGCAAGAAAACACGATGGTCCTAATTGCGAAAGGAAAAATTTGCAAGGTACATTTATTATGTAAGGTACATTTATTATGATATCAAAAGAAATATTTATTGTAGTTAAATATAAAGAGAAGGAACATGCCGGGAAAAAAGCGTATTTTACAAAGTAAATAAAGCTCCAAGGAATATATTACATTTTGCGATATAAGTTTATCTAAGCATCTACTTCATCTATATTCAATTTAAACCCGCTTTATATTTTCATTTCCTTTTTAAGTGAATTCAATATTATAAAATAATATTTTGCTATGATTCTCTTTTCGTATTAAAAATATTCCTTTTCAATGTTGCTCAAACGCATCACATTGTTTATCTTCACAAAATGTAGACTTGTCTGAAGACAAGATAAGTTGTGTTAACGAAACTGGAATGTACTTGACGAAAAATATAAGAATCATATCCTGACAAGACAGACCAAACTAAACAAACAAAATTAGAAGAGAAAACAAAAATAGACAGAGTCAGAGTTAAGACTTGTCTTAACTATTTTTATCTTGTTGAATCTTATCTGGGATTGTCTTTTCTATTCCTATCTAGTCTTGTTTAGTTTTATCTAATATTATCTAGTCTTGTTCAGCCTTATCTAGTCATAGTGCGGTCTTGTTTTGTGTTGCTTAGTCTTGTCTATTCGAATTTAGTTTGGTCTACTCCAAACCAAAGCCTAGTACACTCTAAGTTGTCCACAACACCTTTACACCTTTTAGGATAGACTTGTTTTCGACAAGTCTTGTTTAGATAAAACTTGAAAAGTCTATTTCGAATCTAAAGAGTCAAAATTTGATAATCAATGTGAACAAAGTGGGTCTAGACAAGACTAGACTTGTATAGTATAATATAGTCTTGTCTAATCTAGTCTTATCTAGTCTTGTCTGGTCTTTTCTTGTCTACTCTTGTCTACTCTTGTCTTGTCTACTCGTGTCTTGCCTACTCTTGTCTAGTATTATCGAGTTTTGCCTGGTCTTGTTTGGTCTTGTCTAGCCCTTTCTTGCCTTGTCTTGGTTTGTCTGGTATTGTCTGGTCTTGTCTTTGTCTGGTCTTGGCTTTGTCTGGTCTTGTCTTTGTCTGGTCTTGTCTTTGTCTGGTCTAGTCTTTGTCTGGTCTTGTCTTTGTCTGGCCTTGTCTTTGTCTGGTCTTGTCTTTGTCTGGTCTTGTCTTTGTCTTGGTCGCTGAGCTGTCTATTCTTTGTTTAGTTGTGATAGTATTTCACAATTTGTACAAGTTCAAGAAAATTATAGAATCCAGTTTTATCAAAGTTATAATAAATTAATGATGGTTATATTTAGAATTGTAATATTGATTTCTCTTTCAAATCTTGTGTAAATAATTAAATTGTTTTCGGTTTTTGCCTTATACGGGGTTATTACAAAAAAAATAGACAGCGATGGTATTGTATAAAACAAAAGTTATTTGTGATATTGACATGCATTTTGCGCTGTCAGATTGAGGAACTGTAGAAGTTTCGATAGTACAGTTAGTATTACTGCGCAAGCATACACAATAGCTAGGATGGCAACAAACTCTACCGAGAAAGCATATTGCGTGCTTGATTTTGCCAAAACGAACTCCGTAACTGTTGTCCAACGAAATTTTCGAACACGTTTTGGAAAATCACTACTTACTAGACAGTCGATCTACGATTGGTACAATAAATTTGAAACGACAGGGTGTTTCTGTAAAGGCAAAAGTCCGGGAAGACCTTGTGTGTCAGAAGAAACAGTGGAACGTGTTCGTGCTGTTTAACAACGAAGTGAGCACAATGAGTTCCCAAAGTAAACTTTAAGAATCACTGTGTAAAATAGTTTAAACGAATTCATAATAACGTTATTAGTTTTGAATTAATGAAACATTAAAGGTGTCTATTTCTTTTGTAATAACCCTGTAATCTACCTTGGTACTCTCAACTCAAGAATTCAATGGAGTAGTGTAAGTGAAGTGTGTGTAGAGAAAGGTCCTACTGTATAGACCAGGATATTGGCTTTCTCTGCTATTCGCTCCGTGCATAACCGCGCTTAGCGCCACCGGTGGCCAAAAAGATAACTTTGTCTCCAATAATAGTGTATAACAACAACAGGCAAAAACAAAAATAATTAATATAGAATAGCATTTAAATCATAATCAGTCATAATACTTGAACGGCGTACCACAGAGACTAGACTAGTCTTCACCAATCGATTCAAAAGTCCATCAAAATCGAGTCCAAAAATTAGTCGGAAAAGGAACATAATATTTCTTAGGAAGCTTTCGATTAAGAAATACTAGCGATACGGGAAGTCAATACCGCGGAAACGACGAAATGCGAGAAAATCGATTTAGCTAAAATCTTTATTTTTTTGTTACACCAAAATTTAAAAAAGTTTCTGAAAGCATTTTTGCTGCTAATTACAAATATGCAAATTATATTTCACTAGCTCCTTCCGTTCACTATCGCCTGTTAAAATTGAGTAAAATTTTAAGAATTTTCGGCGCTGGAGTAAAGAATTTGGAAAGTAATGAGTTTCCCGCTGATAATCTGAGTGTCTATAGGAAAATGACTTTCTGAAAACGATACCGTAATCTGTTTTTGATTATCTGCAAACGTTTCCGAGATATCGACTTACTAAATCGAGAATCGTAAAATTTCAATTTGAAATTTCTCGATGAATAATTGAATCTTTCCGAACATTTTACACATCGACTTGTTCGTCTTGTCGAGTAGTTTCTGTGTGCCGAGAATGATTTCCTTACTGTTTGCTGTTCTTGAGAAAATTGAAAAAAAAACGAAGCACTTTTTTTTGATCGAACTGAATTTACTTTGACGAAATTTTTTGAAAATTTTTTTTAGTTAACCTAAGAAAATAGAAGTGCTGAAAACGATTTTCGAATTTTATTTCGCTCTAAAGTTACACATAAGCAGATATAGCCTATATTTTCTCCTTGAATCCATTCTCAATTTATGCACTTTATGTAAAATAATAAAATACTTTTTTAGGTAGCAAAATGCATGTCAATATAATAATACAAATAAATGCTAAATAATGACGTAACTGGTCATGAAGTTTTTAAAAGTATCACCTTTGGCGCTAGTGTTGTTGCGCTCGGAGCGAATAATTGTGCCTTTTCTCTTTTTTTTCCATCAACCAATGTGCGTCCAGGGGGTTAACCCTTAACACTGCGGCCTATTGACCTACTGTATTTCCTCACATTGTTCCTCTCATGCAAATAGGTCAAGCCTCCGTCTAGGATTCTATGTACCATGTTCTTCACGCTGATCTCTTTTTCTGTAATGTTGGTCTCCTACGTTTAATTGCTTCGCAATGGAAGATTATATGGGAGGCAGTTTCATCCTCCTCGTCTGTATGGTTCGTTTTCCAGATACCCATGTTGTGCAGATGTCCAGTGAGTAGGCCTGCCACAATTGTAATTTGCTTCCTTGGCAGTTTCAGGATTTCAACAGTTTCGGCATCCGATAAATTTTCTAGGATAGCTGGGTTTCTGACCATTCATTTTGTCCAACTATATACGGTTGCTACCCATTTACATATTTTGTTTCGGGCCATGATTTTAGTCATGTAGGACAAAAATAATTAATATAGAATAGCACTGATGCTATTAGTACTGATGCTTTGCTGGCTCCATCTTTTGCTAACTTGTTCGCCAATTCGTTTCCTACCAGTTCCTGGTGGCTCGGCACACAAGCAAGTCTAACCTTGTTGTATTTCGCCAGGGCTTTAAGGTCCCCAAAGCAGTTCCATATTGCTTTAGATTTAATGCCATGGCACGCTAAAGCATTAAAGGTCCTTTCACACTCATCAGTCACGTCACGTTTAAGTCAACGTTCCGAATTTGAGCCGTCGCCGTCCAGTCTCAGTCAAAATAGCGGCTGTATTCACATCTATCCGTCATTTTTCTATTTTAATCGAGTAGTAAAGTAAAGATTAGCAAGAAGGTATAATATTGACTAATTTGTTGTTATTGAAAGTTTTCTGATTTTCTCCTGAAATAAAAATTGGGATTCCCTATTGTATTAGAAAAAATTGAAAGCCGATATAAATGATACCAAATAGTATTAAAATAAGTTAAATAAAAAAAACAGAATATTTATTCTATATAAAAATCATAGGAACAATAATCATTTACTGTAAAAATATATACATATACTTACAAAACAAATCCTACTTGACATAGAAAATATCAATAACCAGTTTTATGCCAACGAGCAATAAAGGTATTCGCTTTGGAAAAGCTACATAGGTGTCCTTTGACATTCTAAAACAACAGTAGCTGTCAAATCTCACATAAATTGCATAAGATAATACAACATACTATAATATACTAACATAAAACACAACATAGGTACTATATTGTTCTGGTTCTTACAAAATCTTTAATTTTGAAAATTCCACAAATAAAAATAAACTACTAAATATTCTCAAGAATCAAATTTCTATATTGCACCAGATATAATAACTATTATATATGGTACTGTTATTCCATTATATTCCGTTTTTGAAAACAGTATCCATATATTTACTATTTGATAAGTCGTAGAGTACAGTGTATTTTCGAACACATTCAATTAACTTCTCAACTCAACTTTTCAAAAAATTATAAAAGTTTAGTTTTTTTAAATTCTGAAATTGGTACAAAAAATGCAATATGTTTAATAAGATTTTGCCGACGAAAAGCCCATCCTGAGGTTTTAGCAAAATGTTTTCAACCCTCGATTTACAATTTATTGCTACATAATATTTCCCCCCAGCAAAAAAAATCTGCAGTTACTCGATATTAGGACAAGTATAGACAGACAAGACGAGAATGATAAAAACCACGAATAATCCGTGACCTACGAAAAATTATATAAAGAAACATCAGTGGAAAATATAAACAAATTAATACTTTCACATTATTTTGTGTTGTGGTCAATTAAAAATATTACTACTTTCGACAAGAAGCTTGAATGCTAAACTCATATTAGAAAAATATTTAGGATTAGAAAGATTTATTTTAAATTATAATTTTACAAATTTTACGGAAAATACAACGAAGAAATCTTCAATGATGTTGATGTGATGGAATATGGTCTGAGCCCAACTCAATTGAAACCGAAAGGGCTATTCTTAGCGCATTAAAAACCGCTCTATTCTTAGCGCATTAAAATAGATTATTTTAGCGACTTGTCTTCCTTGCTTTAAACAATCTTTTTTCCATTTGTTTTATCATTTCTCCCCTTTGGATTCTCGAATATCCTATGATCATATTTTGGCTTTCCCGTTTCCAAATATCTCTAGTTCCTACTAATACTCAACATAGTGCGACGTGAGTAATAGAATTTTTGGTAGCACGCAAACTTTTTTAACATACGTATATTTAATTTGTTTGTATTTTTAACATACATTTCAATATTTACTTTTCCTGATTTTATTTTGGCAATTGTATAAAATATAAATATATCCTAATGTGATAAATCCTAAGTATGTTGAGCGATTCAAGAAAACAAATACCTTGTTTTTAAATCGTTTTTAAATTATAGGAGTAATTTTTATTTAAAATAATATTTCATGGAGTGTTGTTTCTATAATGGTTGGTTGTAGTAAGTGTTTTGTAAATAAAATTGAAATTTTCTATTAGAATTCCATGCGGATTTCAGGTAGTGAATTGAAAAGATTGAGCGCGCACAAATGGCCTTTCAGTCAATGAAAGCGGGGCTAAATTAAAAGGGGTTCCTGGCTCATGTAAAATGTATGAAGTATGTCCAATTACACTGTCTATAAAAAAAAAACTGGGGAGGATTTTAGATTTATATAACCCAACGGTAATCCAAACGAGATAAGAAAAATTCCCGTATCCGTGGGGATTTGCTTTCGCTGTTTCAGTTAAGACGGTGGTTACTTAAAACACAGAATAATATTGATCCAGTTGTGGTTTGGCTAGATCTTTACGTATGCATTCGAAGAAAAAATCAAAGAAATGGTGGAAAGGTTTAAAAATTAAAACACGTTCTGCTAAACCTAAATTATTTATTTAAAATTTATTTATTTAAATAATGAAAATACAATAAAATGATAATTATGGTATCAACATTTTTATGAAATTTTAAAACATCAAGAAAAAACTCAAGAAATTCAAAACTAAAATTCTTTTTACATATTTTGACTACCATATATTTTCTTCGCTTCAACTTTTTCTGTGTACATTATTATTTGTTATCGTTTCAATATTGAATGTAAATATTATTTGATATTGTTTTTGTAATTTTTGATGGAATTATACAAGAACGCGTTGTAAATATTCCTTGTAAATTTCGCAGAATTTTGACGTAATAAACATGTTCTTTTTCACATCGAAATATTGAGTTAACAGGAAGATTCGATCAATCTCCACCAATAAATATTATCGAGTTGAAATATTTAAAGGAAAAATGTTTTCTCATCATAATTGACGGTTCCATTAATAAATGTTAGATTGCATAAATATTATCACATTAATGAAATATTACGTTGTCTGAAATTTACATTAATTTTCCTTCAAATTATTCATATACATTAATTTATCATTAATTTCCAACATTATAAATATATAAACTTTATTATATTTAATTGTAAATTTTAATTATTGATTATATTCATTTCAAATAGAATTTATGCTAATGTTAATTTACTAGATATACAACACTAGACAGATTCAAATTCAATTTATTAATCTATAGATGTAATAATTATACATATTAGACAGGTCAAAGTTAGAATACATAGAAATACATAGAGTACAAGAATACATAAATAAGAACATATATAAAAAAAACTAATTAAAAAAAAATATTAGACATCATTAAAAAAATCACTGACAGTATAATAGCATTTATCTAGGAGGTAAGTTTTAAGGCGTATTCGGAAACTTCTATAGCTGGCTAACTCCTTAATAGCCAACGGTAACTGGTACAACTATTCGATTAAGAGCACCTTTGCAAATTGTGAGATTACTTTTCACCGGTCTTAGGCTCAAATAATTTCTGGTATCATATCTATGGCGGTCATCTCTTACTCCAATTGCATTCCTATTTTTAAAAATATGACATGCTAACTCCCATATATAAATACATGAAACGGTGAGGATTTTAAGATTTTTAAAGTATGATCTGCACGAGGTGGTTCTTGTGATGCCTGCTATTGTTCGTATTACCCTTTTTTGTGGAAGAAATTCTCCTTGACTAAGTGAAGCAGCTCCCCAGACTAAAATGCCATAAGCCAGAACCGAATGAATTTCGGCATGGTATACGCCGAGAAAAACATCTTCACCCACCGTTTGTCTTACTTTTCTTAACAGATACGACTTACTGTGCACAGCTTATGAATTATTGCATCAGTGGTTGCAGTCCATGTAAGGTGTTCCTCTAGGTATATACCTAGAAATTTTATTTTTCCTGACGTGTTAGCTTGCAGTTGCCAATTTTGAGAGGAATGTCATCAGTGGGATTTCTTCGACTGCATTGAAAAATAACATAGCTTGTTTTTCCAATATTGAGGTGTAAGTTATTGGCACAGAACTATGTGTATAGTTTTAACAGGATAATGTTCAGTTGTGTTGCCGTTGCTTCAAGTGAACGTTCCGAAACTAGGATACTCGAATCATCCGCATACAGGGTGCAGTGATAAGGGCCGATAAACTGTATCATGTCAGCTGTATAGAGAGAAAACAGAATCGGCGCTAAGATACTACATTGCGGCAACCCTATTCTGAGAACTTTAGTATTGGAGTATCCTGTCCTCCCTCTTGAATTTATTCTGACGTATTGTCTTCTATTATTTAAGTAGGACTCGAACCAACGACCAGCATTTCCTCTAATTCCATAGGTATATTGTTTGTCCAAGAGATTTTCATGTGAGACGCAGTCCAAGGCTTTTGACAGGTCGCAAAAAATTCCCACCGGACATTTCCCTTCGTCTACCTCATTAACGATTTTGTTGTAGAATTCACCGATTGCTGTGGAGGTGGATTTTTGTTTGCAGAATCCATGTTGCTGGCGAGGAATTAGATGATGTCGCGTAATGAAAGGCATTAATCGCCTTTCCATAAAATATTCAAGGATATTTGCCAGAACCGATGCGAGCGAGATCGGTCTGTAATTGTTCTTATCAATTCTGTCTCCTTTTTTGAATATAGATGAAACTCCTGCGATTTTTAGAGCATCATGTACCTTTTCAGGAGCGAAAGAGCAATTGATAATATCGGTAATAGGCTCTATCAGTTCACTTTCGAATTCCTTAATGATACTAGCAGGCAAGGAGTCTGTGCCCTGGGTTGGTTTATTTTTAATTTTTTTGAAGACTAGAGACATTTCGCTAGAAGAGAAATCTTCAAGATAAATAGATTTTTCGTTTCGGAGAATGTGGCTATTGTCTAAGTAGGTTGACGGTATGTTTTGTATAATCCTTTCAGGTGCTGAGGTAAAAAAGTCATTAAAAACTAAAGCTACCGCTTCTGGGGCTTCTACAAGTCTTTCATTCTCTAATAGGTAAAGCTCTTGACAGTTCATCTTCCAAAGAGTACGTTATTTGTTAGATTATTTTCCAATTTTGTTTCTAAAGTAATTTCTTTTAGTAGAGATAAGGAGATTCAGGTGCGTTTCCTTGTGTGTCGAGTAAATTTCTTAGTCAGGGTGCTGCTTTTGTAAAATATACAGATCCTTTAACTTTCTGCTTGAGATTTTAATTTCTTTGGTTATCCAAGAATTGGGAGTAATTGTTATTATTTTTAATGGACAATATTTAAAGATGTAAAATTGCATCAGTTGGATAAACGAGTTGACCTTTCTCTCGCAGTCCTTAGTTGAGAAAATATCTGCCCAGGATTCGTTTTGTAGAGCTTGTTGTAGGCGAAGTTTGTTGGCTGCACAGAAGTTTCGAGCAAAATAAAAATCTTGTTTAGTTTTATTAGGAAATTCTACATTGGTAACCAGTATGAATCTGTGATCAGAGAGAGTGTTGTCCCCAACAGTGATTGGAACTTGGCGATTTAGTCTGACAAAAAAATTGTCAATTGTGCTCTGTGAGGTGTTAATTACCCCAGCGGGAACCTTTACTCTGTGATCTAGACCAGCGTTTCTCACGTCGTTTTGGGGGTCGCTAGGTAGCCAGGGGGCGATATAGGGGGCGGTAGGTAGCCAATGGGGCGATATAGGGGGCGGTAGTTAATTTAAAACAAACAAATACGTTCGCCACTACACACCTTTGGTGTTACCCACCTTTTAGTGTCTGGCCCAAATCTACTACCTTGAAAAAAATCTAACTTTTCAAGTTTCTGAAAAAAAAAAAATTATTATAATTTTATTTCTGTAAAAATTATAATGCCTTCACTTTCTTTTCACGATTTTTTCTTTCTACAGGGATCCCCGCATGTCAAGTTTTATTTGAAATATTTCAAAAACCACAATTATTTAAGAATTCATTTATTATTAATCTAAATAGGTTGTCAGACCTAAACTTACAATTCATTTTGCATTATATATTTTTTAATTGATTCTAAGTGATGTTACAAGAAATTGAGGCTTGTCCTTACTAGCGCGTGTCTTCTTGATATATAAATTTTATTTTCAACTTTGCTAGATTCTAGTGAATATTTAAGTATTTTCGTTGTTTTATAATAAAAAAATCGTGATTTGGGGGGCGTTATTAACTTTAGCATATCACAGGTGGGCGATGAGACAAATAAGTTTGAGAAACACTGATCTAGACCATATGATAGCAGCATGTTGATTAGATTGGTTTTATCCTTGGGATGTTTATCAAAGTGTATATTAAAGTCACCTACAATAAAGATGTCATCATATTTAAGAAACACACTGGCAAGTAGCTCTTCGAGAATTATCATGAAAGTGGTGACACAGCCCGTAGGAGGACGATATATAAGACTAGACAGACAGGACAGACAAGACTAGACAGACAAGACTAGGCTGGCAAGAGTAGACAGACAAGACTAGACAGACGATACTAGACAGACAAGACAAGATTGATAAAAACCACAAACTATCCACGACCTACGAGAAATTCTATAAAGTAACATCGGTGGAAAATATTAACAAATTCTACGCCCAAAGAGCTAATACTTTATTAAAACAAATATCAGACAGGGGATATAAAGACAACATAACAAATGTGCCAAATACTATGTTTATAGTACCAGCAACAAGAGAAGAAATCTATAAGACAACTTTAAAATAGCAAGAATCCGGAAAATGATGAAATTACAATGGAAATCATAATAGCAGTTAGCGTGGAAATAGTCAGCCACTGACTGTTAATAATAAATATATTATTAACAATTCATAAGCCTACAACCATCTTTTTCTAAACTAATGGAAAACTAATTACATTCAGAATATCGTCCTTCCAAGGTAAAAACAAAATCATTAGAGACCAACAACACGGCTTCGTTAAAGGACGATTTAAACGGTTTAAACAGCTTGCTTCAATTTTATGAAACAAATACCAGGTGGGTTCTTGCAAACAAAACAGAGGGTTTTTCTGATAGTTAAAGATGAGTTCTCAAAAAACGCTCGGACACGTCAACTTTGTTTGTTCGGGGGACACTTTTTACAAGAAAATTTCTAACCAAATCACTTAACCCCTTCGCGCTGGGACCACAACCCCTAAAATTTGAAATGGCACGGTGGAGTAAGTTATAACTCATTTGAAAGCCCGTTTAGTCCTGAATACTAAACGGCTAACATTTTCTAAATCTATCGGTTTGTTTTAGAAATTATTTAATTTAAAGTTATTAATAAAATAACGACCGAGCATAGCGCCTCCTTTTGCTGCTTCTTGGTCTACACGCGTTCGGCAGCAGCTTACCAAGAGGCGCTGAGGTTTTGAGGGCATTCGCGGCAGCAAGTATGATGTGTTTTCTGAAGGAGAAATCTTTGACGCCTAAGCATTTGACAGTAATTTTGGAGATGATCCCTTGGTTTCTTTATTTGAAAAAGAACTTGTCTTATTTTCTTTCTTTAGGTCAGTAGTACCGATTCTGCTTTCTCTGGGACGATTTTAAAATGTTTTTCCTCCATCCAGGTGTCTATTTGCACTATGGCTCTTTTTTTATCCCACATTTTCAGTTCTCCCCGGCACAATCAGAGCCAGATCATCAGCAAAGGCAACTATTTCGACCCCCTCGGGCAATTTAACCCTAAGAACGTCGCCATATAGTATATTCCAAAGCGTCGTTCCATTACTGAGCCCTGTGGAACGTCCTTCGGGTATTCTTCTTAACATTCATAAGCCTACAACCATCTTTTTCTAAACTAATGGAAAACTAATTACATTCAGAATATCGGTTATATCTAGTCTTGTCTGTCTTGTCCGTCTAGTCTTGTCTGTCTCGGGCGTTCAATCTGTTCTTACTGGGAAAAGTGTAAAAAAAAAACATCACCTTTGTTGAATGGTGATGTTTTTTTAATGATGATGCCAGAAGAGATTTTTATTAGTCCAACAATTACTCAAATTGTTTCTTTTTAAGACATGTACACATGTTTTTCTATTAAGCAGTGGGTTATGTTCTGTTATCGGAATATTACAGATATTTGTTTATTTTACTTTTTTTATTAGTCTCTTACCACCTAACAGATTCCATTCAAACTCCATTTAAGCTGCTTTTTTAATTGTCGTGTTTCAAAATAAACATTGGTTGTGCAAAAATGGTTTACTCTATTGCGGAGAGGGTCGAAATGATGGCGTGCTTCAAGAATGGTGAGAACGGCAATCGTATGACAGACTTCTTTATTCAAGAGCATCCCGATAAACACGTAAACAGAAAATACGTGCTGGAGTTGGTGACGAAATTTCAAGAAACTGGTTCACTAGCCAATAAAAAACGGGATCCTTAACGTGAACTCCCGGTGAGAAATGAGGCTACTGTGGTTCGAGTTTTGAGACAAGTTGCAGCAGACCCAACTCTGAGTACGAGGAAATTGACCACTGTAACCAAATCCCTAAAACAAATATTCGTCGCATCCTAAAACAACATAAATTTCATATAAAATTCATTTAGTACATCAACTGAATGATGATGATTTTTTTTCCTGTCGAGGATTCGACGAATATTTGTTCTAGGGATTTGGTTACAGTGGCCAATTTCCTCGTAGTCAGAGTTGGGTCTGCAGCAACTTCGAACTCGAATTGGAAACTCCCAAAACTCGAACCACAGTAGCGAAGTAATGACTAAAAGAATAGGGTCTGTCGGATGTGAATCCAAGGATTTTCCACATACTCAAGTCCATACTCAAAATCCACTAAAACTAAATGTCCGGACCGGGAGGTAATAATTCTCGATGGTAATTTAACGGGTGAACGTAACCTGGAAGTGTAGGAAGATGTTCACCCATTGCTTGTTGATATCGTTGAAAATGATGATCGTTACTTAGAAGACCATATGACCTTTTCAATAATATGGCCTGGAATGGCCGGACCGATCACCCGATTTAAGTCCTCTGGACTTTTTATTGTGGGGTCATCTAATGAGTAGAATTTATGCTACAGAACCAGAGTCTCTGGAAGAGTTACATTGACGCAATATTGAAGAATGCCGCCAAATTACACCACAGATCCTCCAAAATGTAAGAAAACGTTTCGAGCGGAATTTGTATTTTTGTATGGAAGGCGCACAATTTGTTAAACATTTGTTCAAAAGTTCAGCATTTGTTAAACTAATAAAAAACTTTTCTGGCGTTGAATTGTGTTTTATCCCCTTCACTTTTGCAGTTTTTGTAATGATGTTTTGCAGTTTTTGTAATTTGGACTAAACGAAATTTTCTTGTAAAAGGTGTCTCCCGCACAAACAAAGTTGACGTGCTCGAGAGTTTTTTGAGAATTCTTCTTCGACTATCCGAAAATCTCACTCTTTCGTTTTCAATGAATAATAAACCAAGCGGAATTTTCCTGGATCTATCTAACATAAGGTCTATAACACGGTGAATCATGGTATTCTTATAAACAAACTAAATAAGTATGGGATGAAGGGACAATTAGTCGAACTTATAACATCGTATTTAGACAATAAAAGGCAAATAACACAAATTAACGCGTCACAAGGTAAAATTATATCAAGAACTAGAACAGTCAGTATTGTGATATCACAGGGATGTATCCTTGGACCAATACTATTGACATTTTATGTAAACGACCTAGCAGAACAATTAAATTCCACACCGCACAAAATTGTAAACTATGCAGACGATATCAGTATATTAATAATAAACAGAAGGACAGAGAACATACCAATTAACTTAAATGTCTCAATGAACATATTAGTAGTATGGTTTACGGTAAATAAATTCATTTTGAATAAACAAAAAACCAAAATTATTACTTTTAAAACAAAAAGGTATACATATCCAGTAGTAGCGACCATCAACAACGATATGATACAGTTTCAAAAACAAGTGGGACTGTTAGGGTTGAATTTAGATGAAAACATAGAATGGACATGTCATATTAACACCTTGTGTTAATGACTGCTAGGGTTGAATTTAGATGAAAACATAGAGTGGACATACCATATTAATACCTTGTCCACAAAACTAAACAGGACTGTATTCGCCCTAAAAATTTTAAAACGCTACATGTCGACCGAAAGCTTAATGAACGTGTATTTCGCTACTTTCCATAACAATTTAAAATTCGGAATAATATTTTGGGGAGGAGGAAAGAATATTTCCCAAATATTTAGAATAAAAAAAAATTGGCAATCCGAACAATCCAATCCCTAAAGTACGGAGAAACTTGCAGAGGTAGGTTTATTAAGGCACAAGTTTTAACAACGACAGGGACGTTTATTTAGACTACTAACACTAATATTTGCATTTAAAAATAAATATTTATTTGCGACTTGTAAAAATAAGACCGACAAAGGTAGAAGAAACAAAAACGCAAGCTACAACTTGCACAAATAAACTATGACACAAAAGGGCTACCATACTCCATATGAAATTATACACTCCCTCCCAAAGGAAACAAATGCCAACATTTTTAAAACGCAAGTTCGCAAGTTAATTTTATATCGAATTGTTTAGTTTATATCTTAATAACTGTTTGAATTAGTAGTTGTTTTTACCTTAGAGAGTGAAATATATTAATTTTGATTTTGATTTCATGTTGACTAGAGAGAGTCTATACAGACAAGTTTAGACAAACAAGGCTAGACTGTCAAGATCCTTATTTCTTGAACTTTCCCATAGAACTTTTGTATTTAAATAACTTTTTGGCAATTATAAATTATAAAAATAAATAATTCATTGATTGTGTAGTTACTTGTTCAAACTTCATTTCGATATTAAAGATAAAAATATAAATTGTTTTTAAGTTTCAAATTTATTGTATAAATAAAACATATGTTTCACCAACATTATGGCTTCTTCTGGTAATAATATATTAATTAACAATTTGTAGTCATTTTGGCCACACATCTTGTTGCGCTGACGCAACCTTGAAAGTTTCTGCGATGATAAAATGTATATATTATTATTATTTTCCATTTATACCATTGTATATGCTTTTGTTAGTCAAAAGCTTTGTCAATTATATGAACAAACTGTTCAAGGTTTATTGGCAGTCATCGTTGAAAAATAATGAAAAAAAACTGTTTTTTGGAAACTAATTATGAAATGTCAACATGTAAACATTAGAGAGCGTATGAATGTCATTTTACACATGCTTGAAGAATTTTGCATTAGCATATTATACATTTAGTCTGAAATGTATGCAAACTGTTAAACAACGCAGCATTGGGACAAATGGGTTAATGTAAAATTGCTGTAATAAATAAAATTATTCCAAAAATTAAATTTGAATTATCGTAAACAGAGAAAATACATGTAGGTAGGGAAATGATTCAAAATTTTGAATGCCCAACATAAATCTACAATATTTTGAACGATTTTAAACCCTTTTTTTTTAAGTACTATAAAAAAATGAACAACAACTATTTCTACAAGTATCCATTCCATTAGGTAAATGAATATAAAACATTTTAATAACCGCTTCGTTCTCCCATGTAAATGCATGTGTGTAAATGTAAATGCAGTTTGTAATGTTTTTCCAACGAAGTTTTATAATAACTGATTAATATTATGTAAAAAATCATAATTATAATGAAAATATAACTCACTCAACTTTAGTAACGTTTCTTTTATTTACTATAATTAAGAATTATATTATTATTTTAATTTGCATAAATTAATTGAATATAATCTTTTCTTTTTCAATCAAATTTGCCGAAACAATTTGCAAATCACGCAAAGAAAATTTCATAATTGGTGAAATTCTCTCGAACAAAAGAATTTAATCATTAATCTTGATCATTCATAAAAACCCTTTTTGTGTCCCTATTTAATATTGGAATTATTGCAACGTGAATAAATCTTGCACGCTAATAATATGCTTCATTGTATTGCAAGAAACAGTGTTAAGGTCGTTTCAATTAAAATTGCAGTGAATCACTTGCTATTTTTATGCACCAAGAAGAAAACTCTTTGTCAGAATTAAGGAATTTTTGATTATTTATAGTACGATTATTTATATATAAGGGTAGCTGTTGAACAAGTATATATTACTATCTGGTATCAAATCAGAAGATGTTTCCTATAATTACAATTATCTGTAGAATTATTTCTATTACTGATTATTTCTTATGTTCATACATGACACTAATAATTGAATTTGTATATTTATTAATGTTGTACTAACAGTTCTGTTATTATTTCATTAGTTTTGTCTACCTAGTTTTGTCGATCTAGTCTTGTCTGTTTTATCTCGTCCATTTAGTCTTGTCTGTTTTACCGTGCCTGTCTACACACATACCCGACTGGCAAGCGGAAGACCCTTCTACTAGAAGACCTTCTAGTAGAAGTTAAGCCAGGCTTCAGCAAGGAGCTGAAGGAGGAACTGGAAAAAAAATGCCCTCTGGCCAAAGTCCGAGTCCAAACGACCAACATGGTATTACACATTAGAGATCTGGACCTGATCACCACTGCGGAAGAACTAGTCAATGCAATCAGGAAGGAGTTGGGTGACCCAGAGGCAGTAATAAATGTCTCAAACCGCTGATCGGCCTACGGAGAGAACCAAATGGCAACAGTCATTGTCTCAAAAAACAAGCCGAAGAACTGGTAGCACCACGCAAGATTAGAGTTGGACTCACGTAATGTGTCATAAATGCTGGCTGACTGGCCATTCCGCCAACGGTAACAACGGTACAACTGTAACGGCCCAGATAGAGGCAAAGCCTGCTACCGGTGCGGCAAGCCCACCAGCCCAGAGAATGTACGGGTGAAGCATACTGCCTCATCTGTCAGACCAGGGGACACAGGGCCGACACCGGAGCGTGTCCGGCCTTCCAAAACGCGCTGTCGGAGGAAATCGCGCCCAGAGCACTAGAAATGGCTAGAATACTGCAAGCTAATATAATGCGCAGCAAAGCGGCGCAAGACATAATAGAGGCTACGGCTGCCGAGCTATCAATAGACATCGCCATCCTCAGCGAACCTAATAAGTCAATGAGATCAACCATTGACGCCTTAAAGAAAGTGGTGGCCATCGCCGACGAGGCCAGAAAAGGAACCAGGAGTACTCGCAAAATATTCGCCCTTATCACACTGGATGTGCGCAACGCCTTCAACTCGGCCTGCTGGCAAGACATCCTCGATGAGGCGACGCGGCGTAGATTCGCACCACCGCTTCTGGCGATGATAGACAGCTACCTAGCTGAAAGAGAGATCGTCGTCGAATCAGACAACGGCTGCACTACAAAGGAGATCCTCAGTGTAGTGCCGCAGGGATCAGTGATGGGCCCGACACTATGGAACATAGTGTATGACGGAATTCTCAAACTCAAGCTGCCTGAAGGCGTAGAGTCCGTCGGCTTTGCAGACGATCTCGCACTTGTAGTACGAGACAAAACAGAGCAGGGTGTAATGAGAATGGCCAATAAAGTGATGCTCTTGATTGACCTGTGGATGGACAACAAAATGCTCAAGCTGGCTCCGAAAAAAAGGGAAGCGGTCCTATTAACGGGAAAGCGGAAAATTGGGGACATAAAATTAAAGCTGAGGGACACTGTCATCACCCCAAAGAGTGCTATAAGATACCTAGGGGTTGAAATGGATAAAAATCTATTCCGGGAGCAAGTTAAAAAATCAGCCGATAAAGCCCAAAAAACGTCGGAGGACCTAGAAGCAGCAAAAGAAAACTGCTGTGCTCGATGGCGCACTCGGCAATGTTATATGCTGCCCCAGTATGGGCAAGAGCCATGAACGTGGAAGTCACCAAGCACAAGCTGGGAGCGGTCCAGAGGACCGTGTCTAGGGAGGCGTCAGTAGTAATTGCGGGCATGCCTTCAATAGAGCTGCTAGTCGTAGAGAGGCTAAACATATACTTACAGATCCAGAGACACTCAGTTGAACAAAAAAGAAATTAAAAAGACGGCTAGAAGAGACATACTTCGGACATGACAGAAGCACTGGGAAGCAAGCACCAAGGGACAGTGGACCAAGTGGACCAAACTCCAGAGAAACGACGTGGAAAAATTTATCACCAGAAAGCACGGAGAAGTAAATTACCACCTCACTCAGGTACTCAGTGGCCATGGGTGTTTCCGGGACTATCTCCACAAAATAGGCAGAGCCTCTGACAGCCTGTGCGAGTACTTCGGGGAGGAAGACACTATATATACACGTGCTATAGGTGGGACACCGAGAGGAGCACCCTACCAAAAGATTTCAAACCGCGAACGACAGTACCCTACATGCTGCAGTCTGAAGACAATTGGGAACACGTTAAAAATATTATAAGTAATATAATCACCTATAAGGAGCAAGACGAGAGAACCATGCAGAAAATGGAAAAAGAACGACAAAACCCGAACCCCTAAACAGCATGACTGGTTGGGGGAAGTAAGGTACGTGCCTAAATATATTAATACACCAGCATCCTGAAGTCATGCGAGGAGCAATACCATGATGTCAGGATTTCCGTTGGGGTACTTGTCAAGCTAACCCAGCTGTGCTTGCTACGCCTCCTAAAAAAAAAGAAGCGGAAGACCCGGTTCGATTCTCGGTCGGGGAGGGAGCAAATAGGGCAAACTTACTTATTATTTTCACTAACCTTCCAGGCTGCTCACACAGAATGAATGCGAAATATGCGATACCGGAGTGGTGCATACTAAAAATCAAAGTGGAATAGGGTGTTTAATCTTGTCTATCTAGTGTGTTTAATCTTTTTTAAACGTAGCTGGCAGGCGAGAGCTGAACAGACAAGTGGTCCTACGAACATCTGCAATTACGCCGGAATCGCAGGTAGCATATCTTCAGCGCGGTTGTTGTAGTTAAGGTGGTTGTTGATTTATCTTATTTGGGCTTACAGGTGGATCTTTCTATTCAGTTTTTAGTTGTTTTCCTTAGAGGAAAATAAATTTAACGAATCTGGCCAACCCATCCCAATTACCTTTATTTTGCAACATGTATCCCATTACCGTTCTTGCGTTCTTATCTCCATATTGACTGCTAGCTCGTCCCTTTCAGCTTCCCATCTCCAGCAGTCAAATATTGTGTGGGTTACTTGTCCACTTTGCCACAGTATTCACACATGTCATCTATGGTGGCGCAAATTTGTTTTAAGTAGTCGCTTAAGCACCAATGCCCTGTAAGGAAACCAACCTAGTTTAAGTCCTAGTTTAAGAACCATATTTGATTGCATTAAATCTTAAATGCAACCAAATCTAGTTTATCGTATACCGTGTGAGCTTGTGTACGTTGGTCAGACCAGCCAAAGACTATCTACTACTTCTATATTTACCAATTACAGAAGTGATTGCAAACTAAAACCACACTCTTGTGCTCTGGCAGCGCATTGCAATGATTAGGATCACAGGGTCAACTATGATAACTTAAAAGTCCTTGCAAGAGAGTCACATTTGCAAAAAGACTTTTCTTGGAAATGTGGTTCATTCAATATGCCGGTGCTATCGTCTTTTCAAGACAAAACAGATGGTTTGAGTAATATATACGCTTGGCTTATAACTAGGGCGATAGATAGAAAATTCTGATTTGGGTTTTTGCTTTTTGCTATATATTTTTGGTTTTCTTTGGTTCATTCGTTAAGTAATCCTTTGTTATTGTTACTTGCTTTCTGGAATATCTAGTTTCCTCATTCCCTATTTCTAAGTCAATAGTTCGAGTGATTGATTCAATTTTAAACTATTTACGTCTAAAACTAGGTTGGTTCAGTGTAATCTTGATTTCGTTGCCATTCCAATGACACCGATGTAGTTGCATTCGCAATGTGTACCATAGATTTAAACAAAAAATGTTTGCCGCCTGGTGCTGTGCCGGTCGGTGTATACCCGGCATTTTGTCGATTAATTGTCCAACACGCTTAATAAAATTGCTTCTGAGGCTACCATTGCCTGTGTTACACATGTTGTAGTGTAATCTACAATCGTTTTTCGTCTGTCGTATGATGATACACATTCAAAAAAGTTGTTAATAAGTTATAACCTTCTTAGTAACTAAAAAACTCTTTTAATTTGTTTTGTTGTAACCGTTGTAGCATTTTGTAGGTCTTGAAAAAGGTTTTATATAATAAATCGAAACGTCGCGTCGACTTGAGAATAATTTGACTAGCTTTCTACTGATCGTACTACCCGAATTCCGCATTTTTGTGCAGTAAAAATAAATATATTTACTCTTTACTTCTTTGTCATTGACATAACATTAACTACTAATTTTGTTTCTTATTTTCAAGAAGTGTATTTCTAGTTTTGACCGTCTAATCTTATACGTCTAGTATTTTCTATCTGGTCTTGTCTATTGTTGTCTCTCTAGTCTATGTCGTGCCGATGTAGTCTTGTCTGTATAGCCTTGTCTATTTCGTTTGCCTGTCTAGTATTGTATGTGTAGTATTGTCTTTATAGTAGTTGCTGTCTAGGCTTATCTGTTTAGTTTGTCGGTCTAGTTGTGCATGTTTTGTTTATTTAGTCTTGTTAATCTAATCGTGTCTTGTCTGTCTAGCCTTATCGATCTAGCCTTTTGGTTGTCAAGTATAGTGTATCTTGTGGGTATTGTCTGTGTATTATTCTCTGTTTAGTTTTGTCAGCCTCTGTGTAGTCTTGTCACTCTCTGCCTAGTCTTGTCTCTCTAGTTTGGATTTTCTAGTATTGTGTGTTTTTTCTTGTTTCTCCAGCCTTGCTCATCCACTCTTCTTTGTTAGATATTTTAATGACGGCACCTATATTGTCTCTGTATACATGTTTTATTGATGGAGCAAATATATTGTCGTGCATTTGTGTCGTGAGTTATCCCAATTTTCAGACTTAATATCTGGAACCTTTTTATATATAAAGTGAAAACAATATTTTATATTATCGGTTGTATTTATATTTGTATCGGACAAATAATTGCCGTTTCAGCGAAGTATGAATCCAACTTACTTACCATTGTATGTAATTACGTTTCCCTGTATCTAAAGGGTCTGCAGAAATTTTTAGATATTCTTGCGAAAACGTAAAAATAGACAAACTTGTCTAATCGAATATTATTAGTTTTGTAAAAATATACTTGTAGGAAAGAATAATAATAAATATTCTAAATATATAAACTGTTTTTGGGTGACGAAATAAAATCTAAATTGTTCTATTAATTATATTTTCATAATAACATTACAATAACATAAATATTTATTTGCTTCAATTGTTAATTAAACATAAATTTAGAAGTATGATGCGGTATATTGGCAACTGAGGCTTAACTTGATGAAAGAATGCCAGTAGCAAATATATTTTTTTGTGATGCTGAAAGACGCAGCAGAACGTTTTCGTTGGTGTACCAATGAAATTCCTTCATTAGAATAAATAAATAAATGTGCATCTTAAGTTCTTCAAATTAAGATAAAAATGATTTATTAACCAGTTTTCATCCATTTCTCAGTATGGTGATAAGAAGAAGAAACTTGAAGATACAAAATGAATTTCGTAAACGCTGTGAACGTGAAGATTTTGTAATTATTTTTTTGTGTCTAAATGGTATTAAGAGCCATACTATGAATTCTTCAAAAGTATTCCAAATACATATCCATATTAACTTTAATATTAGCACTAGTAGGGTATTAGCACACTAGAATATTAAGTACGTAGTAAATATCTATTTATATAGGGAACTATAAATAAAAAATATCCTACGTAATAAATAACTAAGTATGTAGCAAATATCTATTTATATAGCTAAGTTTAAATAAAAAATATCCTACAAGTATATATTTTTATGTTAATTATTTATCATTTATTCTTCACTAGTTTTTGATGTAAAAAATTATATCAACAAAAATTAAGTATCTCGGCTAAATGTAGATTTTTGTAGATAAATAGCTATGGGTAGATGTTTGAAATAGCATATTTTGTGCAGAGCTTACTTGCTACAAAAAACTACTATTGATGGTTCATCTGTGGTTGTCGAGGAACATTCGTCAAAAATCAATAACTATTTTAATATTTTCCAATAGTAATATGTAGTTTGTGAAATTTTCCACCTTCTAAATTTTGCACTGTTTTAAAATAATGTAACCTTTAAATTTTGCAAATGTTTTGCAGAAGTTGAAGGAAAAAAACAATATTTTAGTTTATACATTTTAATACACACAATATTTTCTCAATATTCAATGAAATAATGGAGTGTTTTATACAAAACCAACTTTTTGTATTATTTTCTTCCTCTGTACACTTTTTAATACATTTCTTATGTTTCCAACAATACCACCAGATAAGTAAAGAAACGAAACGTCCAGTGTCAATTTTCATCAAAGGGAGAAAGGATCTCAAAGATCACCAGCACGAATCCACGTTTTTATCAGTTACATAATTACATTTTCATCCGAAAACTCGAGCACTTTTTCCATCTGATGGAAGACGTTCGAGAATTCCATAATTTTCTCCAACAAAAAGAAAATGAAAGAAAATCCTGGTAGAAAGCTTCGGACAGAAAATGATACATATATATCAAGAAGCATTATACACAAAGGAAACAACAATTCCAGTTTCTTCTACCAAATAACGTTATTCCCACACAAAGATATTTCATACAATGTTTTACCCCAAACAAAAAAATTATTAATTATTTAGTAGTGTAAAAGGTGGGTGTTCCAAGCTCGTATTTCGTCGAAATCTCCCCCTGGGGCTATACCAAAGCGTTTCTTATTATCTACGAGAAAAAAACAAGTATAAGAAAATATTATTAATGTTCCCGACATACCCAGATGTATTTAATCACAAATATTCATCAGTTTTTACTTTGTGAGAATCTGTGAACGATGTTTTCTTTTCAGTCTGTGTGTATTTCAGTGGAAGTTTAATTAAATTATCACTGATTTAATGGAAATGTGACGCGAAGCTTTTGTGCAAATATATGTGTATGGAGATTCAGTTGGAGTAGACAATGTGATATGAATGCTGTTATTGTGGGTGGAAATTAGATGACGCGCGGTTAAATTACGCCGCGGTGTGAATTAATTGTTGTTATCGAAGTTTTGCAAATACGTAATTGAAACACATTTTGTTCACTTTAGTGTGACAGCTGGTAGTGTAACGTATTTTAAAGCTTTTGCGATAAAATCATATGTTAATAAAATAATATTTATTATTGTTAGATGATTTATTAAAGATAAACAAAGATCTACAGTAGAAATTATTGCTACTATTTAAATTTAATAACATTCAAGAAAGAATATTTTACTTTCAAAATTACCTTTTATGATTTGGCGAGCAATTGAGTAACACATTTATCCCGACAACCAAGACAAGTGTTGTATCATGATGTTTAAACGTTGTCAGAAATGGACAAACACAGCGAAAAGTCCACTCTGGATAACCAACTATACAATAGAAAATATTTGTGGTGTTTCTTCGTAATTACGAAATATTACTACTAGACAAACTATACAGTCACGACTAGACAGGCATGACTAAATAGACACGACTAGACAAGCAAGACTTTTCCGCCTCGGTAGTGTAGTTGACTACATACCCGCCGTCAATGCGAGAGACCCCGGTTCGAGAACTTGGTCGGTTTTCACTAACCGTCCGGGCTGCCCACCCTAAATGAATGCAAAATATGCGATACCGGAGTGGTGCATACTAAAAGCCAAAGTGGATTAGGGGGTTTAGTGAGAGCTTCCCCTGAAACACTATAAAAAAAGACAAGCAAGACTAGACAGACTATACAGACAACACAAGACTATACATACAAGACTAGACAGACAAAACTTGTGAGAGAAATAACAGAACTTAAAAAGAAAAATAATTATTTTAACCAACCACACGTGTGAAGAACCACACCCTAGTGCCATAAAAACTAATAATTTCTTTGTGGGCGGAGCAAGATTATTAGCTGAATCTCAGTCAAATATTAATTATAATGACAATATTGATTGGATCAAATAATTTTTGAATCATAGAGAAGAGATAAGCAGGGTTCACTCATTTTGTTTGTTCCTCTCGGATTCCATTCCTTCCACAAGGATTGTGAAAATGGGAGCACGTGGAGTACGATTGGGGTTGCTCTATATTTATTAATGATCTACATCAAAACCCACTACTGAGAAACACCTGATGATCAATTATGCAGATGATACTCATCTCATCATTACCAAGACTGTGGATGATATTAGCCCAAATGCGAATAGCACGATATCATCAATGATTTCATAAGAACAAGCTAATAATATATAAAAACAAGACTAACACTATCATTTTTAAAACCAAAAGAGATACGAACCAGTACCCTCTAAGAATACAAATTAATAACGAAGACCTCGAGTTACAATATTCTATTAGGCTCCATGCCCTATATATAGATCAATCGCTTGATTGCACAACACCTACTCACCGTGTCACAAAAAGTCTGAACAAGACAGTTTTTGCAATCTGAGATCTTTTCTTAGGTATATGGCCACTGGAACTCTTAGACTGGTTTACTTCGCCAATTTTTATTTCCACTTAAAATTTGGTATTACGTTTTGGGGAAATAGTATTCCCATCAGAAGAATCTATAGAATACAGATACAGTACAATTCGTACACTGAACAATATACATTCAGAGAATCCTGCAGAGGTCAATTCAAACTTGCTAATATTTTAACAACAGCTACTTACATCTGTGAGTCTATACTTTTCATTCTAAAACATACGCACTTATTATGGAGCTTTAACAAGCCTAATCCAAGGAGATTTTGTAACGAAGTCTTTCAGCATAGGCTGACGCTAATTGAAAGAAATCCACCGTTCAGCAATATGAAAATGTACAACGTACTACCAAGGCGGGTTAAACAATTAGTGAATTCATACCTTTTCAAAAAAGAATTGTATAAATTCTTAGAACCTTATAAATCGAGGAATTCTATAGAATTCTATACATTTTCTACGAACATGTTAATTAGATATAATATTTGAAGCAAACTGTCAATAGTAGATGGACAAAACAAGACAGACAAGATTTTGCATCTAAACTAGACTAACAGGACTAGACTGACAAGAATAGACTAATAATACTACGACGATACTGGACAGACAAGACTAGACAGACAAGACTGGACTGATAAGACTGGGCAGATAAGACTGTATATACAGACTGGACAAACAAGAGGAGACTGACTAAACCATATAAATGAAACTGGAGAGACCCAGCTAGACCGACCAATTTGAGATGTAGAACATTATTCAGAGTGGACAGACTACGCAGAGAATAATAGAGGGATTAGGCAAGGTGGATGCTGCTGTTTAGGCAAGTATCCAGCAACAAAACTGGACGGACATGTATAACCAAATAAAGAGGAGGCGGACTAGATCAGACTGGACATAATTCAATAAAATTATGAATAACATTTTCATGCATGACCCTACAATTAATTGGAGGTCACGTTGTCATCAATGCTTCGGCACTTAATAGCACTCCCCGAAAGTTCATTTTATTATAGTTTATATCTGTCATTTAATTTACTAATTTTGTCGTGGTAAATTTGTCTAGTCGATATAGAAGTTTTTCATTTTTGAACATGAACTTTTCCATTTTATTCTACCATGTTTGTCGTTGGGTATTGAAATTTTGTCCTGCCATTGTTTTATTCTATTTTTATAAAGATTCAAATATTTTTTCAGTTTCAAATTTTCTTGTTTTTTTGTTTTTAATAAAATTTCCACCAGATGCTTAATATATCCAAAAGCATTTTTTAATTTTCTTTTCGTTTATTGCAAATAAATTTATTCCTTCAGCCTTTTTTTGGTTAATCGTGGCAGAAAGAAAAACCCACTTTTATTTTATCAATAAAAATGTCACATTTTTGTAGACAACCCGTTATTAAAGCTTAACATACAATAAACTTCTTTATTGTTCTCTATAAATACAAATTACAAAGGGTTATCGATCCAAGAACTTTGAGCTGCTGTTAAAATCTATTATCGTTCTTATTGCTCCAATTATATTTTAAATCGAAATAAGTGAAGCTAAAATTAGTCACCGGTTTTAGGGCGAATACCAATTACACTATAACAATAGAACCTTAATACTTAAAATATAAATCACAACGATTTAACACACGTTAACAAATGCACAGCTATCAGACGGAAAGCGTGATTGCTATCTATTGTTTTAATTTCGTATTGTTAACTACATCGGTAATTTAATGCATTTCGTTTTAAGTGGTCAATTTGTTACTCGTCCAGTGAAAACCCTCAAAGCCACCCCTTATGTTTCGGTAATAACAGTTAAACTAATCTAGTGTGATGAAAAGTAGACGCCCCAGGACTGATGAAATTCACAAATCTATGATTACAAAGAAGCAAGTTTTAGATAAAATATTTGAGCGATGACATCATTTGGTGAACCGATTAAATGACTTTCTTTGTGGGGTTTTGTGATTTGACTTCTAGTTATATCAATCAGCTTTGATTCCACATTCATTTTTAATAGTAGTAAGATAGTATTTATCAAAATATCAGCATTTAATTTTTTAAGATTTTCCTCCCCTAGGTTATGTTAGGTTGTGGTCAAACCCTAGATCAAGTTTATCCTCCGCGTCTTGCTTATCCCCGTCGTCTAGTTTGTCCTAGACAAGTTTGTCCTCCTCGACTAGTTTGTCCTCCACGTCTAGTTTGTCGTCCAGACTTGATTGTCCTCGCCTAGGTTAGGTTATGTTTTTTAAGTTTGTCCTACCCGTCTTCCCCGGATCTTAAATATTTGCCTGAAATATTCTAATGATCTAGTATATTTCACTGCTAATACTATCTAAACGAATTGAGTATATCTAAAGCAAATTTCACTGATCTATCTAATCTATTATCGGCGATATAGGTAAATTACTAAATGTTTTAATATAGTTATCCCTCGATTTACACGATTTCGGTTTTACGTGTTCAAATAAAATATTTTGTTTTTCAAGAGAAGTTTTGGTTTTGCGCGTTTTTTGATTAAATTTTACGTTCTTTTCATTGATGATTTAAAAAAAATGGACATGTTCTGAAGGTTTCTAATGAAAACGAATTGATTGTGTTGGTGATCAAGTCCGAGTTTAATAATCGTGAAAGCGGATTAGAAGCGGAAAATTAATTTCTGGATAACAATCATATTATGGATTGTAGCTTAAGAGATGAATTTGCGAAACTGCTAGGTTTTTTTATTTTTTTATTTCATTAAGTTTCATGAATTAGATAAGAATGGGAAAATATCAATGATTTTATTAAACTAGGACGAAAAAAGTCGCTGGAAAATGCATTAGGAGAAACTAGGTGAACTAAGAAGTTGTCAGTTCAAGTATTCATGATTTTTGTTGTTAATTTGCGAGCTTTTATCAACATTGCATATCGGTTTTACAACCGATCTTTCATTTTACAAAGAAATGTTGGTCTCGATTTAGACGATTTTGAATTGGACAGATTTTAGACGATTATGGCTATGCAGAATGGCTGCTTTCTGCATAACTATAATCGTCTACTATAATCGACTGGGGAAAAGTACAAATCGACTTATAAGCGTTTTTATGTCGATGTTTGCTCTTCGGTCATTTATTATTATTCTGTTATAATAATCTTTAAAAATTATAGGTATGATTATTACATATTTTATTTTATTAGTCATGCGCGAAAAGTACTTGACACATATTTTTTAATACGAGAAATGCCACTTCTCCTTGTATTTCCATATAACCTGGATAACGCACGCAAATATTCAATATCGCTAGGTTACATTAAAAAATACTAATAAATAAATAAAATAAACACAATCAACACCTCAATATTAAAAATGTGACGTGAAAGTGTGAGAAATTTTTTTCATTACAAAATAGTAATAAAAATTAAAGAAAACGTTTAAAAATTAGTGTAAATTATATGGAGATACATTCACCACCGGAGTCAAATCACACCACCGGAGACAAATTCTTCATTTTTTGTACCATTTTTTTATTTTTTTTTGATGGCCCTTCGATCCTAAACTTATAAGATCCCCTCGCATGAGTAATGAAAAATATTGTTTGGAACACGGACGGTATTGTCAATTGCCCTCTCGAGGGAATGGCTTTGTTCGTTCGCTCAAATTCGCTGTCACGTCAAATTGACAACTTACCGCCTTAGTTACATAATATACAATTTTCTTGTTATTTAGTTTATGTCGAAATTGGCTGAACTTTACTACATGTTGATCGATTTTTACAAAAAAAGAATATTGTATAAATGACCGTATTTGACTGCTCATATTGGATATCTACATGACTGTCATCCCAAACAATGCGGCATCTCACAATTAATATTTCTATGTTAACAAATCATTTGTTATATACATAATTTAGTGTGTTAAATACATAAATATCTGTATAATAAGTTGGCTAATCTTCCGTTAACATGCAATTGAATACAACTGTTCTTTCTTTTAAAATATTAGACCAGAGTAAAATGGTAAACGACAAATCTAAAAAAAAAATATCAGAAATCGATAGTAATATGTAATACTATTAATTTCAATATTATTATAATTGTCCCGAACCATCCGAACGATTCCCATACACATCTTCAATAAACACGAAACCCGATGCTGATCCACTGACACTAGAAGAAATCTGACAGCGTATCACAAAACTGAAGAATGGAAAGGCATCAGCAGAAGATGCAATAACCGCAGAACTACTGAAAAATCTTGGACCACGATCATTACAGGATATCACAAACATAATTCAGGAAATTTGGCGAAGTGAAGAACTCCCAAATGATTGGAAATGCGCACTCATCTACCCACTCCACAAAAAAGGAGACAAATCTGATGTGAATAACTACAGAGGAATCTCCCTCCTTTCCGTTCCCTACAAAATCTTATTCGTTTGCCTCTGACAACGCACACAAGAACAACTCGAACCCCGAATTGGGGAATATCAAGCAGGTTTCAGACCACACAGATTATGCGACGAGCAAATTTTCAACCTGAAATCTATACTAAAAATTCGAGCTTTACGAAATCTCCCAACCATCTTCACATTTATTGACTTCAGGAAAGTTTATGACTCCATCGATCAACAATCCCTGTTTAATATACTTGAAGAAAACAATTTTGATCCGAAAACACAACGGCTCATCCAACAAACACTAACAAACACAACTTCCAAAATCAAATTCAATGGAGAAATCTCAAAACCTTTCCCCATCAAAACTGGTGTCTGGCAGGGCGATAGCCTATCTCCGTTACTCTTCAACATCGTTTTAGATAAAGTTGTCAAAGCATGGCAACAAGAACTGGAAAATCGAAAAAATTGGAGACCCATAAGACTAGGAAAACAACAGGATAACATCAACGTCACATGCCTAACCTTCGCTGATGGATCTCGCGATCCTTCCTGAAAATGAACAAACAGCAATCCATCAGATCGAAGTCCTAAAAGAATGTGCTGAGAAAGCTGGACTACAAATTTCCTTTTCGAAAACCGAATTCATGGCCACAAAACACATCAAAACAGAAAATTTAATTACAAAATACGTCACAATAAACAAGGTTAGTCACTTCAAATACTTAGGCGAAATAATTGAACCTACAGGAACAGAAAGATTAGCACAAAAAGCAGGGGAACGCAAAATGCGGAAAACATATGGTAAGTTGCAAGCATCTATAAAAAAAAATGTATAAATACTAAAATAAAAATTCGACACTACACGACTGTTATCAAATCTGAAATACTCTACGCCAGCGAGACATTAAACCTTAATTACAAAGGAGACATAAAGAACGTCAAGAAGGCTGAGAGAACAATTTTCCGAAAAATGGTTGGTCCAAAACTAACAGACGAAGCATATCGTCTTCAATCACACACTGTCACAGAAAAATACTCGAAACCGATTTCCGCAAACTACGACTGAAATTCAATAAATTCATACAAAACAAATCTCATGTTAAACACAACAGACATGTATATGCTATAACTATTGTCTCTAATTTATTGTCTCGCGATAACTAGTCTTTAGTGCAACTTTCGTGACACTAAACAAGAACCAGAAAAATAACTTAATTGTTATTAAGTTAATTGTTAGTAATTGTTTTTAAGATCACATATTTCTATTTAATCCAAGTGAATAGCCATTTGCGCTCTTAGACGCTCTTCGAGATCTGTCTCTCATCAGTGCAGCTTTGCTCTTTTGAATTATAAAATTGAATACACTTACATTATTTTGAAGACCCATGTGCCGGGCTGTCGAGAAGAGATGAGGATTTATAATTCAAAAGAGCAAAGCTGCACCGATGAGAGATTGCTGCACATGATCTCGAAACGCGTCTGCGGATGGCTATTCACTTGGGTTAAATAGAAAGATGTGATATTAAAAACAATGTTATTTATCTGGTTCTTGTTTAGTGTTTTTTTTTATCGGCGTTTGTTCTTGTTTATCTTGTTGTGTTTCAACATGAGATTTGTTTTGTAGTCTTGAAAGGACTCAATAATATTAATAAGCTTCGGAAAAGTTGAATATATTTATGTATTCAAGTTACCTATATTCCGATTTAATAAGTTAGTATGATTGTATCTATGATTAGTTTGGTTACACCCCAATATTCTATTATTGTCTGTTTCAGTCTTATGGTATTTGTCCTGGGTCTAGTCGTATTTCCTAGATGTTGACTTGACTATTTGGTGTTGTCTTGTCTATTTAGTCCAGTCTTGTCTAGTAGAGTCCAATTTTGTTAGGTTTTCGTTTAATTCAAACTTGTTTATACTCTAAGACCAATGTCGTCTGTTTGCTGTAGTATTGTCCACTGTTTTTGATTTGTCTGCTTAGTATAGTTCCATCTGTTTGATCTTATCTGTTTTGTCTTACCTTTTTATTTAGTCTAGTCTTATTTACTTAGGTTAGTATTATTTCTATAGTTTAGTTTTAGGTTTAGTCTAGATTTGTATGTTTTTGTCTGTTTAGTCTGTCTGTCTACTTTTTTATTGAAATCTTACCTGGTTAGTCTAATATTGTCTGTTTGCTTTTTCTTTGTTTTACCTCTTGTCTAATTAGTTCAGTCTTATTTGTTTCGGTTGATCTTGTCTGTTTAGTGAAGTTTTGTGTATTTTGTGTAGTTTTATTTTGTTTGTTTAGTTTGTATATTTAGACTAGTCTGTTCTATTTTGTTAAATCCTTTCTGTTTGGGTTAATATTGTTCGTTTTATTTACTTAGTCTATATTTGTTTAGCCTTGCTACTTTAGTCTTCTCTTGCCTATTCCGTTTAGTCTTTTCAGTTCTGTTTAATCTTCTCTGTTTTGTTCAATTTCTTTAATTAGGCCGATCTTGTAACTTTGTCTACTCTTTTTTTATTTATTACTATACATCTTGTTTGTTTAATCTAGTCTAATCATGTCAATCTAATCCTGAAAGTATTAAAGGAAAGTATTAAAATGAAAGTATTAAATATATCTTTCCGGAACGCAATTGGTTGAATGGTTAAATGTTTTACCGGAACGTAAATTGATTGGTTCAGCAACAACAACAATAAAACACTAATCTTAGGCGTATTGTTAAAAATAATCTATTAATAGTTATCAAAAATCAGATAAATAGCGATAATAATTTCCACAAATTAATGTCAACAAAGGAATAGATTTAAGTTGAATTAGTGCCCCTTTGTTCAATCTTTTACCGGAACGTCGCGCGTCGACGTTGTTTTGAAGAGTTAAGGCTTGTTTTCGCCTCTAAAACTAGCCTTGTCTCCTTAGTTCAGACCTGTCTATTTTATAGTCCAATTTAATTTTCTATTTGTGTCAATTTCAACGAAACTAATTTATATAATAGGCCATGCATTAGCAAAATGAAATGTAGCCCCGTCTTTTGAGAACCAGATGTTATCTAAATCAAGTTCATGCCATTATGGCAACAAAAATTTTGTTAACATCGATCGATATCGTTCAGCATTTAACCGCATCCCCTGTCTCATTTTGAACAAATTATTGTCTGACAATGCCATCATTCAATGAATGTCCTATTTCGGACAAAGGGTCTCTTGAATATCCTGTGAATTATTATTTATACACCATTAACGGCAATGTTGCTTATTAACAAAGTCATTTGACAAAAATGATTTTTTTGGCCAAAATAAGGATGAATTTCAAGCAAATAGTTTATTGGCTTCAGTTCTTGGTTCAATACATTGTAAGTGTGTAAATTCATTTTGGAAAATACACCAAGTTTCCTTTGTTTTGATAGGCGTAATTATTGAGAACGACGAGGAAACAATAAATTTACATATTCTACAAATATTAGCTCTTGCAGCAATAATATTCGCTTCCTCCTTGCATTTCGATTTCTTATTGGTGGGTTTATTATCGCGAAGAAGAAGGTTTTTTAAACTTTTAGTTCATGTTGCATAAAGCATAATTATAATAAAAACTCATTTATGTCTGTGTTGAATTTCTTAAAATGTCTGTGTTTTTGTATCCGCGCTAATTTAGTCGTTAAGTTAAATTTAATCATTATACTACGTACTTCTAAACATTATACGACATTTTCCCGAATTGAACATTTAATTAAGCTTCGGCTTGAATTTGGTCGAATCAGTTTTGTTTTACATCTATAATAATTTTGTTCTATTTTGCTTCTATAATGAAGTCATTAAAGCACTCATATCGGTTCGTTAATGGCTCGGTACGAGCGCGGTACAATTTTCTCAATATGTATCGGCGATTTTATAATTTAGAAATGGCTTAAAAGTGCGCAAAATAGAAAAAAATAGTATAACTCGTTCATAAGGCGTTTTTTTGTACTTGTCCATTAGACATCTAAACATGGACGCGTGCTGAAAAATCGCGCTTATTGAACTCGTTCTTTAATATACTATTATTGTCTCGCGATAATTTAAAACACTATCGAGAGATAAAACGTCTTTATTTTATAATGTAATATGGAATATACAATAAAACCGGAAGTTTTCACGCTTTTGCTACAGAATAATGAGTAGAAGACAAAAATTGTTTAAAAAAGTAAATATGTTTTTATTTGCAACTTCGTTGTTTCTTTTTTCGAAATTGTTTCTTATCAAAAACAATATATTTTTAATCTAAAAACACAAATAATCTGCCTTTAAAAGATAGGGTAGCTCTTAACAAATACTCGTTACCAACATATTCTTGGCAAAATAAAAGCTTCTTTGTCCTTGTAAATATTTACCCGAAATCGGCACGTTTTCTTTTCTCAATTTAAAAACAAATAATGGCCTCGTGCTACGATTATCATACAATAGAGACATATTTTTCTCCCATGCATTTTTTTGTTCGCATATTTCTTCCTTTTTCGTTTTTTGCTGCCAATACGTATACCTGCCCTGTATTCCGGCGCCGGCGTTGCTCAAAACCAGTTTCCACGGTACCATAGCATCCCTAACTGATCTCCGGCAACCCCTCTAGGCATTCTCTGCACTGCCGTATACACCCTCGCGCCGCACCCCACCTGCCGACCCTCGCCGTCACCAACTCGCACACCCCTTCTGTAAATTGCAAGCTTGCCAAATGAGGATTTCTAAAAGTATTATTATCGATTTTATTCGATAATAGACTCCTTCACAGCGATTCTACACGAAACTTTAATTGTTTTCAGTATCTGTCAATAACATCTTGCTTGTCTATTTTCTTGCATTTACAATTATAAATGCATTTACATTTGCTGTCTTATCCAAAATTTTTTTTATATAGCTATTTTTGTTTAGTTTCTAATAAACACGTCTAAATACACATTTTGACTCTAGAAAGTCTAATCTTATCAGTCTAGTCTTGTCAGTATATTCTTGTCAATTTAGTGTTGTCTGTCTAGTATTTTCAGTCTAGTCTTGTCAGTGTAGTCTTTTCAGTCTTGTTCTTTCAGTCTACTCTTATCAGTCTAGTCCTGCCAGTCTAGATTTGTCAGTTTAGTCTTGTCAGTCTAGTATTGTCAGATTATTCTTGTCAGTATTGTCTTTCAGTCTACCTAGCTTTGTCAATCTAGTCTTATCAGCCTAGTCTTGTCTGCCTAGTGTTGTCTGTCAGTCTTGTTTCTCTAGTCAATTCATTTTAAATATATTGTTATAAAAGATGTACACGTGTACATATATAACTTGTCAACAAAAAATATAAGAAGTTTGTTTAGTCTTGACTGTCTAGTTTAATCTTGTCTTCCGGCCAGATGGAAATGAGCAAAGCTCGTTCTCATCAGAAAAGGAGATAAAGAAATAGGGAACCTCACATCCTATAGACCTATTTGCCTACTGGTTGTGTCGGGAAAACTCGTAGAGCAACTTTTACTAATCAAAATAGAAGGAGAACTTGTGACTGAGCATGGACTGTCGGAAAAAATAATGTGTTCATTGTTCATTATCGACATTAGGTCGACTAACCTAACCCAACCTTGTGGAAAGTCCTATATGACGATGTGCCATTGGGGCCGTAAGTGATTGGCTTTGCAGACAACTTGGCTCTAGTGGTAACAGCCAAAACAGAAGAAGGATTGATGCAGACGGCAAACCACTCTTTCTCTCTCTCTTAGTTCCTGTTTCCCCAGTGGGGCATAGGGCTTCTACCAATTGTCGCCATCTGACTCTATTTCTAGCCATGACCTTCAACTCATTCCACGATTTGCCGGTGAAGGTGATTTCGGCTACAATTGTGCGTCGCCATGTTGTTTTTTGCCTTCCCCTTTTTCACTTAATGCCTTGGAGATGAAAGTCCAATGCTTGTTTTGCAATGTTTTGTGGATTGCGCCGTAGGGTGTGTCCAATCCAGTTCCACTTTCTTCTCTTTATTTCAACTTCTACTGGAAGTTGGTTTGTAGAACAAAGCAGATCGTGGTTCGATATCACTTCAGGCCATCGGATTCTAAGGATCCGTCTCAAACACCAGTTTGCGAAAACTTGGAGTTTGTTTGTGCTTCTTTTGGTTCCTTTCCACATCTCACTGCCGTAGAACAGGATGGATTTGACGTTACTATTATATAGTTTGAGTTTCGTTTTACGGGAAAGTATTGAACAGCTCCAAACGTTATTCAGTTGGGCGAACGCTCCCTTCGCTTTGTTGATTCTTTTGGCGATGTCTAGGTCGGCCTCTCCATCCACTGCTATGATGCTGCCCAAGTTGCAGAACTGTTCGCATCTTTTTACTGTTACGCCGTTCACTTGTATATCCCTGCTAGTGGTAGCGCCAATCCGCATATCCTCTGTTTTTTTGGTGTTTATGTGCAGGCCTATCTCTTCAGCTTCTCGTTGTAGCTTAGCAGTTTTGTCCATCATGTCGGTTAGTGTATGGGACATTAGGCAGATATCATCGGCGTAGTCGAGATCTTCTAGCCTGCTTGATAATCCCCAGCGTATTCCTCGAGGCTGTATTGTAACGCTCGTCATGACCTCGTCTAGTACTATTGGGAATAAAAGCGGGGACTACAAGCAACCCTGTCGGACACCAGCAGACACTTTGACCGCTTCTGAGAGATTCCCTTCGTGTACCACGTTGCAAGAGTAGTCCGCATACGATGCTTTTATGATGTTTACTATTTTGGGTGGGACGCCTCTCCGGTCTAAAGCCGCCCAAATGCTTTCCCATTTAATAGTATCAAAAGCTTTTTGAAAGTCTACGAATAATAGAAATACCGTGGTTTGCCATTCTACTGCTTGCTCTGTTATAATCCGCAACGTATTAATTTGGTCTATGCAGGATCTTCCCGGCCTGAAACCAGCCTGTTCTTCTCTCAACGTAGGTTCAATTGCTTTGCTCATTCGAGTGAGTATTATTTTGCAGAGTATTTTCGATGCAGTTGTTAATAGTGTTATGCCTCTCCAGTTGTTGCAATCGCTCAGGTCTCCTTTTTTGGGGAGCTTTATCAGAAGGCCATTGTTCCATTCTTTCGGTAGTGTTTCGGATTCCCAGATTTTATTTATTAGAGGTGCCAGCATTTCGGTTGTGGTCATGCAGTTAGCTTTCATCATTTCAGATATGATGTTGTCGATGCCTGGACTTTTCCCGTCCTTTAGTTTCTTAATGGCCTTGCTTATCTTTGCTCTGGTTGGAGATTTTGTGTCTATGTTTAGTTGTACCCGTGTTGCATGATGGTTTGAGTTGTGGTTTTGTTCTTGAGTTATTCCTGTGAGTATCTCCTGGAAATGTTCCTGCAATCTATTGAGTTGTTCTTCTGTTGTAACCAGTAGCTTCCCATCTTTTGATTTTATTGAATTCGTTTTTGTAGTTTTCTTGTTGGACAGCAGCTTGGTGGATTTATACTATTCTCTCAGGTTATTTTGGTTAGCGGCACGTTGAGCAGTTTCTGCAAAATTGTCCACCCACGTTATTTTATCCGATCTTACACTCCGCTTGATGTTAAGTCGAGCCTGCTTATATAATTCTTTTAGTAGAACTTTATCCAATGGGCAATGGGTTTGTAAGATACTCATTTTTAACAGCTTTTCTGTTGGCGATTAGCTTCCATGATTCTGGCGACATCCAGTCCTTCATGCCTTTCTCGGTAAAACCTAGTACAGTGTTGTTGGTTTCAGTAAAGTTGGTCTTTATCTGGTGCCATGTCTCTTCTATTCCCAGATTTTGCAAATTTGTTTTAGCTGTTCTTAGCTCCTCGGTGTATTGGGCTTTAATCTCTGGGTCTTTTAGCTTTTTAACGTTGTACCTTTTGCTGGTGCGATTTAATTGTTGAGTATTGCTCTGTTCTCCCAGTGCTCTGGCCCATATTGCTGATCAGTACATCATAGTGGCTTGTACTGCGTAGCTGAGCAGTCGGCGTTTACTGCTACTGGGACCTCCAATGTTGGTCATTAGTTCTGTATTGCTGCCATTGTCCTCCCTTTGCTACAGCTTCTGCTATGTGCGGTGTGACAGATAGTGACTTGTCCATTACAATGCCCTGGTATTTTATTTGATGCTTTGGGATTATCGTCAGTTTTTCATTTTTAAATTTTATTGGTTGGACCTTTTTTGTCCTATGAGAAGGACCGCATCAATTTTTTCTGGCGCTAGATTCAAGCTTTTAGATCCATTTAATGATTTGCTCTATGGCGTGGTTTGCCGCCATTAGTCGAACATGGCGACGCTCGCTTCTTTAAGTAAGGAACAAGCGAGGAGCCGACATTGACAGCGACCACCGCCTATTGCTGGGGAAAATAAGACTTAAAGTTGCAGCCCTTACCAAACAATTAAACCGCACCAGCAAAAGGTACAATAACATAAGGAGCAATATATAAAAAGGAGCAATACATAAGCGCCTTGCAGTGCAATGAAAAATGGCACTACGAATCTGTAGCGCTTAAAGTACCAAATCAAGTGAGGCAGTCTTGACCATCGTGGGTATCCCACCAATTGACTTGCTGGTGGAAGAGGAACCAGGTGTATAGCCGCTCAAAATCTAATCAGAAAAAGAAAGAAAAAGTCTAATCTTGTCTATCTTAATCATGTCTAGTCTTTTTAGTTTAGTCTTGTCTAATTTAGTCTTGTCGAGTTTAGTCTTGTTTTGCCTTCTAGTCTTGTGTGTGGTCTTGTCTGTCGAGTCTTGGCTGCCTGGTCTTGTCTGTTTCGTCTTGTCCGTGTGGTCTTGCCTGTCTTTTATTGGTCTTGTATATCTAGTCTTGTGTTTCTAACCTTATTTTGTTTGTCCAATCTGTGGGTCTGTGTTGTCTTGTATGTGTAATTTTGTCTATCTGGTCATCTCTGTTTAGTCTTTTGCAATTCGTTTGCAAATATTGTGATGATCAGTGGAGATTCTAAATTGAAAATGCTATGAAGAGAACAGGATATTTGGCCGACAAATTAGGAAGATTTAAACACTGTTGAGAAAAATAGAAAATGGTGGCTGATTTTCGACAATAATACTAGACAATTAAAGAGACTAGACCATGATCTAAATTGAAATACGTGCATTCGATAGAATTTTTTGGAACGAGAAATATTGTAAAACTTGCTAGCATAGTGTTTACTTATAAACGGTGAGCTGGATAATATATAAGATAACAAATTTTTATATCGGATATTAAATAAACGAATAAGCTCAAGTCTATTCTTGTCTGTATTTTTTTAATTGGTTTGGGGAAGCTCTCACTAAACCCCCTATTCCACTTTGGCTTTTAGTATGCGCCACCCCGGTATAGTATATTTCGCATTCATTCAGGGTGGGCTGCCCGAACGGTTAGTGAAAACCGCCCTAGTTGTTACTTCCCCGACCGGGAATCAAACCGGGGTCTCCCGCTTGCCAGGTGGGTGTTGTCAAGTACACTACTGAGGAGGATAGTCTTGTCTGTCTAGTCTTGTCTTTTAAACCTTGTCTATTAAATCTTGTCTGTCTAGTTTAGTCAAGTCTTGTCTCTCCAATCTATGTACAACGACCAAGATATATAACCGTATACTTTTATATCCCTACTCCCTCACTACTTAGTATAATTTCAGTATGCATTTTTTAAGGAAAATCTCATTTTGATTAATTTTGCATTCATAAATGTATGTGAGATTTGTTCGTGTGGGATGCGGTGCGAGGGTTGTAGTGTATTATCCCAAGGGGTGAATGTAGTTTCGGGATGCGTCAGTACCGGAGGGAAGGTCGTAAAGAATCCCCTCAGCATTTATATTAAATACGTGTGTGTTTCCTCTCGATGCCGCCGGCGGCGCGCCATCATTCGAGAGTATCAATACGGGAAGTCGCAACCGTGAATGGAATACATTAGCTGGGCTTAGCATAAATTCCGGGCTAGTCATATGCGTGTTTGCTATGGAAATTTATGTCTGGTGGTAATCCGAAGAAGACGAGGGATTTTGAGAATCGTAAAAATTTAGTCGGTTTGTTGATAAACATTGATTTTATCTTCAAAAAGCAATACAGGAATTTCATCACTATAATCCGAGTTCTTTAAAACCCGATTTTAATTAAATTTGATAAAGTCCAAACACAGCCTGAATTTATAAATATATTCAACCTTTCCGGAGCTTTATACCATTATTGAGTCTTTTTAGGTCTACCAAAACAAATCTCATGTGAAATTTTCCAGTTATTTAGTTATTTGTATCTTATTTTTCTGGTTATTGATGAGTGGCACGAAGGTGGACTGAAAGCTCTTAAATAAGTGGCAAATTTTACATGAGATTTGTGTTAGTAGTCCTAAAAAGACTCAATAATGTTATAGTGCTCCGGAAAGGTTGTATATAGTTATATATTCAGGCTGTGTTCCGACTTTATGAAGTTTATATGATTATCTATAATGTAGTATGGTTTTACCAATTCCGATTTTAATTAACATTGCTTTTTATCAGTTTTAAAAAAGAAATGACGAGAAGTTAAGAAAAATAATTTCCCCTAGTATTCCAAACACACTAATAAAATCAGTTACTACAGTTGAATATAAAATGAACAATAAGACAGACAAGACAGATGAAAATCTTTAGCTATAGTCGATATGTCATCAAAGCAAATTGCGTTTCCATAAAGGTTTTATTATTTTGTAAAAAGCCTCGGACATAAACTGCAGCTAACATCTTGATTAGGTTCTCTTTGTCGCCAGATGCTTGTTGTGTAGTCCGTCCATCAATAGGCAGAGTATCATCCTCCAGAGATAATTTAGCGGTGTCTTTCCGCAAACAGACGGTCTATGTATTTGCTCGAGCTGGAAATTTGTGTATAATGTTGGTTCAAATGTCGTCGACAAATGCATCATCCTGTCATGACCATATTTCCTTTCAACGCATTGTTCCTGCTTTAAGCAGGAGTTTCCTTTAGGGGAAAACGGTGAATTTCCTTGGTTTTTTTTTCAGAATACACTTGAGAAATGCTTTAATATTATATAGATTAATAGAATATTGAAATTGAAAAATTGGCATAGTGAATGTCGATTATTTTATGAAGTCGTAAAATGGGATATCTTTATCATGTATATATTCGGTCTAGCTTTCGATAATCTTGTCTAGTCTTGTCCGGACTAGTCTAGTATGTTCTATAATTGATATAGTATTAGGTTATAGTATATTAATTCAGTAGTAGGTAAAAGTAGGTAGGTAAGTATATTATACAGGAAGTACTAACTTGGCAAGAGTGGAAAATTAAATGCATTACTTATTAAAGATTGATCTTGTTGCAGGTAGATCAAGAATATGTGTATTTTGGTCTATAGTACCTATCCAAATAAATTTTTATTTTTTCTTGCATATATATATATCGATATTCTACTTGGTTATTCTACTCAATTTCGAATTTTCTTAATTTATCAACGTTTGACAACTTGTTGGCGTAGTATCAGATTACTAAATCCACCAGTCCCAGGTTCAAATTCCGGGACACAAGTCCCAGATTCAAATCCCGAAACACAAGTATGGAAATAAGCTACCTTCCACCAGTCATAGCTCTTGGCAAGGCTCTGGCTCTGGCAAAGCCATTACAGTAAAAATATGCCTAAAAATACTGGCTCACCCACGTTAAAAACTGTAAGGGCCCCTTATATAGAAGCAGTTTTGACATAGAAGCATTTAAAAAAAATATTAAATGCACAGTATTTTCATTATTAACAATGTTGTTACTGTATATTATTCACTATGTTATATATGTATTTATAAAATAATATTTTTAGTAAAGTCTTAATTAAATTTTCTAAAATGAGATGATTCAGTAACAATTTAATTTGAAATTAATTTATTGTTCAAAATTTATATTCATGTTTCTTTGTTGAGAATTAATGGAAACATATCAAATTTCATCGTTTTGTTGCAAATTTCTTTAGATTCTTTATCTCGGATCTCCATTGTTAGACAAACTAAATAACTAGAATGCCTTTCAAGAAAACAGCTTTCCTTTAACAAATATTGCAGATATTGTAGCATTGGTTACACTTCAATAAATATTGTTGCACCTGCGGAGCCATAAACATTCTTCCGCTTATTTATTTTAATTTGCAAAATACACTTTACTGATTATTTTCTTTTTCTTGTTTCAGGTGAGTCAAACCTTTCGATTAAGAAAATCCAATTTTCTGGTTCGTAAGTATTAAATAGTAATAATAAAAACTTGAAATGTATTAATTATAATTCAAATAAATAAAATGTACTACTAATTAATACAAAAAAGTATTAATGATGGAAGCAGAATGATTTTCGTTTTCGGAATTTACGGATTTTGGAATCAAATCTATTTTCCAGGTTATTACAAAACTTTTACAAAGCCAATGAAACATATTTTATTTTTCTAATAATCGGTTGTCAAAATTTCGTATGGGTATTTCCTACTAAAATAATCGGTTTCTTATAATGAACAAGTTATAGTACACATATGTTGTATATCTGGTTATTGACAAGTCTGGACAGACAAGACTATGTAGACATGAATGGACAGATAAAACGCAATAGTAAACAGAGAAGTATATCAAAAGTGGTTTGGGGGAAGTTCTCACTAAATCCCCTTTGGCCAAAATTCCACTTTGGCTTTTAGTATTCGGACGGTTACTAAAAACCGCCGTATTTGTTGCCTCCCGACCGGAAATCGAACCCGGGACTCCCGCTTGCCAGTCGGGTATGTTGTCAACTACACTACCGAGGACGAGAGTGAGTCTAGACAAGACAAGACTAGACATATAAGACTAGACAGACAATGCTAGACATAAAAGACAGAGAAGACAAAACAGGCTGGGCTAGACAGACTAGATTTGACAAACAAGATTAGACAGATAGGATTAGACGGACAGGACTAGACAGACAAGACTGTTCAAAGTGATTTTGGAGAAGCTCTCTTTAAACCCCCTATTCCACTTTGGCTTTTAGCATGCGCCACCCCGGTATCGCATATTTCGCATTCATTCAGAGTAGGCAGCCCGGACGGTTTGTGAAAATCGCCCTAGTTGTTGTCTACTACACAAACTACACTTCCGAGAAGGGGAGACAGGCAAGACTAGACAGCCAAAACGAGACAGACACGACTAGGCAGACAAAACTATGCAGACAAGACGAGTCAGACTAGGACTAGGAAGACAGACTAGGACTAGCAAGACTAGGACAGACAAGTCTAGATAGATTGCCCTTTTTTTAAATATGTGGTTTGGTGGAAGCTCTACCAGCCTGTGTGTGAGGCTCTCACTCACTAAACCCCTTCTTCCACTTGGCTTAAAAGTACGCCACCCCGGATCGCTTGCGCATTCCTTCAGGGTGGGCAGCCCGGACGGTTTTTTCTTTAGCGCCCTAGTTTTTCTGTTTTTCCTTTTATTTTGATCTTGTAGTTAGGATAGTTGTTGATTCATCTTATTTGGGCCTACTGGTGGATCATTCTATTGCGTCTTAGTTTTTCGTCTTTTTCCTTAGAGGAAATAACAAATTTATCGAATTTGGCCATTTTATCCCAGTTTTCTATATCTTGTAGCATGTAACCCATTACTGTTCTTGGGTTAAACGGTATCTTCATGTTGGCTGTTAGTTCGTCCCTTTCTGCTTCCCATCTCCTGCAGTCAAATATTGTGTGTCTTACCGAGTCTATATCACCACAGTATTCATTCACACAAGTTATCTGCGGCGGCGCGTATTTGTTTCAAGTAGTCGCGGAAGCACCCATGCCCTGTTAGTCATGTAAAAGTTCGTCTCGCCATTCTTCCTGTTGACCGATGTGGTGATATCTGGTATGATCAACTTGGTCCGTTAGCCTTTTTCGGACGCCCACCATTTTTGTTGCCATTCTGCTAGGAGATTTTTTCTAGCGGCAATTCTAGATTGTCTATTACATCCGGCCTCATGCATTTCGGCTCTCTCTTTTACCAGGAGCTCTATGGGGGCTATACCAGCTATTACCAAAACTGCTTCCCCCGATACAGTCTTATATGCGCCATAGATCCTGATTGCAGTTTTTCTTTGAATTTTCGCCAGTTTGTAGATATTGCTTTCTACTGTCATACTTTAAGCCCATATTGGGGCAGCATATAGCATGGTGGATTGTACTATCGTACCAAGGAGTTTTCGTTTGGAGCTTTTAGGCCCACCTACATTGGGCATAATTCTGTCCAATGCCGCCATTACCTTCATGCCTTTAGCTGCTACCTTCGTAAGGTGTGGACCGAACGACAGGCTCTTGTCTCTGACAACGCCGAGGTATGTGATTTCGTGCTTTGGTCTTATATATGTATGTTGCACTTTAAACTGTATTGGGTTGAGTCTCCTTAGGCCGGTTAGTAACACTGCTTCAGACTTTTCGGGAGCAAGGCTCAGGTTGTTTGATGTCATCCAATCAGTTGCTTGGCGAATTGTGCGGTTTGCCGTTTCCATTAGCATGGATTCCGTTTTTGCGGAGACCACGAGCGCCTGGTTGTCCGCGAAGCCAATGAGTGTGGCACCCTCCGGAAGTTTCAGTCTTGGGACACCATCATACAAGATGTTCCACAAAGTAGGGCCTAAAACTGTACCTTGTGGGACCCCGCTACTCAGTTCTCTCTCTACCGAAACTCCATGTGCCTGTAGAAGCAGTGTTCTATTATCGAAGTAGCTTCTTACCATGCGCAGGAGGTAAGGCGCTATTCCTCTTTCCGTTAGTTGTTTCATTATTATTTCCCAACTAGCACTGTTAAAAGCGTTTCTTACGTCAAATGTAATTAGAGCACATATATTCCTTGTCCTTTTGGAGCCACTTCTAGCTTCTTCTGCAATTTTTAGGACCGCTTCTATTGCGCTGATAGTGGATCTTCCCTCTCTGAATCCAAATTGTCTCCTGGACAATCCAATGCCTGCCTCAAGTCTTCTTTTAAGTCTGTCCACCAGGAGTTGCTCTAGCAGCTTCCCCGGCATATCCAGAATACACAGGAGTCTGTACGATGATGGATCGTCTAACGGTTTATCACCCTTGCGGAGCAGGACGAGCCTTGCGCACTTCCATTTCTTGGGAAAGTTCCCGGCACTTAGTTCTGCATTCATTATATCTAGAACAAATTTTGATTGGTCGAGGGCTGCGATTTTGATAATCTCAGGCGGGATTCCATCTGGGCCTGGAGCTCTACCGTTGTGGATGCGGCCCTTTTGAATTGGTGAGTTCCTCCTCGGTAAATAGCGGTATATCATTAACCTCTGGTTGTTCCCAGACAAAAGGTTCATGTTGTGGGAACAGTACATCTACAACGCGTTTCAGGTCATTCATTGGCATAGATAGACAGCACTAGTCAGACAAGATTAGACAGACAAGACTAGTCAGAGAAGACTAGAGAGACAAGGCTAGACAGGCAAGACTCCACCTTGGCTTTTAGTATGCGCCACCCTGGTATCGCATATTTTGCATTCATTTAGGGTGAGCAGCCCGGACGGTTTACTGAAAAACCGCCCTAGTTGTTGACTCCCCGACCAGGATTCGAACCCGAGACAGGCAAGACTAAACAGATAACATTATACAGGCTAGACAGACAAGACTAGACCAAGACTATATAATACCAAGACTAAATATAATCAGGTAGATAAGACCATGCAGATACGATAAGACATACAAGAGCAAGCAGCCCAGGGCAGGCAGACAAGACCCAACTGACCGGACCATACTTTAAGAAATTACTGTAATTAAGAAAGACTGTACATTTAAGATTAGACAGCTAAGACTAGACAGACAAGATTATACACACAAGAGTAAACAGACAAGTTGAGGCAAGCTATACCAGTCAGACAGGAAAGACTATTCAGGCAAGACTAGAAGGACAAGGACTAGCCGGACAAAGCTTTACAGAAAGGAATAAACCGACAAGATTGACTGCGTCTACTCCTGTGTAGTGTCATCTGTGTAGTCTCGTCTGTGTAGTTTCGTTTGTATACTCTGGCCTTATCTGTCTAGTGTAGTCTTGTTTAGTCAGTGTAGTTTTGTCTATCTAGCATTGTCCGACTAGTCTTGTTTTTCTAAACCTCCTGGAGGTGGGATGGTGAATAATACGATTCCCTTTAAATAAATGTTGTTCATTCATATTGGTATTACGATTTTGTATTAATATTTTAACCTATAAAATGAAATCAAAAGGAATCAAAATCAAAAATTACGAAAAGAGAATGAAAAAATATCGTAAGAACATATAATTATGAATTTAAATGAAAAAAAACTTATCATTACAGATTGTTGTGCCCGTAACGTTAATGAAAATTTCCAATTGCGCCCTTTTTTCCAAGGTGGTTGGTCACCCTTGGTCTAGGCTGGATCGAACCAGCTTCATGACCAAGTTTAGTTTTGAAATTTTGCATGGCATTTGTTCTAAATTTAAGTAAAACTCTTCACGTGTCAAATATTTTGCTGACACTGCAGCTTTTTCAAAAAACTCATAAAAATGCCAAAACAAAAACAGTTAGCAGTTCGAATAGTCGTGGTTTTAACTTTAGTTTGTTTTTTCAAATTTTTTCAAAATTGATAAAGAATGTTTTACTCGAGGAAATGTTCCTGAAAGCGCTGATATTTCAAGAATAGCAAAGGCAGCAAAATCCAAAACAAGTTTTTTCGTCTTAAATTGTCAAAATTTTACAAATGGTCACAACTTTGTGAACCGCATTGTTCATTCCGCATGTTTCTAAGAAATTTTGATAAACCCGTTCATCATTAAATCAAGAATATAAATTCTTAATTGCTGTAAACTGTTGTAAATATTTTCAAGCCAGAATTAGAATTTCAGCCAGAACTACACTATTAGTTTAGTTTGTTAGGTCTATCAATCCATTTCATTAAGTTCTCATATTTTGATAACATTTATTATTACCTACCACCTCTGGTTTTTCCTTTCTTGATGAGAGGCTTTTTATGTTAACCATTACGCTATTGTTGACGTAAGTGGTCGTTAGGGTGGCTGTATTGTTTCAAATATATTGCAGGATCCATTATGTAGGTTGGAAGTGTCCTTCTTGCATTCCATATCGAACTGCTATACAAACACGGAAAGAGACTGCGCTTTACTAATTGGCCTTATACTAGCTAGACAACGGCACGCTTTTAATGATATATTGCTCTGTTTTTAACACATGCACTTTCTTTATAAAACGCTTTTCTTTTTCGTTTTTTGAAATCTTCTAAAAATTTTGTTCATTTTTACTTGCTGTTCTCCCTATTCTATCGTTGTTTGTTTTTGAAAACCTTATATAAATGGTCAACAATTAAATATGAATTTCTACTAAAAACTCGTTTTTATTTCGACAAAAGATGATGAATTTTTTAATAAATGATTTTTAATAAAAGTTCGAAATAACAGTTATGAAAGTTTATAACAATTTACTGACTGATATTATCTTAAAATTATGATTTTGTTGAACTAAAACCAAATTCCAAAATATAAAAGCCTGCATTGAATATATTGAATTACTTGAATTTAAAAAATAAACAATCTTTGTATCTTTATATTTTTTATCTTTTGTCTAGATATTTATAAGAATAAAACTCTTTTCTCCAAAAATTATATTTGCAATATGAAATGTGGACACACTTGGGTCTTATTATCATATTTGTAAAATAAATGTATATGTTACGGTAAAAGTAAGTACTTTGGTAAATCTACACATTTACCGGTGTATGTACACATTTACATTCTTGGTTGGTAAATGTGAGTTCAACTTACATTTACCAATTATTTCCGGTAAATGTGTGCATATGCATAATGTTGTTGGCAATTGTTATAGGCTTACATTAACATACACAACGCATGGGCTGTCCAACAAGACACACGTGATATTGTAAAGTACACATTTTCCGGTAAAAGTAGATATATAAAGCTGATATCAGATTTAAACTCACATTTACCTATCAAATTGGTAGATGCATACATATACCGGTAAATCTTCACATTTGCCGATTTTGTACTTTTACCGTAACATATACATTACATATTGCAAATATAATTTTTGAAGAAAAGACCCCCAAGTGTTTCATTCTTAGTATAAAATCTTCAAACTCAACAAATCCAAAACAAGATGCAAGATGTATTCAATGCAAGTCCATATTCAGAGCAGTAATTTATCCTTTCAAAAATTATGAGAAGGAAAAAAAATGCGTGGCGAGGAGATTAGAGCGATAGCGAACTACAAAGTCTTAATGATGAGAAAACTTTGTAATAAATTACGACATTGTTCCTTTGAAAACGACGCAAAAAACTTCTTACTGAAGCGAATTAACAGTGATGTTCGGAACAGTTGAATAATTCATAGTCTCGAAGTTTCCTGTAAAAGTGTAAATTTTTTTCTTCTGTTGCCGGAGAAATTTCAGCCCTCTCGCAACACCATAATGACGACAAAACGGAAAAGTTTTGCCCAAGTTTTTCAATATTATAATTGAAAACTTTCCAGAAGGTATTGTAATTAGTGAAAAGCTTCCGCTTTTTAGCTGTTACAGCTAAACAGTTTTGAAAATTCAGTCTAAATTTGATAATTTTGTGAAACTATCATATTTACATAAGCACTTATAAGATATTTAAAATAATGAACGTAAAATATAACATACAAGATTTATATAAAAACTTTCAACATTACGATAAAGCTGCTGTGTTTCTTCCAAGCAACAATTGTAATTAATTACAAAATATTTTCATTAATCCTGAAAAGCCTGTATGACCAAAGAGATTAAATTATTTCTAAAAATACTTTAATTAAATACTAATTTCGGCGCTATTGTCGCATATTATCTCCAATCAAGCCCAAGCAAAACTAATTCAATGAAACTCGACTAATTTGCCACAATGGACACTTCACCCTTCATAATATCAGATACAATGATTGAATTAGAAGCATTTCAAATGAATCCCAACTACAAATGTCCCCAGGACATTTTTTCAGTGTAATTCATTGAATAATGTGTTAGTAGTCATTCAATAATAAGTGAAGTAAATGACCTCGCTTGAAAAATTATCTTGCTGATGAAGAATGTTTTCGGGTTTATGGGTAATAGAAATAAAGTTTTGGTTATTTTTTATCTAGTTAAAACTTTGTTTGTCGTAGGAATAAAACAGAAAAGTTTGTATGCTTGTTTTGCATTTTATGTGTCAAACTAAATAACTAAATAAACATAACTTTTTTCGTACTAATTACTTAAAGATAGAATTTTAATAACCGTTTAGTATTTGTCTAATCGTAAGTCAATTCTGGTATAATTTCTCGCGTTCTTTGAAATATACAAATTATCCTTGCTGGCTAGTTATTAACCATTTTGTTCACACTTAGAAAACAAGTATTAGGCTTTTGTCATGTTTTTTTCTCACTGTGAAAAGATAATAACAAACCTTTCAAATCGCTGATCTCATTCTTGCTTTTGGTTGGTTATTGTGCTCATAATTTCACTTTTTTGTTTATCAGGTATTTGGAAATTTGCCCTATTCATCGAAGAACCAGATGTTTCTTCGACGTTAATATTAGAAATCTCAACGCTCTATTCCAATTATTTATAAATTTGCCAACAAGTTTTAGTCAACAATTATTCCTGGAATTAGGTAATCAATAAACCACCGTGGTTTGAAGAAAGTTAACTCCAGTTACCAAATTACTAGTCTTTATGATGAGAACGCCTTTGATCTAGTAAACTACTCTATTAACTATCAATAAACTTAATCCACTTGCCTTTGATACCTTTGATACCCTCAATTTACTTTGATCTTACCTTGAAAATCCTCTGCAAAATATATTTTACAATGTCTCTTTCACAATTCCCAATTGCAATCTCTTTGAGAATTTCTCTTCTAGTTTTATTGCAAATTCTGGTGTTCCTAAAGGATCAAATCTAGGTGTGATGATCAGAAGATATTTAAGGCTATTAAGAATCCCTGTAATAGTTATCCGCTAAAGACTGATAATGCAATTGAAAGTAATTGATCGAATATTAATTGAAGAAATATATTTTTGGAGCAAAATATTTCACAATAACATTTTTCAATTTTTCACATTTTGGACAAACACATTAGCACATAATAACGATTGTCTAATGTATTCATTAAAAACATTTCTGATCGTTAAATGTACCAGAGCGTTCAACTGACAGCTTGATAGATTTTAAAAAATAATAATTTCAAAGATTTCGCTTTTCCTGAACGGACTTTTTATATTGCTTACCATTTACTGTCACTTCAATGACGCATTCTCTTAACAATTTTTTTTCGGCATCCAAAACACAATTTAACATCGTCCAATTAAATTAAAAAGAAATCTTTTTACCAGATCCTTAGAATTTTTCTTAACGAACCTGCTCCTGCAGCGTCATTGTTAAGATTCGAATAATTGAAGTACTCGACAACGTTCCTTGTCGTTTTCCATCCAATTACTATTTTTTTCGCTCAGTTAAAGTTCAAATAATAATATTCCTTACAAATTTGACGAATCGATAAAATCTGGATATCCCATTAAAATGAAATTAGCAATTATTAATCAGAATTTCACATCAGTATTGTGATTTTGCTTCCATGACAGTACATGGAAATGAGAATTGATTTATTGAAGTTACTGTTATATTTACTTATGTATACTTGTGTTTTGTAATAGGTTGGGGAAAAAGAAATCCTTTATTTTTTCGGTAGATGCCTGTAGTGAACGAACGATATCTCGTAAAGTATCGATCAAACAATTTCAGATGTATGCTCGTTGAAAAGGTGATATATCGCACTAAAAGAATTGCAGGGTGTTAAAAATGGAAGTCACCGTTTTTCTTTGATAAAGGCGAAGATGCAAACCAGGCGGCCGATATTGTAAATGGTGTTTATGGTCCCGATACTGCGACAACCAATTACGTCCAATTTGGGTTTCGTCGATTCCGTCAAAGTATTTTTGATGATGATGTAGTTGCACCTCACACAGGAAGGCCCGTCGTCGAAAATGTCGATAAAATCACAGAAATGATAGAAGTTGACCGGCATTTTAGCGACCATAAAACAGTTTTAAATCATTTGCACTAAGCTGGATTCAAAAAGAAGCTTGATGTTTTGGTGTCACATCAATTAACACTAAAAACATGATGGATTGAATTTCCATCTGAGATGCCTTGGCCGATCGCAATTAAATCGACCCATTTCTTAAACGGATGATGACAGGCTGAGAAATGGGACAAACATACGACAATATTGTGCGAAATCAAGAAGCTCAAACGCTAGCTGAACCAGGACTAACGGCCAGGAAGGTTCTGCTGTGCATTTGGTGAGACTGGAAAGGAATCATGTATTATGAATTGCTTCCCTATGACCAATCTCAAAAATTCGGATCTCTACTGTCAACAACTGAACCGTTTGAAGCTACCGATTGTCCAGATACAATCGGCCAGAATTTGCCAACAGGAGAGGTGTTGTGTTGCACCAGGACAACGCGTCTATAGTGAATCGTCAGAGAGTCCGGGAGCTTGGTTGGAAGATTTTGATGCATTCACCATATATTACGGACATGTTTTTTGCATTACAAAACTTCCTTAGTAATTTTGCACCAAGAAAAAGAAATTGGCACGAAGGGAAGATTGTGTAAATCAAATTCTATGAAAGATGCTTTATGAAGCTTAAAATGGCAACAAACTGAACAAGACGGTGCATATTTGAACAAAAATGGTTCAAATCCGAAACATATTTAATGAAATCTTGAAGTTCACGTAAAAATAATTGATTTCTTTTTCCACAACCTTATATTTACTTTTTGTTCAATACGAACGTTCAAAATGAACCTCATTTATTAATTAAATATTATAAGTTGCTATATTTTATAATTTACTAACCTTGTAACTTGGTATAACATATCTGAAGCTATAAAATAAAGTTTAAGATTCGTTTTTATATTTTAAGTTTTTATTTTATGCAAAATAAACAAGTTTTTCCCCCTCAATTCCACATCTAGCAAAAAGTTTTTTTTAACTAGGTGAAATTTAAAACTACTAATTACTATAATGAGGAAACGTGCTCCTTCTTTATTTCTCACATTATATATAATTCTACTGCTGCAGTATGTTTTAGTCAAAATTAATATGCTTACATTTACGGCAATTACTCTCTCTCTTCAACTGAAATTTATCGAAATAATGTGTATTATGTAAACAAACATGTGATATTGTGTTCTGCTTCATTAACCGCCGGGTCAGTAGCAGGGTATCCATATCAGTTTCAAAGGTAGAATTTATTAACTTCCCCTTAACGTATTTCTAAGACCGCTCGCATCCCCAAAGTTGCAGTAATTTGACGCCAATTTTTTCGTGAGAATGTGTCTAATCCATTTATTCAATAAAAGTTATTAACTATCCAACTCTATACCTCTTCCGTTCAATGACCGGGTACCCGAGTACATTTAAACAATTTTTATTACTAACAATAATGAAGATAAAATAAACATCATTCAGTTTTTTTTTTCATTGTAGTTATTTTTTCATAGTGTGTCATGTCAGTAGTAGTAGTGTCATATAAAAAAAAAACAGTGTTTGTAATTTCACACACCCCTCGCATGTCGTTGTTGAAATACAATGTTCATTCCAAATAGGTAATTTGCATACCGAACATGATTTACGTGTTTAGTGACGTCTCTTGAATTCGCTCTGGAGACAAGCCTGGAAAACACCAGTAATCCGTACCCTCCCAGTTATATCGAGCTGGGCCTGGGGTTTCGAAGATTTAGATGCTGTTAGTTGCACATATGAATTTATAGCCCTCAAAAAAAAAACAATCAATCGCAACTTTCGTTGTGAAATGCCTAATAATTTGTGCATTATGCGAACGATTTTCAGCGAATGGAGTGCAAAGTTCGCTGCCCAGTTGCCGATAAAACAATCGTCGATCATTCTATTTTTTTGAAAGCTCTTTTTTATTCTCATAGTAAAGAATTTATGCAGCAAGGCAGGCGATATCGAGAATGTAAAAAATGTAAATGTAAAAAAGTGCTAGAGGCCACCTTCAAGTGGATCTTCTTTTAGTATATCTAAAAAGCATTTTATCCATCGTGTCCACTCCATCTGGGGATTAAAACAATGACCCTATCATAAAAGTCATTCCTTTTTGAAAGTTTTTCTTATGAAAAAGCGCCAGTTTCCGCTAATTTCGAGAGGTTCGAACTGAGTTCTAATACAATAAAAAATAAGTAATTTCCGGAATTGCTCTACAATGGACCAGATTTTATTAATTGTTCTGATTGAACTGGGGTCATCCTAATGAAATTCCGAAATTGTAAAATTATTGCTCGGTGCTTTCGGCCGGTATGACAACTGAGGCAGTAGGTGGGTACCTGAGTGTCCGGTTATTGAACGAATGGTAACTCTTTGGTCACTAACCGGACGGTTAATACTTCAAATCAAAATATTTAATTATCTTTTGGATATTGAGTATTATATATGTTTGATACGTGCAAGGAAAAGTGTGCTCGTACAAGACCCAAACAAAACAGTTGAAAATAATATCTGCTATTAATATAGCATATCTGCTATAATAAATAATATTTTTTTTTATTGATAGGCACATAAAGCAGTTCCTGCATCTTGAATATTATCCGTTGTAATCTCTTGACAATTCTTGGCGACGACAAGCTCCCGAAATTCCAAATAGTACCACAACCTAATTTAGTTTATTTTATAAGTTTAATTAATTAGATCAATATCATTAGAAATTGATTATTCGGAGCTTCATAGATAAATTTTTCAATATCCTCTAAAGTAAATATTTTTGATTTTTTGAGTTTATAGTATTATTATAATATATAGTATTATTATAAGTACGTTTTAAGAAGGTTTGGTGAACTTGCTAATATTGATTTCTTCCTTCTTGGTTTAGGTGAATCGCCTGTTTATTCTTCGTCAACTTGCCTATTGCTCTGCATTCAGGTTGTCGCACCATCTCTTTCGAGGACGTACTACGCTCCTGCGCCCCCGTAGTCATTTATCACGAGTATTTTTTACTATTCTGCTACCGTCCATCCTATGTATGTGTTCATTCCACTCTTTTCTTTTCTGTTTGATACCCAGCCATTAATATCTTCTAATCCACATGTATTTCTTATACTTTCACCTCTTTCCCTGTTTAAAAGTGTTTTACCAGTAATTCTGCGAAGTACTCTCATTTCGGTTGTTTCTAATAGTCGTTTAGTTTTCGATGTTTCTGGTCTCGTTTCTGCCGTATATGTAATCATGTCTTGGCTTCAATTTCTATGTATTTATTGCACCATATTGTACTAATCAAACACCCTGCTATTCTTGTTGCTTACGTTGTTTGTTCCATTACTTCTGTCTCAACATCGCCAAAGCCCGATAGTTTTCTAGAGAGCTTCTCCATCCACCTCCAATTTACATCTCAATGGTGTTTTTGATATTATCATACACTTTTACATACACGTACACGTAAACCATACACGTTTTTGTGGGAGATATTATCAAGTTAAGAGATTTAGCTGTAAGGTTGAATGAGTGTAGGAGTCTCTGTAAGTCGTCTTCGTTCTCTTCTATCAGCACGGCGTCGTCGGCATAGCACAAACTTACCTCTTCAACTCCTATTTTATATCCTCTCAATAACCGAACCTTCTGTATAATCTCGTGTCCATGATGATGTTGAAGAGAAGCGGGCTTAATGAATCCACTTGACGAATACCACCATCAACTGGTATTGGTTCGGTGGGCTCTCCGTCTAACTTTGACTGTATTTGGTTTGCTATTTGTTCTCTATAGTTTTTATCAGGTTGTGTAGGATATGTCTGTTGTAAAGATGTGAAACATCTTTTGGTTGGACGCGGTCAAAGGCTTTGGTGATGAAACTTATGTAGGCTGGCTTATTATATTCGATCGAATTTTCTGTTACTTGTCTTATGACAAAAACGGCGTCCGCGCAAGACCTTCCCGAGCTAAATCCCTGCAGCGAGGTGAGGCTGTTAATTTTGTTCGTTATTACTTTTGTTGTCAATTTCAATGTGGTGCTCAAGAGGTTTATTCCTCTGTAGTTCGAAAGTATTTTCTTATCCCCCTTTTTGAATATAAACCGAAGTGGTGCTGATCCGCCATTCATCTGGGATTTTGTGGTGAAAATCTTTCTGAGTAGGGTTGTCAATTCTTGTGTGAGTTTCTGTACGCCGTATTTGGGCAGTTCATTCGTTATTCCGTCTTGTCCAGCACCTTTTCTGTTTTTTAGCTTTTGCAGTGCCAGTTGCACTTCGGGTGTATCAATTTTGGAATTTTCATTGATAACTATTTCTGGTGTGCCCAGTTCCTCTTCTATGTTTTCTGCTCTATATAGTTCAGATAATTAGTTGACCTAGTCCTCTTTGTTTATGTGAGTCGTTTCTTCTCTCTTCTCTGTGATCTGATTAATCGCCATATTTGTTTTTGAAGTCCATTGAAGTCGTTTTCCTAATATTGATGTTCGTATTAATATTAAAAGTTGCCTTTTACATTGAATACTGCGACCATAAGGTCGATGCTTTGCAAATACTGGATTATTTAGAAAAATACGCGATGAAGACAAGACATTTTTTGTAAAGCATTTTACATTTTTCTACTACACCAATTTAAAAAATCATATGTATTCAAATATAATATTTTAGATTTAATCGGTAACAAGTTTGTTACCGATGTCTGATTTATGTTATTAATGATTTGCAGTTTCGGCAATTGCTGGAGGTGTAGATTCGATTTCTTCGTTATCAATAATCTAAATTATCAAAAATCTACAAAAAAGATTTGTTTCTTACCTATAATTTAAAAAAATTATAATTTTGACAAAATAATTCTTAACACATCAAGGTTACAAAGTTCTTGCGCCTCCGTGTCAAAATTACCTAAAAATGTGACGGGAGTGACGGGAACACTATTTGAACACTATATAATCTAGGTCAACCTAGATTTAATCTAGATTATATTATGGCTAGATTAAGTTATATTAGAGTCAGATATATCCAGACGGAGAGGCCGAGACTTCTGGTTTCAAAATAAGAAAGATTAATTCAATTTTAATATAGGTACGTCATAAAATGTATTTTCACTACGTCTATATATTTTGACATGTGTTTTTTTTTATGAAGTTTAGTCAGATGAGTTGTTGCCATACTACCATATTAACAACAAACAGAAATCGTTTAATAATGAAATTCCATTTGATTTACATTCGATTTTTACGCACGATTTGGATACTTTTACACACGATTATAATAATGACATTCTTCACATACAATATTTTATTAAATAATGTGTTCATTTTGGTGTGCGAGTAGATAAATATAATTACAAGTACAATTTGGTTTCTTGCACTTTCGGGCCACGAGAGGGTTGCTAAAAAACATTATAACCTGATAAATATTAATATTCTGTTATTAACGGTAAAAAATATGTTATCATAACATCTTCATTGATTACTTACTTACCTTCTCTTGGGCGCTATTTCTTTCGATTTTTATATAATAACAGTTTCTTCTAAAAAATAGATTATGTACTTATTGTTAATCTCGTTTTATAAAGGTTTTAATGACTTTTTGTCTCAAGAATAATGTAATGAAAAAAACTGATGCAACAACTTTCGCACAATTCATATTTGTCGCAACAGGATTAAAACAATTATAAATCCATTTAGAGCTTATAACACCATACTATGACACAAAAATAACTAATTTACTTTCCTTCCTAAAAATATGAACTATACATATATTTTAATTACTTAAATAATATCGAGCAAGAAAAAGAAATTCCATTCTTATTCATTTGTTTCCTTCTGGGTCCACAGAATCATAAATAAAAGCTTTTACCGTCTACTAAAGCTGCACATTATGTGGTGTAGTAAATAGATAGTGTCAAGTTCAAATCCTATTACGTAGTCGTAATTATATGAAGAACTAAAATTATATGAAGAAATTATTGAACTATTGCAGCTAAATGATATTTTCTATAGAATGTTGTCCAATATATTTATAAATGTAATAGGTAATAAAATTTCATACAAAAATTTTATTTGCTGAAAATCCATTACTAACATCGTAGATTATAAAGTTTTCGCTGAATTTTTTTTATTCACTCCACTGGATTTAACATACGCTACTTAAATCCGTTTCCACGGTACATGCACCTGTAAATGGGCTGAAATCAATAAAGATTTTTTCTTATTGAATTTAAATGAGAATTTTCTACGGCTTGTGAAATTCCCAGTATAGAAGTTCATCCCGTTTACTGAACCAGAAATCCTTATATATTAATATTAACGACCCGATAACATTCAATTTTTTTCTTTCTCTCGTCGTATCAATTAGTGATAAAAACTAAGTAGTTAATAGACATAAAAAGCCCCCATTCAAACTGATCTCCTTTCTTAAGACATAAACGGTTTTATTTATGTGGCGCAAAGCAACAAAAACACATTCTTGTTTTATAATCTCGATGTTTTATCGGGGAGCTTATCGGGGATCGGGACCTTTGTGTGTTTACGTTTATGATTTCTTGTGAAATGCAGAGAAGGAAAATTGTAATTTTGTTATTAATTACTCTATGGCACGTTACAATGTTTTGTGAAGGAAGCAGAAAACTTGTGACCTTTATGATTTTCTAATTATAGACAATGATTGCGGTTTTAAACACGATATGATGGGTTGATTTTTTTGGAATTTGTTTTAATTTTTTATTTCGTTTAGATGTTTATCGAGAATCGATAAAATGTGAATTTTGATGTTTTTATGGCGGTGTAGGCCTTGAACCGCAAATATTCAATTGAACTAATAAACATAATTTTGATCGGAACTGAATTTACGTAAACAACTTATCAAATTTACTTTTTGAATGAACTGAATATTTAGTAAATTTGTTAAAAATAATAATCACAGAAGAACAATTTGTTAAAAATAACACACAGTTTTATTGTTGTAATTAGTGTTATTTTGCAATTTCGTGAAACCGGTATTTGATACCGATATTTTCGGTATTCGATAAAATATGCTGCCAAGATGCAAATCATGTTTAAGGGTTGTTAAATTTTTGAGAGGAACTACGAGCGGACGATATACATATTTTATTAAAAACACAACACAACATTAATATATTATATCAGAAATAAATTCAACGAGTACAAAATATATTAATAGAAAAATTGACTGTTTCGATGGAACTTTTTATACAGGGTGTTTGAAAAAGAACTCCCTAGTTTTATTGTGTCATAGAAACTGTTCCAAGTGATACACAGTATTCTAGTTTGTGGTGTATGATTCATCAACTATCCAAGTTTTGCTCTCCTGCAGCTTGCACGCCTGCTTGACCTTGAGACGGCGCCAGGGCTCAGTTCGTTTAATTCAGTTCAGCCGTACAGTTTGGTTCTTATTTCTACAGGATTTTTGTTTCAAAATGTTTTTATTTGTTCAGGCAAATGCACGCATTATTAAATGCATTTGTTCAGACAAATTCACGGTTATGTTATGATCTCGGTTAGATTAAGTTAGGTTAGGATTTGCTTAAATTTTAAGTGGAATTTTGTTTCAACATCATCTTTATTTGTAAACATCATCGTAAGACGAAATGTCCGTCGGTAAAATATACACTCGCCTAAATGTTTGTCGTTGAAATATACGTTAATCAAAAGTCCTGGTTTGTACGTATTGCAAAAAGGGTACAAATTGTTTTAATTTTTTTTTTTTTAATCAAAAGACCTTTCTTTATATAACCCTTTATTGACCTAGATTATTCTTTACATTTATACATCAATTGTTTACATCAAACATGACAATCGGCTTTCAAAGGAGTATTAATTTATATTATTTTTTTTTACAATGGACCTACAGATACTTCTGAAGCTTTACAGTTTCTCAATACGTTTTGCATTGTAACGGGATATAGCATACTACATTTTGCTATAAGTATAGACAAGTTATTTTAGTCAAATAACAGGAGGAAAGATTTTGTGACCAGTCTGACTTTTTAATCATTCCTACTTCCTGTAGCTTAAATTTGCCTAGTTTGATAATTTACGATGTAATTAAGTGTATAGTATGCAAAGTTATATCCAAAGTTCAAACGAAACAAACGGTATTTAATTGCTCCCCATGAATAGAATTTGGGAAACCCAATTTCAGGATAGCAATTATATCTTAATGATTTAATTTGCGCTTCGGTAATTGGCGCGTTGCAATGAAACAAGTATTCCCAAACGCACTATTCCCGGACGGCATATCCACACGATGAACTGGATGAAAATGCGGCCGGGCGTATTAGGTTTTTGTTGCATTCATATGCAGTGTTAACTTGTGAAGTGGCCGCTGTGTGTATTTTAATTAAAACCGCCGAGCGTACAGCTGTGTGCCGAGTGTTTCATCATTCCAAAGAGGAAGGATGAAGGACTCAAGGTTCATTTTTTACATACTCCATATATTATACAAAGCTTCATATTGATCATGGTCCAGTTTACAAAGAGTCGTGTTACTGTTTGTGATGCCTTTGTACGTGATGGAAATATATGGAGGGAAAATAGAGGTTCTGCATATCGGGAAGTTTTATAAATGGATTATTTGCGTTTCTTTTATGCGGGATTTTCTTATAAATTGATCGAGGGAACATTTCTGTCTAATTTCTTTATGGAAGTCAACTTGTCATGCATATCCATATAAGATTTTTACATATTAGTATTCAGTTTGGTTTTGTAGACTTTTATGTGTGGAAATAAATATTGGCTCGAGGCTATTGTTCCTTTGTCGTTTTTGTTGTGAGCTTAATATAGGAAAACATTTTACATTCTTCCTGTTTTCTATTATTGCCATTTAAAATGCTTTTGCTTTTGTTATATTTATTTTCAATTATTTAAATAGCTTCGAAGGAAATTGCAAAAAAAAAAATTGTAATATATTTTAAACTAAAACTTCTTAAGGCGCGACTTGGGAGTAACTTTCTTTAGAGTAAACTTCTTTTGAGATCTTTTTCGATAGGAAATGACGTTGACGGAAATAAGGTTAGGTTAGGTGTCACAACCGTCAAAGAAGTTTTACATCAACTACTCGTAAAAGTTACACATTCATTTTTTATACAAAACTCGATTTATACGTTTAGTATTACTATTTTATTATTATTCTAAACCTTTCGGTACGGAGGCGCTGATCGCAGTAATACATCGATGGTACGAGAAAGTTGTCCACAAGGAATATAATTGAATAATTAGAGCAGCCGGGAATTTTTAACAAAGGATTGTAAAGTAAGGCGTTTGTACTATAGATAGTACCATAGCTTTCCATAAATATCAGTTTTAGGTGGAGCGGCGGTAGTACCTAAAGAACGTTTTGTACATGCCGCCAATAGGCGGCTGTAGTGCATAGAGAACGTTTCGTGCCAATAGGCGACCGTGGTACACCGAGAACGCTTTTTCATCAGCCAGCCTTCGACGTCCACTGCTGGACACATGCATCCTCTTGACCTGCCTGAATCCAGTTGGTTTCAATTCTTTTTGGGTCGTCGGTCCAGTGTGTGGTTTCGCTTATCAGCGCGTGGTCTCCATTCCATCGATCTTTTTGTCCACCTGTCGTCCTTCGTTCTGGCCACGTGACCGGCCCAATTCCATTTAGATGTCGCTATTCTTTTGATAATGCCTGTCCTCTGTCGTAGGCTGTTTCGTAACGTGGTCTCTTAAACCTAAACCTAGTATTGATCTCTCCATTTTTCGTTGTGCCACTCTATGCTTCCTCGCTGATGATATCGTTAGGGTTAAGGTCTCCATACGTGGGTACCGGCAGAACACAATGGTCGAACACTTTTCTCTTTAGGCAGATTGGAAGCTCGCTTTTAAAGACATTTTCCGTAGACTGCCTATCCAAGGTCGATACTTCTATATAATTCGCATGTCTGGTTGTCCTTTGATATTCGTATTTCATGGCCGAGGTATATATATATATATATATATATATATATATATATATATATATATTTTTTTTTTTTCTGATACCATTTCAAGTGTGGTGTTTTCGATCTTTATGCCCTCACTCATGACAAGATTTGGCATGATCTTTGTTTTGAAAAAGTTCATTTTCAGTCCAACACCAGAGCATGCTTCTTCCAATTCATGGAGCATTTGTTTCGCCTCTAAATTGACATTTGTTAGGACAATGTCATCTGCGAAGCGAAGATGGCTGAGTTTACGACCAACCGTCTATTTTTATACCCCTAGTCTCCCAATCGAGTTTCTTGAAAGCTTATTCTAGGACTCTTATGAATGTCTAGAATAGTTTTGGAGACATAATGCCTCACTCCTCCTGTCTCACTCCTCTTCCGACTTTAATGCGGTTGCTGTTGTCATGTAATTTGACCGACTTGGTAGGGTTCTTGCATATGTTATAGATCAGGTGATATATCAAGTGAAGCACTGGTTTCCAGTGCAAACAACAGCAATTATATATAATTTAACAGACAGGATCAAATATATATTCTTGTCTGCCTATTCGTCTAGTCTGTCTAATCTAGTCTAATCTATCTAGTCTAATAGTTGGTCTACTCTCTCTAGTCTAGTGTAGTCTACTCTAGTTTAGACTGTCTAGCCTAGTATAGTCTGTCCAGTCTAGTCTGCCTAGTCTTGTCTGTCTAGTCTTGTATGTTTTGTCTTGTCTGCCTAGTCTTGTCTGTCTTGTCTCGTCTGTCTAGCCTTGTCCGTCTAGTCTTGTGTCTTTAGTCTTGCGGTTTAGTCTTGAGTGTGTGTCTAGTCTTGTCCGTCTTTTTTTTATTGTGATTTGGAGATGCTCTACCAACCTGCGTGTGAGGCTCTCACTCCCTAACCCCCTTTTCCACTTGGCTTTAGTATGCGCCACCCCGGTATCGCTCGCGCATTCCTTCAGGGTAGGCAGCCCGGACGGTTTACTGCCGCCATAGTGTTGTCATATCATCAGAGATGTATCATTCGTGTTTTAATCAATTGTCTCTGCTTAGCATTTCTCTTTCTTCTCTCGCTTTTTGGGGCATTATGTTCCTCAGCATGTTGAGTTTTGTCCGTCTAGTCTTGTCTGTCTAGTCTTATCTGTCTCGGGAGACCCGGGTTCTAAGCCTGGTCGGGTAGACAACAACCAGGGCGGTTTTCACTAACCGTCCCTGCTGCCCACCCTGAATAATTGCAAAATATGCGATACCGGGGTGGCGCATACTAAAAGCCAAGGTGGAATAGGGGGGTTTAGTCTTATCTGTCTAGTATTGTTTTTCTTGTCTTGTTTGTTTAGCCTTATTTGTCTAGTCTTGTCTGTCTAGTCTGGTATGTCTAATATTGTCTATCTAGTCTTGTCCGTCTAATCTTGTTTCGCTCTTTTTGTTTGTGTGGGCTTGTCTGTCTCGACTTGTCTGTCCTGTCTTGTCTGTTTCGTCTCTCTGCCTGGTCTTGTATTATCTTGTATATGTATTCGGTCTGTATCGAATTGACCCGTGTCCAGTTGTCCTTTGTCAACTTGCCCTGTGTCTATTTATCCGGTGCTGAAAGAATAATATTTAAATCAATATCATGAATGATAAGTTTTAATATTTTATTCCACTCGAGCATTGCTTATTTCATAAATTCTATTAATATGAAATGAATCCTGTTCTTAAGGTTCAAGCTTGAATTAGATTTTTTTTATTCCTTGATTGTCGATCAATCTCACTGTACGTCTAAAAACAAAAAAAATGCCAAATGAAACAAAAACAAACATAACGAATTTTCGCAATAATTAATTGAAGCTGTCAGCATCTCGGAAGTTCTAAATGCATTTTCGGTACGATTAAATTTCGCGGAACATTCGGCGAGCGGCAGCTTTTATATAATGTAGTTATATTGCTAAATATTCCAACAGCAATATGAGACGTCGGGCATAATTTTAAATAACAATGTTTTAGGCGTTAATGAGATTTTCGCGGTTTTCGGCGAGGACGGAATTTAATATGATATTTAATTGTTCGGGCGGAAAGATGGTGTTTTGCGTGGGAACTTTTTTCTTTTCTTTTTCGTGATTTTCAATTATGCGACTGAATTGATGTTTTCATTAAAAGATCCAAAACACTTCAATTATGCTATACGAACTAATTAAAATGTTTCAGCGACATGGGTAATCACAAATACGATCAGTTTTACAGGAAAAGTCCCTAAGTAATTATAAACCGAAATGTTGATGAAATTTCTAATGAGAAATTCTCTTTAATTCATAATCGTGTAAACAATTTCAAATTTGGTTGGTTTTATTGGGATTTTTTATGCTTCGAAATGCTTTGATGTCCAATTTAATGTATTTTAACTAGAATCATGAATCTTGACAATCAACCAAAACATGAATCTTGACAATATTATCAGGATTTTCGATTAATAATCGACAGCAGAATTAAATTGAATGAGAAAATAATTCATTGTGAACTCAAAATGAAATTTTTCGTGTTGTGTGAATGTGTACAAAACCAAAACGATTTTGCGAATGAGGCTTTTTTTCTATTACAATGTACAACATATATCAATTTTAATCACATTCTATAGCTAACGCTTTAGATTATCAATTCTTTTTTATATTACTGTTTTACGCTTCAAATATTTACGCTTCAAATTTTTATTGTTTTGTGTATTGATTAAGGGCGGTTAATGCAAAAAAAGTAGCGAAAACCTTGAAATGCTTACATTTTAGTAATAGCTTTGCTGGTTTTAAAATTATGTTAAATATAATTGAGATTGTGCTCAACTTTTTGGCAATTAAAATTGGTTGGAATTTTCTTAGAAGTCTGTAGTAGTATATTCAAATTTTAATAGAGGATCTTCGGGTGATATCAATTTTGCTCAAAGCTATTACAAAAATACCTACAGCTACTTTGTTCTTAGTTTGTTCAAATCATGTATCTCCCATGCTTTGAAATTTTCAAAAAATCTATTTTGGGTTTTCGATATATTCATATACCTGCATTCTTTACGCTTCTTTAAGCCCAATAGGAATCTAAAATTCCAAAAAAAATCTGAAGTTAAATAAAAGGATGAAGTTATAATGGAAATAGTAGGCGCGCGTGAATGTCGAATTTGATCCCCCTCTTCATCCTGATGTTTAAGGCAATTTCTCAGAAGGCATTTTCATGTTTGAATTGTCAAATTTGCAAAATTGCGCAGTTTTTGTGGGGTTAAAGTGTAAAAATTGCTGCGTATTTTGCTGTTTGTACATACAGTGATGGTGTTTTGTGCATATCGAACATTTTAAAAGCTGTGGATGTATTAGTCAGTCATTAGCTGCTGGTCGTCGTGATTCACAGGCAACAAAAGAGGACAGGATTGATCTGAGAAGAAAAAAGAAAGGCATGTACATGGTCGAAATAGGACGGACGAAGGGGTATTATATGGAGCATCAAATAAGCCCCGTAAATATCAATTTTAATTCGCAAAAAGATTTAAAAGTGACATCAAACTTTAACCGGGATTTCCCACAAACTATGTTTTTCTAAACGGCGAACATGATATCTCGAAAACCGCTCCAACGATTTGGATGAAAATTTAAACTAATATACACAGATAAATTACGCACCTTAAAAAATTTTATTTCGCACATATTGGTAGCAGTATTTCGCATTTATTGGTAGCAGTATTACACCTTGTTTTCTTATTTTATTCCATTTTGTCTTTATTATTAAATATTTTCTTACCAATTATGTTATTTGTTTCTAAACCAACTTTTAGTCCCCCTTTTTGCAAAGCACGTTTTAGGAGTATATAAACTTGTGTAGTATATTTTGTAGTACTTGTGAGTATATAACAACAGTACTATTAGAAATTTCAACGTGAGACTAAATTAGCATAAATCAGAAATTGGCAGCTTGAACTCTAACTCTTAATTTGCAAGACACATCAATGAAACACAGTACTACTTTGAATCTGAAAAAGTTATGAAAATCTTACATGTGTGTTCAATGTATTGGAAACTGATTATCTGCAGAGACTGGAAATTGGTAGATCAAGATGGAACGCTAATAAATACACCTGCCTAAATACACAGTTAGATGCCAGATCAAGGACGATGTTCTGACATATTTTATAGTAAAGTTGATGGTTTGATTGGCAAAATTGACAAATGACAAACATGACTACACAATAAATAGGAAAGTATTTACAAAAAACAAGTTGACGATCGACATATAACAAGAAAATGAAAGTTTTAGTTTTTATTACTCATGCGTGAAAAGTACTATCTTGGCGCACGTTTTTTTATTGCGAAAAATGCCATTTTTGGTTGTATTACCAGATAACTTGGGTAACGCACGCAAATATTCAATATCGCTAGTTACATTAAAAAAACAATAAAATAAAATAAATACAATCAAGACCTCAATATTAAAAAGTGAGGTGAAAGTGACAGAGATATTCTTCATTACAAAATAAAAACTAAAGAAAACGTATTAAAATGAGTGTAAATTCTATGGTGATACCGGAGACTGATGAGAGTTCTTATGACAAATTCACACCACCGGAGACAATTGAAAAAGCAAATTCTTCATTTTTGATTCTTTTTTTTTATGGCCCTTAGATCCCAAACATGTAAGATACGTCCCTTCGTATGAACAATAGAAAATATTATTTGCAGCACGGGCGGTATTGTCAATTGCCCTCTCGTGCGAATGTGCGCAATTCGGTCGTGCGCCCAATTTCGCTCTCGTGAGCAATTGACAACTTACCGCCATAGCCGCAAAATATACTATTTAAATATTAACTGTTCATATTACATATTCCCTGAAGTTGGCTAATTTTTTAAATTAAAATTAATAAAGCCAACACTAGTTATAAGTTATTCATTTTCTTGAAGTAACTTAAGTATTAACAAAGCAAAACACAAATATTAACATTCAAGATGGTCGAATCCACAAATAAAACTAAAACAAATCTGTTGAATTGTTGCTGAGACTTTCTTGTGGAGTGGAAGATATTTCAAAAATAACAGCAGTAAAATCCCGAGAAATAAATGTTTGTTCTTCAAATTTGTCTCCAAATTTTGAATAGTCATAGCTTAGCTATTGCAGAATTTTAGCTAATTTGTTCAAAATTAAATCAGAAATTTTTAACTGAAGGTTTTTTTCTTCGAAATCTAAGAAGTTTTAAAAGTATGAATTTCCAAGCAATTTCCATAACCTTAAAATGTTCTTCAATATTTAAATAGTTATAACTTTGCTGTTGAACTCGAGGTTTTGTTTAATTTTATTAAACTGTTATAAAACTGTGAAATATGAACTGCAAATATAAAATATATAATAACATAACTTAACAAAAATGACATGAAAAAGATTCTGGAACTAAAGTTATTTCGAAAATACCTACAGCAAAATCCAACATCAAAATAGTTCAAATTTCGCAAAAAAATGAAAACCCAAAACTTACTAATTCTTAGTTCCGACTCATAAATTGTTATTTTTATATCAAATTAAATGCTGTTTGTGAGGGGTTGCCGACCACTGGTCCAGCATTTTCTTGTATAATATCATCTGTCTATCCTTACCAGCCTTATATTTTCCGTCGAGTCTTATTAATTTGGTCTTATCTGTTTGTTCTTCACTCTTATCTTGTGTGTTTTGTATATTACGAAATAATATTAACTTTTAAAAGTTTCACCTAATATTTTTCTTTCATTTTTCCAATCAAATATCTTTTATTGGATATCAAGTTTCTACAGGCTTATTGTAATTGTTATATAACGACAGTTGCTGAAAACCAACGAAATGCAAAGAAATTAAATGATATTTTCCACGCAGATTTACTGCTTCAACTTTAATTTATTTCACAAGTAAATACATATTAGCTTCCAACGTTGACTTATCAAATATATTCAGACAGCACTCAATATTCTCGACGTATTTGAAAGAGTTGAACGGCGAGCTACAAGCTCGAGGATTTGCCTCAAATATTGTTTCTTTTCCAAACGTTGAGCACGTATCATCCCCGCTGAAACTAAACCCCTAATTTCTCCCATGAATTACTTACAGAACTCGAAGAAATCTCTTTTGATGGACGTATCATGATAGGAAACATGAACGCGTGACTTTTATTACAAAAAAAAACATATTCGTCCGACGTCCAAAATAAATATTTATTTTCACAGAATTAATAATATTTTGTTCTGTTTCTTTGGAAAGTATCAAACGTTACTCATTAAAACATTTAACGAAGTAAATCATTAAAACGTAATGTCAATTTGAGAAAAATAGATATTTTGGACAACTCAGGGCACAAAAGCTGCTCGCGACATATCTGCTGTGTAGGGTGTCATAGCTGAAAGAACTAGTGATTGGTATACCTAGTTCTAAAATTGAAAATTTTTCGTTTTGACCATCCAGTTGGATTTGATGAAGGGCGATATAAACCAACTTTTGCACGAAAAGTGGATAATAAACGGATGTTGTGCATATGGTAGGGAACGGATTATCCATTACAAATTGCTTCAACAGAACCAAACAGTTTCAAAAAGTTTATAAAAACGGAAGGAACTTATTTGCCAACCCAATATATACCTTGGTTACTTAGATTGTGTACTTTTCTCTTCGATACTGTCTGTATTGTGTATCTGTTCAGTTTTATTCATATATTTTGGAGCTTTGAAACGTTTAAATGTAATTTATGTTATGGTGCGCCAGGCTTGATTTGTTCAGTTTAGACCAGGAGTAGTGAATCTACCATGTACACAAAAAATGCACAAATAAAATTAATCGATTTCGTTCGATGAAGAGATAAAAACGAGTCATTTTCTAGAAAAAAAAGTGATTTGTTTTACCATTATCAAATCCTGGCATGTTAGCTTGTACAATAAGTCATGTTGTAACTTTTTTTTTCTTCAAAACGTTCAAAAATATTACTGGTAGATTGTTAATAATTCCCAGTTCAGATAAATTTTCGAACATGCTACCTGTGACACGTGCGCCATGTCAATATGTTCGCTAGTTTCGCTAGTTTTCGCTAGTTCGCATGTTTTGTCTAGACTAAATCGACGAAGTTGTCTAAACTTGTTTCTACAAAATATTGTGCATAGTTGTAGTTAAACAATTTTTTTATTAAATTTGAGAAGAAATCTTGGATTAAATTGAATTAGTTACTCATTAATATAATTTCATTTATAAAAAAAAAAAACTTGCGTTAGGTAATTTTACTCAGATTGTCGTAATTTCCAGAAAAAAAATTAAATTACGAAAAGTTCGTGTGCTATAATTAACGAGTTACACTTCAGCAATTATTTGGCAATTACCTTTACAAAAACATTTTCCTACTAACATATTCATTATACCGCGATCTTATATCCGAAAGCTAAAACAATTTTAATTCGTTTATTACTATTACGTAATGCGTTCCATCGATAGACGATTCCAGTTCCAGCCTAATAACTATTCAACGTGCACGTTTCCTTTGCACGTTCCTTCATTTCCGGCAACCAACCCTCGTCCGTGATTATTCTTAGGTCGTAATGTACCCATCCATAATATTCATTCGGTCGCAACAGCTCTATTGTTTCAATTGGTTTTGAAATTGTTGCAGGCTTTAGACGAGTAGCTGGCCAGGAAGTTTAGTTTTAGTATAATAACGAGCCACATCCGGACTAATAAAAACATATCTATTTACGTTCTGTTTATTTTATTTTTTCAAAGAGCTGAATCATAGTTTTTTTTTGCCGGTGTCTGTACTCGACACATGGGAATATTCCAACGAGGATAAATTGCTGCAACACATCAATTTTTTTAGTTTTGACAAAATTTCAGATATATCATCAATGATATATCATGGGAACATCGTTAATTTTTGTTTTAAACTAATTGCTGTTATTCACAAATTATGAAACAAAACTACATATTTATTTTTTCGAGAATGTGTTGTACATTACTTTAAAGTGTCAAACGACGTGTTCGTTAAAAAATAGTTTGTGTGAAAAAAAATATGTTGTTAAACTGGCAATAAATTATGACCTACAAACTTGACATTATAAAATGTATTTTTTTTTTTGCTTGGTTTTGTTTTTAATAAAGTTTCTGTAATCAAATTTGCAAATTTGGGATTCATGGACTGAGTTTTATCTTACTACTTTTATTATTTCACATAATCACCATCATTAAAACACCAACAAGAGGTCTTAATTATATTGCTTAATTCAATGATTCCAGTCAACCCTTCAGTAATTTGTCAATTCGTACCGCGTTACATGGAAAATACGTTATAAGAAACTCAATATGTTATTACCAATTATAATTGGCATAGAACCTATTAATTCTTTCCGAGTTATATGGAAACAGTGTACAATATTATATGAGAACTGCTTAACGTGTTATAAAGAAACCTCGTACTGTGGAACTATCTACCGCGTTATATGGAAGTAACATTAATGGAATTAGTGTAATCCAGTTTAATTAATAACGCTTTATATTTAAACCGGACAAACAGCTACACAATTTTCTTTTAAATTTTGCACTGCGTATTGTTGAAGGATCGTTTTCTATGAAAAAATGTTCTAAAAAGTTACTTATCCAAATCTAATCCTACATTCCCATCATTTAAATTGAATTTTGCAGCCGATTCATTATCCATATTTGCCTATAACAATGCATTTGACGAAAATATCTCATGTGCTAAAAATTGTTCTTCATGTTGATCATTGGTGGGCTTTTGTTTAAACTTTTCAGGGGACCGAATTCAATTTTCGTTACCTTGAATCTTATTTCTGCGAGCAGGAATATATTACTGTCTTAAATTACTGCCTCAAAAAAAAAATACATTTTCATAATTGCTTGAAAAGAGAAAGAATAGTAACCATCCCAAATAGACTAGACTACACCCATCCTAATAGTTATCGCCCCATCACATTTCTCTCGGTCCTTAAATCTTAGAACGAATCCTAAAATCAAGACTTTGGTACATAGTTCTGAATCACATCCCCAAATACCAATTCGGAATCAAGCCCCCCAACACGTGCAAATGATAAAATGGTTTTATCAAAATGGGTGTTATGTTGTGGCAACGTTCCTCGCGCTGCGCCCATTTTTCCGTCGCCATAATTGTCCTACCGAGAGCACTATTCGCAGTATGGTGGATACATTTGAGTCCACTGGTTCAGTAAACAATAAACTAACACCAGTACGACGTCGAAACGCAAGATCTGCCAAAACATCGCCGCTCTCCGGAGAATCCGAGGCAATCGATTTCGCGTCGCTCACAAGAAATCGGCCTTTTGCAAACCACGATTTGGTGAATTTTGCGTCGTAACTTGGACCTGCACCCGTACAAAATTCAACTGACAAAGGAGCTGAAGGTAAATGATCATAGACAACGACGTGTGTTCTATGAATGGGCCCGGGAGCATTTGAAAACTGATCATAATTTTTCAAAAAATAATCTTCAGCGATGAGGGATGAATGGGTACATCAATAAACAAAATTGTCGAATTTGGGACGATACCAATCCACATGCGATCCAAGATCGCCATGTGGTTTCAACAAGGCGGCGCATATGTGCCACACTGCTCTTGCCACATTAGACATTCTGCACGAGGGATTTGAGGGCATGGTCATCTGACGTGGAGGTGATATGAACTGTCCACCGAGATCGTGCGATTTGACCCCTTTAGATTTTTTCTTCTAAGGTTTTCTTAAGTTGTATGTCTATGCGAATAAGCCACAAACCATAGTGGCTCTCAAAGCTAATATAGCTCGTGCCATCAGTCAAATTCAGCCTGATTTATGCGTCATAGTCATGGAAAATTGGACATTTCGGATGCGCACTACCCAGCGAAGTTGTATTAAAAATATATTGTTATATTCCAAACATAATGGTATCGATAGGACTTTCACGCAATCGTCATACATTCGTCACGCAAACTACATAACGGTTTATTTTAACTCTCAAGTTTAGCAACGCGGAAGCACGTTTTTTTTACACTGCACTTTTTTGGCCCAGTCCAATCTACATTCGTACTGTTCGTGGAATTGTAGAAATAATCCCGTCCTAATTTTTAGTTTATTGAATTATATTTAGTTTGTTTCATTAATTATAGAACTTCTCGTTATTCCCGGGAAAATAAATTAATATTTCCCGTTTCCCATGGAAAAAAATATACGGGAAAAGATACTCTCTAGTCGCTACACATGTTTTTGCGTCCTCGCAGCATGGCATTTGTAGTGGCTGGCTGCTGCAAGAGCTGCATGACGAAAGTCTGACGATACGCAAATGCGACGGTGCCGTACCGTAGACACACTTTCGTCCCTTTCTACGCAAAATGCCAGCTGCACAAAAGTGTAAAATGACGATGTCTTGCGTATTTCGTGCGGCTACGACAGTGGCCGCGGTTTTTGAAATGTTCCTGATTAATGATAACGTCAATATTGGAATTCAGTTCTCTACTGCTTCTAAATTTTCATCCATTATTCTTGATCTTACTTTTATTTTTCATTAAAACAAAATTTGTCATGATATATCGATCCAAGGAATACCAAATATTTCTGTACTTAATCCAGAATATTGTTGAACATTTCTGGATTTAATTTGATAAGACATAAAACTCATTGCTAAATTGAGACATTGCTAATTAAATTAACATTAAGTAGGTACATCGTAGACATTCAAATTAATGATAAGCTTACTTAACATAGATCTTTAGAAATCACCAAATCTTCTTGTAATTTTATTATATATGAGTCGCTTATTGTAATTGCCTTATATTTCTTAAAATCCACACATTTCAAGTCTATTTTAAGATTCGAAAGTGAGTTAACTGTTTATTTTGGAATTATTGCAACAATATATTATACCTCCATATGAAAAGTAAATAGTCCTTTGCTTAATAATAATAAATTTAATTCATTTTGATGCGAAAATATATCAATGGAGAAGAAAAAGTCGTTCAGTCTATGTTCATTTTTAATTTACAAAATTCATTATGCTAAGAACATCATTTAAGAATCAAGCAATATCATACCAAGAATCATGAAATCGTTGTAACACTTTCGCAATGGTAAGTCATTTTCAGTTCATATGGTAAAGAATAATATCATTATCATTTAGGATGTCCCTCCTAAATGATATTCTTTACACAGTAAAATTTATATACTTTTCACAGTAAAATTTAGAAAAAATCGTTTTTTTTATTCTCTTAAAAGTTGCTTTAGGGTTTTAAAAATAACATACCAAAAGATGAACTGCAGCAAAAATGTCTAAATGCCCAAATTTTCCATTCTGCCGCAACGCCTCTCAGATATGCACCGATCGCCTTTTGTGATCCCGGGGCGCGCTGTAATTTTCAAGTACGGGAGCAGGTATAACGGTAGTCGATGGGGAGAGACCTGCCCTCCGAAAAGTCTATAGTATTTAAGAGTGTCTATAGGAGTCACTATATGTACTATACATTCCAAGAATAGATGGGTAGCGTCAGTTGGCGTCAGTCAGGCGTCAGAAATTGTGAATCAGTTGAACAAATGAAGAAAGCTATAAGGGCCACATTGCTGCACAAAATATCTACGAATGACCATCCGAAACACGACGATTGCCCGATTGGAGAAAATTCATGGTGCTTGTGGCAAAGGGCGAAATCTTCGCACACTTAGGATGCTTATACGCACAAAGCACCAATGTGTGATGAAGTTTATGAAGCTATTCAGCCAGTTTATCAACAACTCACTACGGATGATCTTCTCACTCGCTGCATCGGGGGTTTCACACAAAACAGCAATGAAAGCTTCAACTCATCACTTCGTGTGTTTTTAATGACGGGTTAATATCAATTCTACGTATAATTCAGGTCATGGACATGAAAATTGGGTTAAAAAGTCACCAACTATGCATGGACCTGGATGAGAAACCCATACAGAAGGCGGAGAGATCACTGAGTATCGGCGTAAAACAAGCCCAAAAAAACAGTTTTTTTTTAACGGGGCGGACACATTGCTCGGGCAAATCTTCACAGATCGATCTGAAATTTCGGCAGTATATATTTTAAAAACCTAACTCTATCGAGCCACGTAGGATTTTTATTTTATACTACTTGTTTTTTTTTATGAACAATTTAATGACTTTTTTTGGTTAAATTTTCAACTTTTTTTAAAAACGTGCACCATTTCGCCAAAAATCAATATATCGAAATTATCCTAGGTGGCTCCATAGCTGTTGATATGTAGAAACTAAAAAACTTAGATTTTTTGTTAGAGGTCAAAAATTAAGGAGTCTAGATGTCCGCCCGTGGACCTCCTTCCAAAAATAGGCGTCTCCGGACAAGTGCCACACAGCCGCCATTTTGTGTCAAAATAATTTGAAAATAATATTTTTTGTAGTTTTTAAATAATAGTTTTAAACTTACTTTACCGTTTTTGGATTGATCTTTTCATTGAGACAAAAAAAAATCCCGAAAATATAGCTCCTTTATCGTGCTCTACTGTGATGTCCCCCCTTAAATCATATTTAATTTCTTTTAAAAATTACTGTATTTTTACAACTATTACTGCAAGTTAGCTGTTGCTTCAAATTCAATATTTCTGGGGCATCTATCATTACAACAAGCTGTTCTTTGTTCCCGTTGTTCTATTTTACGGGTTATTTGATTTTTACAGATATTTGATAGCTATTTTTAAAAGTATACTTGCATTTTAATTTTTATTGCATAAAAATTAAATACCATTCTTCCGGTTCAACATCGGTTTATCATTTTTGGAAAAAAATGTTAGTTGGGCGCAAATTTTTGAGTCTCAATTTTTTTGGAGAACCTAACGTTACGTCCAATAGCTTCCTTAAAATTGCAACCATCCTATTAATCTTTCAACATACCTTATATTCGGTGGTTCAAATGTTACTGATAGCAAATACTTTATGAGTAAAAATTGACATCGTATAGACGTGGAAAATGATCCCAAAAATAATTTACAAGCTGAGTTTAGAAAAACTAGCAACTTTCCATTTTGTTCAGCCAAATATCTAGAACGCCTGATATTCGCTTCGTGCATACCCGTGTTTAGCGCCACCCGTGTCCAAAAAGACAACGTATATAATGACGTAACTCCACATGAAGTTCTTAAGTGTCACCTTTGGTGCTGCTACTGCTAGTTCTGTACTTTGGTTCCTATGCGCCATGTCCAAATACTGAAAAGTGCAGCTCAAGATAGAATGTATCGAAACATTTTCGAATAAAAGAAACAGAAGATATTGAAAATATTGTATTACCATCAAAAACTGCAGTTTGTTCAAGTAAAAAGAAAGTCTGACAAGGCAAAGACAGGGTAAGGGTCCAGTGAGGAAATTTATATTATATTCGTTTGCTGTAGAATATTTTTTCCTGGATAACTTATATGTCATAGAAGAGAATTAGAATCATGAGGTCCTTAAGACGTATATTGGTCTAGGCCAGGAGTCGGCATATCGCGGTTCGCGAGATGCATGCGGCTCTTTTATCTAAGCTGTGTGACCGTTCAGCCCGTCCAAAATATTTAAACTTTATTGTAACAAATTGAAAAGCTTTTTGTTGTTACAAAAATTAAAATCTAAATTATTAAAATGAAAATTTTGCAAATTATAGAGAATGTGACATCACAGCAATCTTCTGATTTAATTTATAAATCGTGACGAGTGACGAGCCGTAAACAATTAGTATGTTATTAAATATCATTAATTATATAACATTTGTGAATAGAAATGATCTACAGTGCTGTTTAATCTATCATCCACGCGGCCCTCCTCTAAGATTTGTCTTTTAAATTTGTTTCAAGAAAATGGTTCTTTACTTAAAACCAGTTGTCAATTCCTGGTCTAGGCATATTAAGAAAGTTATAGCCAATGGTATTTTATTTTATAAATCACTGACACTACGAAAAAATAACTAAAAGAGAGAACTAAAATCAATTAGCCTGTATACCTATTAATATTACAATAGCTACAAAAACTAATCGTTATTATGAAGAAATCGTTATTGTGCATATATATTATTAATGCTTTTTCGTATCAGGTCTAGTTTTTGTGATAAATTGATATTAGTTCTCTCTTTTAAGTTATTTCTTGTTGTGTTGCAGGGGTGCGATATAGTTGCAAAACAGTCTTTCAACAAAGCTCCTTTGTCATTTTATTCAAGAAAATATTCGATGGAGTATCACAAAATTTGTAAAAACAAATAACAGTTGTTATTTTTATATGTTTCATATATTTGTAATATATTTTTAATCATTGTACAAGTAATACCTGAGAATTAAGTGTATGTATAAGCATTTTTTTCTAGTAGCTTAAGGAAAATCTAAAATCTAGTTGATGGCCGGCCATTTTGTGTCAAAAACTTTTATGAAAATTAAATAACCAAACAATAACCACGTATTACGACGAGGTTTCTGTTGGGTCTAATTTGGAGAAATAATCGTTACAAATTGACTATACAAAATTTAAGCTGATTTTAATTATATCCCTTTCATTTTAGAATTTATTGGGAGCTTTTGTAAATTATACAATTACATAATTTTGAATGATAGTCTTTGCTACACATTTTTTAACAAAAAACTCATTATATAATTTTTGGTAGTTTTCTATGTGTTTCAAACATAACAGTTAAAAGCAATAGATAAATAATCCGGATATCTCTTGTAGTTTTTGAAAAAGGAAACATTTAGAGATTTTTCGTTCGTTTAGTTTGATTGTTTTTATTTACAATTTAGTTCAAAAGTAATTCAAAACTTTGCCAAAGTAACTTTCAGAAAAAGAAAAGGTGTTTTCTTTGAGGGTAGCAGAAACTCTAAAAATCAACAAAATAGAACGGAGTGTGATCTAGCCTCTACGAATGCGGCATCAGAAATATTTTTTGTGGATGGCTATATAAATAAATGAGTTGTAAATAAAATACAATTTTAGTGAATAGAAATATTATTTCAATAAAAAATAAATGGGGTACATGGCAGGTCAGTGAGAGAAGGGTTTATGTGGAGCGGTGTTGTCTGTAGTTACGATCCGAAACCTGAACGAGCACCTCTCCAAATGTTTGAATTGTTTCTAAAAGAAATTGATTAAAAAAAAATTTAAGTGCTCCCATTTATCTACAATGAACTCATCCAAAAAGAATTACAAAACAACACAATTACTGTTAATACTCTTATATTATAATACTTAAATTCAACACAATAAATCTAATTTAAAACAAGACCTACACGTAAATATTTCCCCAGACTTAAAACTCGCGCAGTTCAAATAAACTTGTGTTTATAACCGGTGTGTATATTCAAAATTATATTCAACTAACGTCATAGTTGTGATGTGATGTCCAACAAGCTATCGCTGTAAGTCCCAGTCAACATTTTTATTGGCGACAGCTACATGTGACGCACTATATTTCATACGTATTTTGTGACGTAATGCAAATAAGGTGGAAGAATATGTTGTTTGTAATTAGGAGTGAATGTACTTGATTAATTATAGTACGTTATGGGGTTACTGGTTAGAATGCAATTAATATCGTAAAATTATCATGACTGGCATTGTTAGTAATTATCAGTAACATTATTTCTGAAATTTAGCATCGATAATACGTAATTTCTTTTAATTTGAATATGATATAGAAAGTTATTTGCATTTTTTAGTTAAATGGATATAAAATAAGTATAAACCACAATTATTGTATTACAAGTAGCTAATTCTTTGATGCCGTTTGCATTCAAGCAGAATTTTACACAAGAAAGATTTCTACATCATGATCGTTTTTTCTCGTTTATTAGTTTGTAAAAGATTTTAAACTCTGCGTACAATAATTATGTTTTAATTCATATATTAACGGAAAATACAAACTTACTTTTGGTTTTTGAAAATGAGGATGAGACATCCAAGAACTTCCATAACTCGAACTTCTATTACTCCAATTTTTCTATAACTCCAATTTTTTAGAAATTTATTTTACATGTAAATTAATTTCTATTACTCGAATTTTCCTTAACTAGTATTTTTCCATAACTCGCAGTAAAAATTTGTACAATGGTAAAATTTTACATACAAAATAATCTCAATAACTCCATTTTTTAACCGCTGCGTACTTTTCAAAATGTATGGTGCTGGATATTGCCTATCATAAACCGTATCCTGTTTGTTATGGTAAGGGTGCTATATATTAATGAAATTTTAGAGTTTAAACTTTCTTCTCTAGAGTTAAGTCTTTCTTCTTACATCTGCCGTTACAATTGCCATATGAATAGCGAGAAAAGAAAACTCAATGTGATATCGTTATTTGACAAAGTGTAGTTGATAAGCGAAGTTGACAAAGGTATTTAAAAAAATAGTGATAGCTGAAGACTTTGGGATTCCTCCAAGAAGGTGTACTTGGATATGGTGTACTTCAATTATGAGAAATCACGCTGAAATTCTGAACAAAGCCGAAAATGGTGCAACTAATGATCGCAAACGTTTTGAAAAAGTGTACCTATCTACGAAGACCTTGACAAAGCTACTTTGGAATGGTTTAAAATTGCGCGGGATAAAAATGTTGTGAATGTCTGGGCCACTTATAAGAGAAAAGTAAGAGAAAAGTTTATTTTGCTGAGAGTCTGGGACACACTGATTTCATCCCTAGTGTAAGTTGGCTAGATAAGTTTATCAAAAGGCATAATATTATTCAAAAGTGTTACGTGTAGTGAAAGTACAGACGTTAATGAACATGACTGTGGAGGGTGGTGCAATAATATATTGGAGGAACTTTTAGAATTTTATCATGAAAAAGACATTTTTAACTTGGACGAGACGGGCTTATTTTTTAAATGTTTGCCTAAGAAAACGTTAACATTTAAAGACGAAAAGTGCTTCGGCTGAAAACACAGCAAATAAAAAATCACCGCCGAAAACTGAAACCGTTTGTGATTGGAAAATAAAAAAAATCGACGATGCTTTAAAGGTAAACATTTTTTACCAGTCAGATACAGAAGCAACAAAAAAGTTTGGATGACAAGCGTAATTTATGAAGAATGGCTTTCTACTTTAGTCAAGAAATAAAATGCTGAAAAACGTAAAATCTTGCTGTTTGTGGATAACTGTCCGTTACACCCAAGAATTACTAAGCAGCTTAATTCGATTCGTGTTATTTTTCTTCCGCCAAACATGACGTCAAAGTTACAACCTATGGACCAACGAATTATTAACAATATAAAATTACACTATAGAAGAAGAAGAACTATAGTTGCCCTAGAAGACAATCAGCCCGGACATATTACTTTCCGAGAAGCTGTTACAAATTTGACAAAAGCGAGGGACATCGACGTTCATCAAGCAACCATAAAAAATTGTTTAAGAAAGCTTTAAAAAACAAGACGACACAAACTGGAGTGAAGAAGATTACTTAGATACTCTTCTGTCACAACTGCAGTCCGCGTGTGACACATATAATCAGCATAACGTGGATATTACACAGTGGACAGTGTCTCTTAATGATTATTTATCTGTAGATGAAGATGTGGTTATAGCGGACTATCCAACAGATGCCGATGTCTTAAAGAATTTCGAAAGATGTTTTAAATGCCAATTGCACCCACGGACAAAGAAATGCGAAATTATTTAAATAAGTGTAGCGAATATCTGTGTTCTAAAGACAATCTTCCAGACGAAATGTACTGCACATTATCTAGTTGGGACAACTTTGTCAATATAGAATTTCAATGGAAAAGAATTAAAAATTACGGACCTTTTAAAAAAATTATAATTATTTATAAAAATTATAATTATTTTTAAGTAATTATAATTATATAACATTATGTTAATAATGTATACATATTTCATTTTCGTTTATAAATATATACATATCTACATATTTACTTTGAATAATTTGTGTAGTGTATTTTACTGATTTTGTAGTTATATATTTATATAACTTCAATTTTCTATAACTCAAATTTTTTTTCGGTAACTTTGGTAATTCGACTTAGGGAAGTTTGACTGTATAAGCTTTTATTTAATAGTGAATGAACGATTACGACAAGTATAGGGTGAGCGAAAGTCGATGTCTCAACTCTATTATAGGAAAAGGAAAAACGACAGAAAAAATCTGAATAGAGGTTCTTAAATGGGATTGAGTAAGATTCATTGTAAGCCGAATTTGCATATTTTTCTATATTTTGAAAATGAAGTCATCAAATTATATTTTCCCAGAAATATACGCATATATCGCCATATTTAAAGAGTTCATTTTTGTGAACAAAAAAAAAGTTTTCTTTTTCTTTATATATTTTTATAATTATAAGCAAGTTTGGAAAAAAAATATTATCAAAAAATTCGCAATCGTCACGATTTAATCAAATAGCCTTTGGAAACAAATATTAAAATCGCAAATATCATTAATTAAACATTAATTAGTATTATTTATTTATTTAACATTAAAAAACACATAATTTGTTACTACTATTACCACAGAAAGAAACCAACTCATGCAGGCAATTACTAAAACTCATTTTCAATGTGACCGCCTCTACTTACACTTATCGCCTTACCAACAATTTACGTCTTATGCCCGGTTTACGATGAACTTAACGTGACGCGACGAGACGTAATTTAAAAGTTACAACACATTGTTTTATATGCGGCTGATTACGATCGATGTAATGTGAAGCATCCGAACTTAACGTAATATGAAAGTTACCAATGTCCAAACTTCACGTCGCGTTGTCTCAAGTTGGGCCCTTTCATGTGATTCTTTCAGCCAATGAACAAGAGTAGCATTATACTTAATATATATTAATATTATTTATATAATAATTAATATAATAAATAATAAAGTATAATTAATATTATTGTGTTATTACATTCATTGTATTTACAGTTTCAAATGTTTACAGTTTTTAAACGCAAATAAAAGAAAATTTCGATAAACGAAGTTTTATTGGTTGAGTGTGTGCGCACGCATCTTCAAATATATAACAAGGTTGATGCAGGTTTTCGGACATAAATAACATAGAAACATTGATAATGCTTCACAACAGAATTAATTTTCAAGTATCAACGCTATCAACTGTCATATGCTGAAAACCGAGCTCCGTTATGCTGAAAACACATGATTGCCGCAGCTGTAATGACACATTTGCGAGAAGCACATGAAGACCGTTTTTCTCAGGAACGCGTAGAGGTAACAAGTTGAAATTTGTATCAAATACTCGGGTCTGCGGTCTCTTTCAGCTGTGAAAATCAAACTTGTAAGTCAACGCGATCAAAAGATATGACCGTTTATGTCGCATATTTTGCGATTTCACAAGGGAATCAAAACCTATACGGTACTTCCCGTTGACCTAGAATCATGAAATTTGGCAAAAAATTTGTATTTTATTACAAGAAAAATGTAAATTTACTATTAGAATTTTATGAAAATACACTAATGTGTTGCATGGTTTTGTCAGGCACCAGAAGCATATGGGTTGCATACAGTCAGCGACATCTTGAGGTTATGCTTGCAGCGGTACTAAGATGGTCGTGATTTCAGGAGGGCCACTTGTCAAGTTAACTGAATGTGCTTGCTACGTCCTCCACAAAAAAAAGATACCTTACTTACAAGTTTGTACGGAACCCTCGGTGCGCGAGTCGCAACTCGCACTTGGCCGGTTTTTTTTTAAATATCCGTGATTTGAATTTAAAGGAAGTAACGTGTTTGAAATTGTGACTGCTGGCATCCGGCATATTGCTGAATTGGTCAGCTATGTCACCCACAGTATCAAGACTAATTTAATATTACCTCATCTGTTCTAATCCTCGAGCGGTCAAGCCATTTTGAATATGGAACAGACATAATGAACACCAATACATACTGACTCGGGAAAAATATTATACAAAGAAATAAAATGACATTTAGGTCAAGTATATTATTATAATAACCGATCAGAATGATTAAATTTTATGAATTTAGAATCAATTAACATTTGATAATCAAATATATAACATTTTATTAAGTTTTTGTAAAGTTAAATTTCGTTAACAATGTCTGTTAGCGAAAAATTTTATATAAATTATTTTTTATATCTGTAGAAATCGATAATTGTCATGACACAAATCGATGTAATTAATGTATCTAAATTCTTAATAAAAATGTGTTAAATAATTTATATTAAATTGACAATAAGTCGTTAATGAAGAATTCTAATTTAAATATTAATTCAAATGTTTTTTAATATTTATTTTAAATGTTCTAAAACATTTTCGAATGTATGAATGGTTTGTAAATTATGGTTTCAACCATAATAATAATTATGTATCATAATAATAATTTATGGTTTTTATGGTGCGGAACTTTATAACTGTTAAAATAAAGAAACTTTAATGAAAACAATTCATACAATTTAGCTGTCATTTTTAAACATTTTAATTGGAGAATTTATGAAGCTATTAGAATTTCTTAACTTTTTGTTTCCAAAGTAGAAAAAGCAACTGTGGTGTTTTTATAAAATTGGAAAATTTTGTTATATATTCAACATAATTTCATACATAACATATAAAATATAAATGAATTATATAAATATAAAACTTGGGAATTGACATTGAATGGCCTTATGCCAATTTGATTATGACGTCTTTGATATACTTATAATTCATTAGTAATTTTTATAAAATGATTTTCTTTGTTTCAGAGGTAAATGCCCTAATCTGAAACAAATTCTGTTATATTTTTTAAAATTGGACAATTTTTTAAATATTCATCATAATCCATTATTTATTCCAAACCTTATTGAACAAGATCCATTTAAAATTAGAATGAATTTTGTATTTATTTATAATATAATTTATTTATTATCAAAATTAAATCTGGCAATAGAACTTGATATTGACATTTTTTAATCAGATTATGACATATTCGATTCACATATAATGTTAAATTATTTTCATAAAGTAGTATTTTTAGTTTTATATGGCAACAAATTCTGTTATATATATTTTTTATAAAATCGGATAATTAATAAAATATTCAACATAATGGATTATTTAGTTACCGAAACCCTAATGGATTTTCATATAATATATGTCATTGGTATATGAATAAAAATATGTTTTTTATCATTAACACAATCAATAATTTAAATCTGTCAATGAATGACACAACTCAATGTCATTAGTTATTTCAATAAATTGATTTAATGAGCATTTGGTTTCCTAGATAACTAAATCTGCAACAAATTCTATTTTATTTTTGTTGGTCGATAATTAATAAAATATTCAACATAATCTATTATTGCATTTTCCAAACCTTAATGGTTTTTCTATATAATATACATTAGGTTAAACTAACTTGGTAATTATAATATTAACATGTTCTTTTTTTGTCGACAGAACATGTCAATTGTCATTAAATTGGTTTATGTCATTATATCAAATTTTGTATAAAACGTATCTACTATTTATATAAATTAATTATATTAGTTAAAATTAATTATATTAGTAAAATGATTGTGTAAAATTATGAAGAATTTGGAATTAAATATTAGATAAAATGTTTTTATCTACTCGCACAACAAAATGTTAATAAGTAAATTAATGTATGTGAAGGATGCCATTATTATAATCGTGTATAAAAGTATCCAAATCGTGCTTAAAAGTAAATCAAATGGAGTTGCATTATTAACGATATCTGTTTGTTGTTACTATGGTACTGTTACTATGTATGTTGTTACTAACAACTCGCGTCACTAAACAAAAAAATATAGATGTAGTGAAAATAAATTTTCTGGACATAACCCATACCCTATTAAAATTTAATTAATTTTTCTTATTTTGAATCAAGAAGTCTAGGTCCCTTAGTCTGGATTTATCTGGCTCTAATATAACTTAACCTAAACATAACCTAATTTAGACTGATTCTAGTTTAACATTTCATCGACGACGACCAATTAATGTTCTCGCCACTGTGCGTTTTTACTAGTTACTAATTTTTGCCACGAAGGCTGTGAACGTTCTAACCTTATTGATACAATAAGGTTATAATACTTGACAGAATCTCTGGCACAATGATTTAAAGTACTTTGTGTGTTAAAATTGCGATTTTTCAATATTATCAGTAAGAAACAATTATTTTTTTGTAGATTCAGCAGTATTTTAACATGCTTTGCAGATAAAATAATGTATGATACATGTGTGAATGGCTTTTCTGGACGAAAACCCTTCTTTACACACTTATCATAAACTACTATTTTGAAGAAAGACTCAAGTGTTTCATTTCGTGTTTATTAAATTTTGTTCATCAAACTCAACAAATACAAATATTCACAAGTACCTACGTAAAAAAGTTCTGACGTATGCATTAAAAGTGAACAGGAAAATATATTCTACTTAGTTCATTAGCCTGAAAGTAGTGTCCCAAGACAAAGATTAAGTTCTTTTAGTTCTATTAAAATGTTACTGTATGTACAAAATGTTTTGGTTCTTAAACTAGCTATTTTTGAATAACACGGAATTAAGGGGGAATTTTACTCTCCAGAAACGTGTTTTGAGAGTAATTTTTATGAATTAATTCTGCGAAATCTATGAAACCTACAGTGTCGGGATTTTTCACTCATATTAAGACATTTTAAACTAACAATACAAATTTTATTGAATAACTTAATCGAAATGTATACAAGTTATGCGCTGTTATGTATGTCGCGGCGTGAGACGCTTGTCCAATCGGGCGCCGGGGTTGCGGTGATGCTAATCACCGCAAATCTGAATCAAAAAAAAAATTTTTTTCAATCTATATGAGTGTAGTTATCGTCCGAACTAGAACTAAACAAGTACACATACTTTTATGGAAACGGCAGCTGTTTAAAAATCAAAGTTCAATTTTTCCGAAAAATTTTCAACCGAAACATCAGATTGAAAGTGAAATATAGAAGCCATCAAAATCATCCTAGTTCCAACCATAAGTGAAGGTTCCTTCAATATGTGAGCCAAACCGCTAGTCAATCGGTTCAATAGTTTTTGAGAAAAACGTGCGCCCGTCTTGAAAAATGTTGTTCCGAGAAAAACACGTTCATAGTTTGCAACACATTTAGCATTGATACGGCTGAACTTACGGTGGATAACAACTGATTTGAGTAACTTACCGTTAATCAGCTGTACCGGGGCCATAGAGACCACCTTCCTCAGCTTCAAAAAATCATTTTGAGCCGCACTCGCTTCTTCTCTGGCGGTCCGTCCGCGTCTCTTTAGATGCGGCAGACGCCCGTATGTTGGACCGTTCTATACGGTCGTTGTCTCTGCACTCTGCGTATTGTTTTGCGTTGGGGCCGATTTTGATTCCTAACACATCCATGATTTTTAGGATTGGCCTGAATCCTTCGTTGAAAATGACGACGGCTAAATAATTAGCAATGTCTACGGTGCGTTTGCCACAGTGCAAATGTTTCGGGGCAAACATCCATATGGTCGAGTCCAATCTTTCGTTGTTGTACTGTGTGAAGGCTCCGAGACATCGCTACAATAAATCATTCGATGTCAAGTCCTCATATATGGGTCTGATGACTTCTAAAACTGCATCGCTCAGCGGTGGATTATGTGCGAAACTGTCCAACGTTCCTGCAGTTTCTGCCCAACGCCATGTGCACCAGCTCTCGGGGCCTTCGGGGCAGCCTTCATGGTGTGAATCACTATCGGTCGATCGTTTGTGGCCAAATGTGGCCCATATAGCTTTTCTCATCTCTGGTACTGAATCTGCATTTCTGTGTATTGCTAAGCCGTAATACGTAGTGAGTTCGTTGATGACTTTATCTGTCAATTTTCCAGATCCTTTCCTTTTTCTTCGCATTACGTAATCTCGTCCCTATATGTTTTTGCACATAGCCTACGCATTTTTTTTTCAATGATAAAGTCGTCGTCCCCAGTATCTTTAAATTGTTTCACTGATGTACTAGTATACTCAATATCAGCTTCGAAAGTGTGTCGATTTCCTCGAAATGGTCTTTTTTGGTGTCGGCTTACGTGCATGACCACCTCGTTTTCTTTTTCGATCCATTTTTAGAATACTTTGGTCCTTGGATCTTGGACTGCAAGGGGGGACCATAAAGGAGGACCATTTAAGGGGATATCCATCCCCCAAGCCGGTATACCGGGTAAACAATAGACAACCGGTCGAGGTATAACGGTCGACGTTATAAGTGCCGCGCCTCAACTATGGGAGTTCTACGAATTTCAAATTAATATTTTCGAGACACACCCTCAGGACCCCAGACTATAATAAAATGAATTTTCGAATTTTAAATTATGTTTTAAACTACAACTTAAATACAGCATTTTCAATAAATTCTGGACATTCTATATTCTGTACACAGTTGTGTACCATGGATCGCATAAAAAAACATGCGTCCCATGCGGCTCACGGACCATTGATTCTTCGTCATCACTGCGTGCAGCTCTTTACATTTATCATCTACATATATCTATTATTACATACGATTTTAAATATACATTCATTCCAAAAAGATTGCATTAGATCGTTTTAAGTTCGATTTATGTATATCGATATTTCATAAATATTTTTCTATATCATCCATAGCAACTTTTAAAGCGGATTATAGCTTGAATATATAAATATATTTAAACTTTTTCTCTATAATACTATTAAGTCTTTTTAAGAGTACGAACCAAATCTCATCTCGAAACACAACAAATATTTTTATGCTATTTAAAGTCCACGAAAGTGGACTGAGGGCTAGTCCACTTTCGTGGCACTAAACAAGAACTAGATAAATAACATTGTTTTTAAGATCACGACTTTCTATTTAACTTAAGTGAATCACCATCTGCAGACCCGTTTCGAGATCTATATCTCATCAGTGCAGCTTAGCCCTTTTGAATTATAAAATGGAATACACTTAGGCTTGGGTTAGACTTGGGTCCGCTCGTCTCCGCTCGGCTCAGCCTTATAGAAACGCACATACGCACATACTGCGTCCGCTCAGCTCAGCTTGGCTCCGTTCCGCTCCTCTCCGCTCCTTATCCTCTGTTTGTGAAGAATACCAGGCCGGAGGTCGGATGTTGGCGGATGGTTCACGCCGTCGCAACATGGCGCAACACTAACGTTTTCATACATGCGCTACGGCATTTATGCAACCACGATAACAACACAAATGTAACTCTTCCGGCGGAGTGGTGGGAGGGGATTTGAGTGTGTGGAAAAGTGACATAGCTGAGCGGATGCAATATGTGGAAAAATGACGGAGCTGAGAGGAGCGGACCCGATCGGATCTGATGTGAGCTGAGCGGAGCGGATCCAGGTGCGATAAGCCTAACACTAGTTTGAAAACAATGTGCCGGGCTGCCGAGGTTAGGTTTTGTATGACATGTGTGTAGATAGACCGGAGCTTAGTTTCAGTTACTGATTTAAATGATAATTGAATATTGGGGTGAAAGCAAACTAATTTTAGATACATTCATACCAACTTATTAAAGCGGAATAAAGCTTGAATCTTTCAATATTCAATCTTTCAATAATATCTTGCTGTTATCTAGTTCTGTAATCGTGAAGTTAACTAGTACTCTAGACAAAAGTAAACAAAACTAAACCAGATAATGGTGTATTTGATAAGGCAATTAGACTAGATAAATCAAAATACGCATACGCATAATTTAATTTGATTCAATTACAATAGCAAGTATAAAAATGTACTAAAAATGTAAGCAAATTACGTTGAAAATACATAAAGCTAATAATAATTATTATTATTATTGCAACATAACAATTTATCAAAAGACAATTTTGCTAATATTTTCTATAAATACTGCCTTTATTGAACGATTGCTTTATCGATTTCTTAATTAGTAGTTTATTGAAACATGTTATGTATATATTGAAAAATATATATTGAAACACTTTTTTTTACTTTTTTTCATATTTTGAGAAAATAGAAAAAAAAATTGCAACAGCGTATTCAAAATGGTGGGTCGAAAGCAAACTAGTACGAGTACAATTAGAGAGACATTTAAAAAAAAATGGGAAAGACTGGAAATAATAAAATTATAATTAAAAAGCTAAGCGCGCGTCATGGTACTGCGCTTCACGCCTCGAGCTCTCTGGCCGTGGTTCTCGATTGTCTCTCGGAAGCTGAAACTGTCGGTATTCCAAACACGTTTGTTCATGATCCACTTCTTCACCCTGTTAAGATAGCATTTTTAAACTCTGAAATTTGGAAAATTATCCAGTTTTGTGAGGGTTGAAGATGTAAAAATTTCCACGTATTTTGCTGTTTGTACATATAGTGATTGAGTATCGGGCATATTAAACATTTTAAAAGCTTTGAATGTATAAGCCGGGGAATAGACAGCTGCTGGATGTCGAGCTCCACAGGCAACAAAGCTGAGTCCTGTGAAGTTAGCAACCGAATTTGCAAAAATATATTATTACATTGGAGTTCCCGGCAGATGTTAAATAGTTTTAGAGTACTTTGAACAAAATTTTAATAGTTTTGCAGAATTTCGCAAAAAAAAAAATGGAAAATACCAAAATTGAGCTAGCAACCACTTTTGAGAAAAACTGTGCGTTTTTTACATATTCCTGTACCTCGACCATAGTTCTGGAGTACTTGATCAATTTTGCAAAAAGCTCTGCAAAAAGTGACATTTTGCAAAAAAAATTGAATTTCGAAAATTACAAAAACAGTTCTATTCGCGGATCAAAATAGCACCCTAAGAATTCTATCAAAGATCCCTTTGTCATTTTTTGATAAAAACCTTAATCAAAAATCGCAGAACAGTTCTGTTTGCAGTTCCCTTTAGAACTCTTAGAGTTCTATCGAAAATCCTTATAACATTTTTCTTTAAAATTAAATATTAGAAAGATATGCCAGAAATTGGATTTCAGCGATGCGACGAAGCAAAAAGGAAAAAATCGCGCAATAGTTCTGTTTATAGTTCCTGGTAGAAACCTGGGAACTCCACTCTTAGAGTTCTATCTAATATCCTTATAACATTTTTCTTCAATATTAAAAATTCGAAAGATATGTGAAAAGAATTCTATCAAAGATCCCTTTGTTATTTTTTGATAAAAACCTTAATCAAAAATCGCAGAAAAGTTCTGTTTGCAGTTCCCTATAGAACTCTTAGAGTTCTATCGAAAATCCTTATAACTTTTTTCTGTAAAGTTAGAAATTGGAAAAATTTGCGAAAAATTAGACTTCACCAATGCGACGAAGTGAAGATGAAAAAAAAATCGCGCGACAGTTCTGTTTGCAGTTCCCAGTAGAACTCTTAGAGTTCTATCGGAAATCCTTATAACATTTTTCTGTAAAATTAAAAATAGAATGTTTTGCGAAAAATTGGAATTTACCGACGCGACGAAGTGAAGAGAAAAAAATCGCACAACAGTTCTATTTGCAGTTCCCGGTAGAACTCTTAGAGTTCTATCGAAAATCCTTATAACATTTTTCTTTAAAATTAAATATTAGAAAGATATGCCAGAAATTTAATTTCAGCGATGCGACGAAGCAAAAGAAAAAAATCGCGCAATAGTTCTGTTTGCAGTTTCTGGTAGAACTCTTAGGGTTCTATCGAAAATCCTTATAACATTTTTCTTTCAAATTAAATATTAGAAAGATATGAAAGAAATTGCACTTCTCCGATGCGACAAATTGAAGAGAAAAAAATCGCGAAATAGTTCTGTTTGCAGTTCCCGGTAGAACTCTTAGAGTTCTATTGAAAATCTTTAAAACATTTTTCATTCATTGCAAATATCTTTTGAATTAAGGTTTTTATCAAAAAATGACAAAGGGATCTTTGATAGAACTCTTAGGGTGCTATTCAGATCCGCGAATAGAACTGTTTTTCAAATTTAAAAAATTCAATTTTTTTGCAAAAAGGCCAATTTTTGCAGAACTTTTTGCAAAATTGATCAAGTACTCCAGAACTATGGTCGAGGTACAGGATATGTAAAAAACGCACAGTTTTTCTCAAAAGTGGTTTCTAGCTCAATTTTGGTATTTTCCATTTTTTTCGCGAAATTCTGTAGAACTATTGAAATTTTGTTCAAAGTACTCTAGAACTATTTCATATCTGCCGGGAACTCCACTGTATTATTAGATTTTTGCAAATTCGGTTGCTAACTTCACAGGACTGCAAAGATGGCATTGAGCTGACAAGAAAAAGAAAGGCATCTTCAGGATCGAAATAGCACGGACGTTGGTCTATTGTATGGAGACAAAATCGTCTAAACCCCGTAAATATCAATTTTAATCCACAAAATGATTGATATGATGACACCAAACTTTAACCGCGATTTTTCACAAACTATGTTTTTCTAAACGGTGAATATGATATTTCGAAAACCGCTCCAACGATTTGGATGAAAATTTAAAAGATAAATTACACACCATGTTTTAGGAGCACAATTTGTAAAGAAATTGAATTCTTAAGAAAAGATTGAATTCTCCAAGAGAAAGGGTATCTTCAATTTATTTTATCAAAACCTGCTCACATTATGTTTTAGTAAAAATATTAGAGATTATAAAACCCTGTTCTCTTTCGAAGGAGTCTCACCTGGAACCATGTTCACCGTTTAATGGCGCAACGCTACACGTTATTTTACACGTTTTAATAACTAAAGCGAAATGATTTTTACTTGACTGTAAATAAAGTTTATCAAAACGCAGGCTTGGAATTAAAAAAAAAACAATATTTGTCTATCTTTATTATTTCAGAAATAATGTTGAAAAAAAGGCGTTTTGCAGGTCTTAAGGGTAACTATCCCCTTAATTTTAAATAAAAATTGACATTAAATTATCTTAGCTCATTGTAGGGAATTAGGTATCCGTTCATTAAATTTTTTAACAAATGATTTTTCGAAAAAATGAAATCTAATTTATATATTCATTCAAATATTTTGTTGACATTTTCATCTATTTTCGTATTAATTGAACATTTCGAAGTTTGTTAATTTTTTGTCATTTTTAAATTAGGTTTTTAATTTGAAAAAATTTTGAATTAATTTGCGCCGGATTTTATAAACAAACAATGACGACAAAGTTTAATGCAACAATTTTTTCTTCTAATTTATTTATTTGCCAGTTTTATCATTTATTACGCCTTCGGCTCGTGCTTTATTCGCAATTAGTGCACAAAAGCCTTTGCACAAGTGTATCATACATTATTTTACCTACGAAGCATGTTAAAATACTGTTGAATCTACAAAAAAAAATGTTTCTTACCGATAATATTGGAAAATTGTGATTTTGACAGACAAAATTGAAGTATTTTGTCTGTCAAAATCACAATTTTCCAATATTCACTGACACAATAATGTTAGAACGTTCAGCGTCTACGTGGCAAAAAATATGTTAACAGTGACGAACACTATTTGCTCGTGGTCAATGTAATCTAGGATAACCTAGATATAATCTAGATTATGTTGTGGTTAGGTTATATTAGAGCCAGATAAATCATGATTGAGAGGCCGAGACTTCTTGAATCAACATAAGAAAAATTTTGTTTTTTGTTTAGTGACGCGAGTTGTTGCCATAGTAACAACACGCAGACATCGTTTAATAATGAAACTCTATTTGATTTACATTGAACTTTTACGCACGATTTGGATACTATAACACTCGATTATAATAATGGCATCCTGCACATACAATAATTTACTTATTAATTAATGTGTTCATTTTGGTGTGCAAAATATATTTTAAAATATAAATGTAGTAGACATAAATAGTACACATTTCGTTAACAATTTTAACTCAATATAACAATTTTAATTAAATACTCATTATAAGTAACGTTTACAATTGGAAATATAAAAGTTTATATTCTAAAATATATTTTTTGAATCAAGTGTTTCATTTCTTAAATTCTTATGAAGTACTAATACTCCAGCTAAATTGCATTTATTTCAATATTTTTTGTTCGAATATCCTCGAATATTTTTTTCGGATTTTATTTTGTAATATTTGATAAATTCCACTCTCAAGTCTATATGGAAACCATTTGTTTGTATGAAAAACATTCGCATCGTCGCGTCGTCGGGATAAAGGATTTATAAAATTTATAAAAAGGAATTTATAAAAAGAAGCCGAGGACAGTGGGGAGATTCTCCCTGACTGCGAATTGAACTCGAGGTCTAGACGTAGGAGGCCACTGCCATCTTAATATATACAAAACGATGCTAAAACATTGAATTAAACTCCACAAAAAAAGCGCTAAAATGGGGGAATCTCTGCCAATGTTGTGAGTTTAATCAAAAAAAGTTTTTTTTTAACTTAATGGAATTATGAAAACCTTATTAGTCTATTCAACTTTTTCTTTTGTGTTGAAAAACACAATTAAGAGATTGGCCACTGAAACGTTGATTGTAACTTCTACAAAACTGTGTTCAGTTTCAATACAGTTTGATTAGACTTTGGTCTATAAGGTCTTTTATACGAAGTTGATGAAGGAAGACAAGGCTGGATCAAGCAAATTGATTATATTACGATGACAATCTAGTATGAACAAGATTAATCAGTTAAGTAAATAAGACGAATAGTGTATAGTAAGACGCAAGAACTGGTAATCAACATTTGTCGTCAATTTTCTGAAACGTGAGTTACTTTCTAAAATCACGTTTTAAATTTCTAACAAGGAAAATCGAATCGGAGACTTTTCTCTAACAAGAAAAGAAATCGTGAAAATTGTGGACTTTAGAAAAACGTCCGAGACAATGGGGGGTGGATTAGCGCGAAATTAAATCGATGCGAAATTTGAGAGAACAACTCCAACCTTAATGTGTACGAAATGCTTTTAGTCTGCCACAAAAATAATCTCATCATCTAACGAAACGACAAGAAAGTTTAATGAAAAAACTCGTCCCTCAATGTTACCCTTTGAATTCTAAAATGGAAAGCAGTCATGGATATTTATTTTAAGTTAAATGAACCAAAGGTTTGTGTCTCTAATTAGAACGAATATAAATTTCCTTACAAAATGAAATAGTTTAAATTCAAGCTTTGTCTATCAAATGTGGAATAACTGCTTGACAGACAGTAAATTAATAAATAACAAGATTTATCCATAGAAAATAAAAATTCTGTAATTCTCTACAAGTTTTCTTCCAAACATTGTTCAAAATTTCCTTTAGTTTCCGAGTTATTTTCTCATTTTTGGGACCACAAATACAATGTTTTAACAGTTCTAGGTTGATTATTACAAAAGTATCAGATTAAAAATCACTAGATATCGAAGTTTATAGGAAATTTAATTTTGTGCAAGATTTATTTGAAACATTTTTCAAAATTTGCTTAGACAAAATCGTTTTGACAAGAAAAATGTAAAAGAAAACTAAAAAGAAGAAAGAATACAAAGGAAAAAAAAGAAGAAGATTATTAGCAACTTCCTTATAGAAAATTTAATTTTATTCAAGTTTTATTGGAAATATCTATGTTCTATGTCTTATCACATTTTGGATACATTTAATGGATACATGTAAACTGTTACTACCAACACTACAAAACACGTACGGTCAATTCATCATTTTTCTTATATAATTATAAAATCAATTTTATATGGATTAAATGATTATCTATGATCGTAAAAATTGATTTAAAATAGATGAAAATCATATGTGATTGCATGATGTGTTGTAAAATCGAGGTCGGGTGGTAAGGAAATTGCCGATTTTATGTTTAAGCAGAAATATCTGTTTATTGATCTCCCCATGATAAACAGGATTACAGGGGAAAAATGGCATCCAGTTGACCTGGAATATACGAACGTGAATATTCCAGCACATTTGCGCCGGTTTCAAGAGGACATGAATCAATGATTAATTTATTAATTTTGGAATGAAAACATCGTTCTGCTTTTTGTGTCAAAAACTGCGTTCTAAATATTATACAATTTTTTAAAATATTTATTAAGCATAAGTCTCTTATACATTGAGATAAATACCCTACTGCCAAATGCAGCTGTTATTAAAAAAGTACTGCACTAGTTTTAAAACTTTATGAATTAAGCAAGATTAATGACTGTTTAATTACTGTTCTGTACATTCTCTGTGTGATTATGTCTGTTTATTTCTCTTATTTTATCTTCTCTAAATCGTTTTGCCATTCTGATATTATCTTTACAGTTGTCTTTCACTCATGTTTCGTACTAATTTATATCTCATAAATCTCGCTTATTATGTCTCACGAGCACGGTATTGTCAACTAGACCAGGAGTGCACAAACTTTAGATCAATAGGGGCGACCTGTTTCTTTTGAATTATATATAAGAAAAGTAGTAATATAAAGCCGAAAACTAGTTTAAATTTAAAATAAACGTAGACAATACTAATACTATAAAATTTGTGGCAAGGCTTGTCTCGCATGCTGTGCGGGACAGCATAGTTGGGCAAAAATTAATTGTGAAAACAATTAACAACTAACAATTGAATTGCCAGATTTAATTGCAACTAACAATTAAAATAATTAATTGTAATTGCAAGATAACACAATTAACAATTAATTAACTGTTAATTGTAAATTTTTTTTTGCAATTACAATTAATTAATTGTTAATTATTAATGCATTTTTACAATTACAGTTAACAATTAATAAATGTCGGTTAGAAGATATGTTTATTATACTCCATTGTATCACTTGCCACAATGCCTAACTGAAATAGTTATTTACATTAGAGTGCGGAAAGTTTGATTTTACAACGCGACAGCTCGTTTGGTTATCCACCTCCTCCTCCACTTCCGGTCATCCATCTCCGAGTTCCCACCCCATTTCTGGTTCCCACCCCCACTTCTGGTTCCAAAAATTCACCCACTTCCGGTTCCCACTTCCGGTCCCGGAACCGAAAGTGAGGTTGGGAACCGAAAGTTGGCGTAGGAAATGGAAATGGGGTGGGAACCGGAAGTGGGAGCGTGGTGGGGGCCGGAAGTGGAGGTGGAGGGTCCAGAACGACCATCTTTCCCGACTGTTTAAGTTTTTACATTCATCAAATAGTTTTAATTGTTATAATAAACAATTGATGATTAAGTTAATGGTAACTAAAATTTAAAATTTTAATTGCAATTAAATTAATTGTAAACCACAATTAATGGATTTAATTGCAATTGATTTCAATTGCATCTCACTATTGAACACTTAATTGAATTAAATTAATTGCAATTGATTTAGTTGCAATTAAAATAGTAATGGTTTGATTCTGCAATTTAAAAATTAATTGAATTATGCCCAACACTGCGGGACAGGTATAAAAGTGTACATATCACACAGGCGGGTGACTAGGAATAGTTACGGTCGACGCTTTGTCCACTCCTGATCTAGAACAGGGGTAAAAATTTGTATAAACTTAGAACAGATAGTAAGATAACTGTAGAATGGACTTGGTCAGAATCGTCAATCTAGTTTTCAGATTTAAAAGCAGGGTGGTGTGTTGGCCATACCTTTTTTCAAGAACACTGGATGGTGTTGTTTTTTACTTTATTTCCTCTGGGCGGGTGGTTTATATCCGGCACGGGGCAACGTAACGCGGTAAGAAAATAGGTGTTTCTCCAGAGCGCCGGATTATATGAACGTGCCGCACTAACCAACCGCCGGATTATCTAGATTATACTGTAATTTGTTCGTAAGAAAAATGTTGGAATGGAAATTTGTTCGAACGAAAATTTAAATTTTGAAATACCGTACAGTAATTACGGTGGGATTAGGCGTAATAGGGGATTAGAGATGTTGATGTTCTTTTAAAAACATAATTTTAAAATTTAAACAAACAAATTGAAATAAAAGATAGGAGTCATATTTTTATTTTCGATTGCTTTGCAATACCGACAAACTTTATTTAATAAATGTTATATATATATATATATATATATATATATATATATATATATATATATATATATATATATTAAATGACAATTTTCTTATTGCTTAACAATTAAAGAGGTACGTTCATTTTTGAATTGCTGAAGGAATAATCAATTCGAACAAATTTCCATTCGAACATTGTTCTTTCGGAACAATTCTAATGGAAAATTTACAGTTTACGCAAATTAGTAAATTCAGTGTAATCCGTAATGCTTTTAGTACGTTTATAATTTGCGTGTGCAATTTTCTTGTTTTTGATAAGTTCTATGGTATTCAAATCAAACCAAATGGGATATGTGGATACAAATTTACAGTTTTGTGGAACAAATAACTCACGGGCAGTATACATATATTCATAGAAAATATTAGTGGCTCTACTGACGTCAATATTGTCAAACGTACCAACCCAATCAATGCCAGAAAGATAATCAGAAATTTTACCGTATGGAGCTGAATTAAAATCATAATAATTTGCAACTAGGTTATGTTCAGAGCTATCGCAAAATATATCACATTCAATCAAATAAGGCGGATGACTAGGATCTATTTTTGTCAAAGCGCTATCACTTAATTGCATAATAATCGTATCACAAGACGAAAAGCATAGGTCTAACACATTTCCACAGTTATTTATGAAATTGCAATGCTGATTCAATGAGCATTATGCCATTCCATCAATAACAGTTTCGATAATTTTGCCAGAAGACACTTAGGGTACATATCCCGGACAGTCATCAGCAGTTAGCCAGACTATTTTAGGTAAATTATAGTCTCCTATAACTAAAATATCATGGTTACGAGATTTATTATAGAGGGTTGACACAGTCTCAACATGACTAGAATATTTGCTAACATCTGAACCGGGAGGCAAGTAGACAGAACCGATGATGACATGACGTGTATCTGCGCGCAATTTTACAAAAAACTGCTCAACAAAAGAAGATGACAATAAAATTGCACATGGTTTAAGCAATTTATGGACTGCTATTAGTACTCCACCATCGCACGTTTTATCACTATTCAGAATACTTCTATCAGTTCGAAAGACTTCATAGCGATCGTCCATTAACTTTGCGTTGGAAATTTCAGGTGACAGCCATGTTTCAGTTAAAATAATTGCACTAAAATCTTCACTTAAACATGAACAATAGAACTCTTTCAATTTCGATCTGATACTCGTAACGTTTTGATAGTAGATTGAGAACTTAGATTTTCTGGTATTCATTGCCCTGGATGGAGCTGGTGAAGCATGGTGTGACAAGTTATAGTGTGTTGATTTAAGATCCATATTAGACGATGAATTACCGTGTCGCGTCCGGCGGCTGCTGTGTTGCTTGTGGGTTTGTCCCGTTGACATTCGTCCGAAAAAATACCTTTTTAAAGGGATACCTTCTGGCCAATTTTCAGCATCATTAATACTTTCGAGCGCACCATGCTCGGCGGTGATTTTAAACGAGACACTTCTATCATTGAGACGACGTGGTAGATTTTCGACCTCAAATTTTTTACTTGGGAACTTCGTGTTCAAATGTGTTTCTGTGTCGCAATGCTGTGTTCCGATCGAGAAATTACCAGCATATACATAAATATTTTTAGGTGCCGCTGAAAAAAGTCCTGAATCCTCCACTATAGCCTTGCCACGGATTACTCGGTTTCTGGCCAGTGGTTTCTTCTTACCAGGTCCGTTCACATCTCTTTGTCGTCGGCGACTCTTAACTAAATTCCACTGACTGCCTGTAGACTCATCATCAGCGAAAAAATCTGTTATAATCCGATTTTCACCCGTTGGAGGATCCACCCCAGACATTTCTTTCTGGTTAAGATATACTTTTCCCAATAATTCATTATTTACTTTCAGTCCGTCAGCTGTTTCAAAGTGTACTGTTTTTACTGTTGATTTTTTATCGACGTTTAAGCGAGGTGAGCGAGCTAGCTTATCTGCGAAAGTGTTTTTGCGTTTAACGGGGCCCACGTCAGACGAATCGGAATCGAAACAGTGAGGTGACGATTTATTTTTATAAAAATGCGATTTGGTAATAGAGTTGGGCCACTGCTCAAATAGCTTAATTAGATCATGATTGGAAGACCTCAGAAGTTTAACTTCATGTGTTAGCTCAGTTATTTCATTATGTACCAGTTGAGTTTCTTTCTTAATGACTCGGGAAAGGACTTCTTGCACAAGTGCGTTGTTAACCAAATTCTGCGTTAATTGCTCCACAATTCGATCGGTGGTAGATAATCCTGCAGCTGGTTCGGGGTCGACCCCGGTAATCTTGATATTACTGTTATCAATTAATTTAACACCACAACATTTTTTTGCTCTTTCCGTACAACTCAAATGGAATTTAGATTCACAATTTTTACACTTGTAGCCATTTTTAACCTTTTTATTACACCCTTTACAATAAATTTCATCAGATAGACAAGACAGCGTGTCCGTGTCGGACGCCATCTTTTCAACGACTGAAATCTTTTCAACGTATTAAATCCAATAATAGTTTAATTATTTTATGTGGAAAAAACTTATTTTGTTCGATTTTCATTTTTATGTGATTTTTATGGTTCATTAGTTTCAATCTATTCGGAACCTCATTATTAAAACAAAGAGCTGATGACAATTATTGTCAAATATTTAATAAAGATCTAGAAATTGTTTGAATCTTAAGTTTAAATTGTAATCAAAGTATTAATAGATTTTACTAATTTTATGTACTTTAATTGAACATCATCTTAATAAGGTTTCATAGCTATTATTATAAAGATAATTTACTTTTTATGTTAATTAAACATTGTTGCAATTCTTAAAAAGTACTAAAGATTGCTGTTTATTGATATTTGTTATATTTGATACTAATTTGTATATTTTTTGTTGCAGGTGAGTTTTCAAAGAATTTACCGTGAAATATACGATGTGGCAGTTTTAGAAAAAAGATTAAAATTTACAGTAAGTACAGATAATAATGATTTAGTTTTTTAGTTATAATTCAATATTTCATTGTATTGTGTGGGTTAGTGTTACTACAATATGAAATATTTTGGGAAGACATATTTGTCCACTACAATTGGCACTTTGGTCAACCAGTGGTCTTCTTGGTGCATTTTGCCATTTTCTTTCATTTTTTAAAAGTTGGACTATATGATTATTGTTTGTTTGTCTCCTAGACCAGTGGCGCGCAAACTATTTTCATTTGCGACCCAGCATCCTGTGTAACATTTTATCGCGACCCCTGGATAGAATGTAGTTTTTTATTTGTGTATACATTGACATTTCAATATTTTTTTAGATTTTCTTAACACCATTAATTAGTGTCCTAGTTCGGACATCCATATTTCACGAAATTTCTCTCGATTTTTCCAATTATATCACCAAATCATATCTCGCGAACAGAAGCTGCTAGCAAAATGCAATTTTTATATTTACAACCAGCAGAAAAAACACTCTCAAACAAACTTTTCCCTTCACTTGTTAAATAATAATTTTAAGAAAATGCATTTGCTCGCATTTTCCACCGATTTCACGATGGCATAACTTTTGAATGGTATATCGCAGAGACTTGATGGTTTATACCAATCGATTCAGCATCCCAAAATTACTTGCGAAACATATATCATTAATAAGAAGCTTTTAATTAAGAAAAACTATCCAACCAGCAATCGATCCTTTTGAGACTCTTATATTTCAATTCATTTCTAGAGCAATTTTCAACCGATTTCCACAAATTTAGTCCCAAAAGATGCGTAAGGAATTCGGCTAATTTATTCTGTACGAAAAACTTGCAATAAGCTAGAGGAAATGGTTAAAAATTGAAAAATAGCCTATATCTTGGATATTTTGAGCATGTGAACCCAATAAACTCGAAAATCATTTCCTTCGGCTAAAATGAAAAATGGTCCTAAAATTTTCCGAAAAAATCGCCAAAAACATTCATCGTTTTGTTTAGGAAAAAGGTGCGTTTTCGTGTTTTTACAAACCGCTTCGAAACTACAAATCCCAGCGAAACCATTTTCGGCACACTGAAACTAGATGGCAAGAAGAGCAAATCAATGTGTGAATTTTTTACTACGAAATTCTGAATTCAAATTTTCGCAATTTTTTTTTAATAATTTGCAAGTAATGAATAACGGATTGCGGCATCGTTTTCCCAGTTCTCTTCTCGGGCGATCAAATTTCGCGAAGTTTTGTCAATTATCAAAAATCATTTATTGTCAAATCATATATCGCGAACAGAAGCGGCTAGTAAAATACAATTTCCATATTTACAACCTGCAGGGAAAACGCTTTCAGGCACACTTTGAAATTTTCCATTCACTTGATAAATAATGATTTTAAGAAAATACATTTTCTGGAATTTTCCGCAGAATTCACGATGTCATAACTTTTGAAAGGCTTATCACACAGACTTTATTACAGAGAGTTTTTACCAATCGATTAAGCGTCCCAAAATTAGTCGGAATACATATATCATATTCCATACATAATGCTGCCTAAGGAAAGCATAGACTAATTTGCACCCGTGCCTAGTTGAAATTATGGTCGCTTGGCAGCGCCTGCTTCAATCTGCGCGCGCAGTTTACGCGCGCTCTGCGCTGTTTCCGTTACTTTCTTTGTTTTCTTTGTATGCTGAAACTTGGGCGGTTGGCGGCGCCAAGAATTTGCGCGCGGAATTAAAATATTTAGTTGAAATAATTTAATTCTAACAAGAGGAAATTCTTTAATTTTAAAGTGTTTTCTAGAATGATTAACTTCTTTTTTTTTCTAAGAAAATTTTGGGTAGAATAGTTGTTAAAAAGAAATTTATATTCTTATAAGAAATTTATTATCTGGGAGCACGGCAGTGCTCCCGCCAAGTCGAGCACAACCGTACTATCTTTTCTCGAAGCGAGAAACGGCACTTTTGACCCCTGTAACTTCGTTGTGGATAAAGCAGGAAGTTTGAATTTTTGGATATCAAGAGACATACTATAGCTGGCTATATTGCCAATATATCTAATAATTATACCTTATAGTTTACGAATTATCGCCAGTCAAATTTCGTAATTTTGTAAGTGACACACTCACCTACGATCAAAATTCTAAGGTACTTGTAGGTAATCTTACAAACCTCTAATTTTGAATTATACTTAGCCTTTAGCCCATAACGGAAGGAAAAAATCAAAAATCCCGAAATCATTCTAGAAAACACTTTAAAATTCAAGAATTTCCTCTTGTTAGAATTAAATTATTTCAACTAAATATTTTAATTCCGCGCCCAAATTCTTGGCGCCGCCAAGCGCCCAAGTTTCAGCATACAAAGAGAACAAAGGAAGTAACGGAAACAGCACAGAGCGCGCGTAAACTGCTCGCGCAGATTGAAGCAGGCGCCGCCAAGTGGCCATTATTTCAACTAGGCATGGGTGCAAATTAGTGTATGCTCCTAAGGAAGCTTTTAATTAAAAAATGCCGCGCAAACTATTTTCATTTGCGACCCAACATTTTGTGTCAAATTTTACATCGACCGCTGGATAGAAGACGCTTTTTAAATTTGTGCTTTTTTTTTAAATATATAAATTTACGCCCCAAAAAAAAACAACCCCTCTGGGGGTCGCACGGTTTGCGCACCACTGTCCTATACCACGGGTCTCCAAACTTTTTGAGAATGAGGCCGGATTGAGGGTCTGACGAAATTTTTTATTGAAATCCTATTTGAATATTAATTTACATTGCACGTGAAAGTGAACATATATTGTTTGTATTGATATTTATAATGAGAAATAAAGGACGGATCGAAATCTTCGGGGGGGCTGGATTCCGCACGCGGCCCTTAGTTTGTAACAATGCCCGCTGTCCTAGGTAATGTTTTTCAGATGTGGTTTGTAATACCAATGGTATACCTTCTATGAAAGAAATTCCACACCCCTCGTCAAATACTTCCACATTATTTTACAAAAGCCATATATTTGACTACGAAAAATATTAAAATTTGTATTCATTATTTCCGTTATAAATTATCCCCAAGGTCGCTTTTTCTGTAGACATAATAGTTATTTATTATACAAGCTGATACAATCAAGGGTTAACGAGCGGTTTGTTTAAATTCGCGAGTAAAACCTTAATTTTATTCGCGAGTGTAATACAAACTTTTGTTCTATTTTGCTTTTGATTTAGAAAGTTAAATTCCATTTCCTTGTTTGTTTTTACAAGAAGCATGTCGTTCGGCCATGATTATGTTGTGCCATGACAACGATAAAATTGTTGATTCTTACGTCAAAATTTTGTTTAGAGTTTGTGTTTAATTAATTTAATTGTGCTTTATTAACCATAAATGTAACTAACGCAAATCTTACGCAATTGCGGAAAGATTACTTCAGCAGAAATCAAGAGATTTATACAACTTTTGTGATTTTCGATCAAAAAAGAACATCAGCGAAGTCAACATTTCGGGTTATTTTTACGAAGCCCGTAAGTGGGTTATTTTGATACGTTGCCATGGATACTTTTATTTCACTAGTGAAATAACATTATTATATTATAAGACAAAAGACAAAATTGAATAAAAGCATTCATTTTTATTGTTATTTTTAAGCATAAAACTATTCACGTTATAAACATATTTGTTGTAATTTGAACATTATAGTAAATATCAAATCTCGGTAATCGCAAATTTTGTAATACATTTCTTACCCATCCTATCACGTTGCCGATATTGAAAACATTTGCCAAACAAATGGCAATTGTTCGCGGAGTAAAAGTGATTTTTTTGTGGAATTCGAACTTGTTTCACACTATACAAAGTGCTTCTTTAACTACTGATAACAAACAAACTCTTTTTTGCATGTCTTAGATATTCAAAATTGACAACCAATAATCGGTAATAATCTTTTGTATTACTATTGTAAGGATCACGTATTGTATAGTCACGGAAGCGTTTTTTATTTTCTGTCTAAACATAAAAGTAATCAATTTTATGTCGACGAGGAATAATTAATAACAACATTAAAACTAGTAAACAATAGTATATTTTTCAATACATTTACTTAATCATCCTTCCACGTTTCAACTTTTAAGAAAATTGCAAATATTATTCGGAATAAAGTGTTTCTTGTATGTCATAATTTTTGTGATATACAAAGTTTCCCTTTCATCCGAAATAACAGAATATATACTATAATTTTTGCATATCATAGGTATAATTGAACTTTGTTGATGGAGAAACGAAAATTAAAACGTACTAAAAATCATGATTTTTTTTTCATTTCAATCCACTTTAACCTGGTATTCTTTTGATTACACAATGCCATTCCAAGGAGTTTCAAAGTAATCATACCCATCGACCAATTATGAATGACAAGTAGTCCAGAAGAATTTCGAGAGTTCAGTTTTAGAATAGTTAACGTTTGTAATTTGCCCTAACGCAGCTGCTAAGCACTAAACACAGCTGAAACTAATCCAGAAAATACGTAGTGAAGAGAACACGTCTCCTCGCAAGCAAAGTAAACGCAAGAATTTGTAATAAACACGTTCAACTGCTTATAACGAGCTCTGGAATATTAAGATCGAGATTATTTGGTCGGTTATATGGAGCGTTTGACTGTTATTATAGCATTATTTATTTTTATTGTATTGTGAGGATTGTATGCGACTTTAAGAAACTTTACTTGGTCTAGGTTTGTTTATATACGAAGAATTTTAAATTACATTTGAATCTTCAAATACAACTTTAGCGTTTAAATGGCAGTACAAATAGCTAAAAACTTCACATGTAATAGTAATTAAACTAAATTGGAACGAACAGTTGAAATTAAGGGGAAGTTCGGAAGGCCTAGTTGGAATTAGTTAAAGTTATAAAATCGTTTCATATATCACTTTTTCGGCTTCGTTTTTCTTTCGAGGCAGTGGTATTTTGTGTTATTACAGACATTAACTATTTAACTTCTACAGACATTAACTAATTAACTATTACATGCAATAATCTAAGGCTAGTCAGATCGGATGATAAATATTGCGCCAGTTAGGTTACTAGAATAGTATTGTTGTTCTACCTACTGCCCACCTCCAAATTATCGACGGGAACAAAAAACCTTTTCCAAACCGTTTTCAAATTGACTATGCTATTTTGACCCTTGACCGAATGTAGAAAAGGTTTCCAATATCTGATCTAGAGTTTATCTTCCTTCCTATGGTCCTACTATGATGTCCTAGTGGACTTGGATCTCCTCGCCTGCCTACACTTATGCTTGGTATCTAGACCTTAGACACAAGTGGTGGGAGCCCTTATAGTTTTTAACCTGGGTGGCTAGCCACTATTTTTAGGGGAGGTTTATTGTTTATTTTCACTGTAATTGCTTTGCCAGAGCCATGCACAGAAGGACGGTGGCTTATTTCCATATTCGTGCCCCCAGGATTTGAACCTGGGACTTGTAATCCGATACCTTGACTACTAGGCCACTACCGCCTCTCCATCTAGTTTATCTAATCTATTCTTTGTTGTTCTATATATCTACAATTTTGAGTTTTTTCTTATTTTGTATTTGATAGTCTGTTTATTGAAAATAGGTAGATATAGGTAGAAATACATAAGTTTTTCTTGAAATTTTCTGAGATCCTTTTTATTCTTCTAAACAGTTTTTATGCTTTAATAATGTTTGAGCCGAGTTAACAGAATTACGAATAAATTAACTTAATGACGTTATTTTGATACGTCGCTATTTCTTTTTTGCCACAGAAATTTATCGTCCACACAGTCAATCTTAATCCAATTTCGTCCATACAATTTTTTTTTATTTCCAGTTCCAGTTAGCTAGCACCAGCAAACAATCTTCTGAAAACTATTGCTTGAAACCAGAATGGATCCAATTATTATCCCATGATTGATCGAAACCTTTCAAGGATAATCCACAAACATACTGAAGCATTGTAACTTCAAAAGACTCGTCGCACTACATTTCGCGTTATCCAGATATATAGATTTTTATCATGGAAGATTGCACAATTATTGGTTTTTCCGAGTATCCGGAATCCTCCGGAACATTTCAATCCGTTGGTAATTTATTGCTTTTGAGCTCACCGCGGTTCAAAACGTGATATTTATTAATGTGAAATGGATTAGATTTGGCAAAGCTCGCCGAAATTCTTCCCCTGTTATGAAACTGTAAATCGTATTTTTTTTTCGCGAATTAATAAAATACACAAACACGACATAATTTACCTGCGCTGTGATTTGTTTCCAAAATACGTCGTGGTTGTAATCGATAATTGCGAAGTGGGGAAATTAAAATAAAATTACTACGCACATGAAATTTATTTCAATCAAGGACGGTTTATTTGTTTTACAAAGTGTGGAGCAAAGCATTTACGATTCAAACAATTTTCACGTACTATGTTTTCTAATATGTATAACAAATATTGTACAATTTTATGCTATTATCAGAAAATAAAGTACATTGTGAGTAATTGCAGTCAAATGTAAAAAAATCAAATTTCTATAGGGAATTGTTAAAATATAACTTAAGAATATGTTGTATAATTTGAATTTAAACAAGCTAATCTTATTTACTTATGTCTGTCCAGGTTTGTCTCTCTAGTAAAATTCAAATTAATTTATTTATTGAAATAAATAAATAATTTATTGAAATAAATAACAAGCATTATGCTTGATTATTGAATCAAGCATAATGCTTAAAGAAATATGTATATACAGAGAATATAATAATTGATTTATTAATTAATAATAATTAACATATTAAAAAAATGAAATTCTTTGAATATCCAGAGTCGGACTGGGCCGAAGGACCCGGGTGGGTCTCCACACACCCGGGGCCCGACGGGACGGAATAATAAAAGTAATGCAATATAGAAATTATTAATTATCAACGATATATTAAATATAGTTCCAATTACTTATAATATAACAAATCTGAAGCTAGCCAATCAAATTTTTTTTAAAGAGGAGTTTCAGCTAAGCAGTCAACAACTCGATCGTAAAAGCTGCTATTCTCGTCATCCTTGATTATATCCGATTCTGTGTTTTATAGTCAATGAATCCAACAGTTCTTGTCGCAGTACAGAGCGAAGTTTCGTTACAGTGCGTCTCTCGCAAGTCACTTGCGTGAACGAAATTGTGAGAATTACACAATGTGCAACATATAAGGTGGTGTACGTGCTAATGTGCATGTTATATTGTGCTAAAAGTTGACATGTACATGGTATGCAACTTTGGCAGACGTCCGAACCGCTTCGGGAAAAACACATGGCAGTCCATTGCAGTTTTGTCTAAGGCTACGGCCCGAGTGAAAGTGCGTTGAGCTGCGAGCGAGGCGTGCAGTTTAAGCGGACAATGGGCGTCCAATGTTCTGGCCTGAGTTATGAGCGGGGCGTGCAGCTACATCCGATTTCCTCAAACGACATACTGCACGCTGTAGAGGAACGCTAAACACAAACTGATTTGAAATGAGCGTGCACGCCACGCTGCCCGCGTCGCTGCACGCAAACCCAAACGCCCCGCTCACTTACTTACTCAGGACGTCTGCTACTAAGACCATGTGTTTGAGATGCACGCTGCACGCCACGCCCCGCTCCACGCTCTGTTTGAGCGGGCACTCAGGCCGTAGACTAAGACATTTTCGTCGTCTTCTTCCTCACTATAAGAATCTGAGCCTTGATCTGAGACTAGGAATCCCATTTTTTTTTCAATGTTTCTTCGTGTTTTCTAGATATTCTTCGTCCCGTCTGCGTGGTCCATATGTCGATATCAATGTTTTCATTGTGTGCATTGTCTTGAACATCGGATACAAATAAACTTACAGCTTTTAAAACGTCATCAAAAGTGTCTTAAATATTTTCGCAAATTCATGTCTAAACTTTTGAGTCCCCAAGTTTTAAGATAATCTAATGCTAGAGTTTGAAGATATTAGCTTACTGGGGTTGATAACATTTTATTGAATACGAAGGCTGTCAGGATAGCTTCAAATTTGAAAAGGTTTTCGCAATGCCTTCGCTTGGAACTAAACCTTTGCCTCGATCTCCATGGTCGAAGATTATGACACTTAACCTTTTTATCAACGCGACGTAGCGAGATTTCTCCATAATAGTGGTCAAGACTTCTTTAGCCTACCATCTCGTTTTTCCGATGTTCTGTAAGATGTTCTGTAATTGTCTCAATTTTTCCTGTCCAGTCGTTAATTCAGATTTTTTTGTCTTTTTGCTTAACTACCGCCTACCTACCGCCTGGCTTGCTGCAAGCTCCTCAAAAAAGTCCCTCGGGGCAGGCTGGGCAGGGCCCGGCTGGCAAACGCCACATCGACTATATGGAAAGTCCCACGCTGTGAATATATACTCCGTTTCACCAGAAAATAACCCCAAAAACCTATAGTCCATTTTTTTAAAGAATGCAGTAACTAGAAAACTGATTTACTGTATAATAAATGTTCAATCTAGTTACAAAATTTGGCGCTAAATTCAAATATAGTTACTTGAATATAATAGAAAAAAGTTACTTGAATATAAAAGGAAAACACAGATTAAATACACCAAATGGCAACAATAGTAATAAAATATAAACAAATAACTGGAGAAAACGCAAAAAATCTGTTGTATCTAAAAGATACAAACAGATCAGATGACAATTGTGAATTGACACGGCAGCCATTGCAGCAACTGTCGCCAATTTGAAAAAGTTTAATGTAATTTAATATTGATCTTTTTGTCTCGAAAATTATAATATTAGTTTTATTTTTATTTATCGTTAATTTGATTCTGTGCAAACATTTTTTTAACATCCCTTGCGCAGAATTTACATTTGGAGCAATTTCGTCAACGTTTTTTGTACCTCAGCATTAACGTGGTAAGTCAGCAAAATTTACCATACTATATGGTGTTTGACTTATTGTTGCTGCTAGATCATTTAAATAGATGGTAAACAGTAACAGCACTAATATGCTCCCCTGCGGTATCTCAACTGTAATGGTAGTTATTTCCGGCTTCGAAGAAACGTTTTCTGATGTAAATTTCAAATGTTGAGTTCGATCTTTTAAGTATGATCTAAATTAATCTAGTGCTATTCCTTTAATTCCATACTTATCAAAATAGGTGTTTATTAAATCAGAACATGCTGTCTGAATATTTCTTCACAATCATGTTGACTTTTGGAGAATAGTTTATGCTTATTTAAGAACTCTATTGCTTTATTTGCCTTCAGCTTCTTAATTTTTTTTTTTTGTTAACAATGATAGAATGTGAATCGGTCATTAGTTATCAAATAGTTTTTTGTCGCCTGTCTTATAAATAGGGATGGTATTAAAATGTGTGCTGGAAAAATTGCAATCTTTAGCGAATTATTAATTATATAAATATAAACGGTTCTATACTTTCTTTGATAACGATTTTTTATATCTGTTTTTCAATTTTTTCCAGTCTTTCATCCGCTTTTTGTTTCTTGCTATCTCTTTTCGTGATTGCGAACATGATTTTCTCTTCTTCTTATCTCCTGACATTATAAACCTTTTATTCTTATTTAGATTTGGTAATTTTTTACACTTATGATAAACAAATATGACTGTACAGGGCCGGCCGTGCGCCGTCCACACCAGCCTATGCGCCAAATTTCAAACTCTAAAATGTGTGAAATATCAACAATGACGAGCATTACTACAAATTATCATCGAGAACGAGACGTGTAGTATAATTTGATTTCTGTATTCTAAATACGGGATATTTCTCAATAACTTGGCTGGCGTTTCGGCATAAAATGTATTTAACTTATTTGCCACTGTTGAAGGCTCCAGTTCTGCGATGTGACATTTTTTCTTTTGCTTCAGATTTGCACATTTCTTCACAACGTTCCATGTTCATTCATTCTGTTATCTGAATACTTGATTTCATTCTCAAGATTACCTTTTTTGGCACTATTTAATAAAACACTATATTTTCTTCGAAGTCGGTTGAAACTTTTCCTATGTTCTTCATTGAATTTTACCAATATTTGCAGGACTTCCTGCAAATTTGTTTTCTGATCTCGATTTGTTTTCTGTCTCGTCTGCCTAGTCTGGTCTGGTATATTTAGTCTTGTCTGTCCAGTCTTGTCTGTCTAAACCTTTCTAGTCTTGTGTGTCTAGTCTTGTCTGCCTAGTCTTTTCCGTTTACTCTTGTCTGTCTGGTCTTATCTGATTAATCTTGTCTGGGCAGACTTGTCTATCTGGTCTTGTCTGTCTGGTTTTGTGTATATTCTCTTGTCTGTTTGGTTAAGTCTCTCTTGTCTGTTTTCTCTTGTTTGTGTTGTCTATCCACTCCTGTTTGTTTAGTCTGGCTTTGACCATGGAAATTTTAGAAAAAAATTAATATCAATTCTATAAAAATTGTATCAACGCATTTGTGTAAATTAGACTTTCCTCAGTCGACTTATATACGTTTTATAAACTTAATAAAGTCGGAACACAACCTGAATATATATATATATATATATATATATATATATATATATATATATATATATATATATATATATTTGACCTATCCGTAGCTCTGTAATACTATTGAGTGTTTTTATGACTACCAAAACAAATCTCATGTGGAAAAGTTATTTACTAGCCCTCAGTCCACTTTCCTGGCATTAAAAAAGAACTAGAAAAATAACATTGTTTTTCAGCTCATATATTTATATTAACTTAAGTGAATAGCCTTCTGCCGACGCGTTTCGAGATTTATCTCTCATCAGTGCAGCTTTGCTGTTATTAATTATAACTTGTAAAACACTTACTTGAATCCCTCCGTGGTTGACTAGAGGTTAGATATTTTTAATTTGACATTACATGAGATAGACATGAACTTAGCAGGTTATTGATTTAAATGATAATTTACTATTGGTAAAACCATACTACATCATAGATAATCACTTTATTAAGTTTATATGATTATCTATAATATAGTATAGATTAACCAATAGAAAATTCAATTTTTAAGCACACTTTTAAAACTCTTAAGCACACTTTTCACACTCTTAAAAGATAACAGAGAGATTCTAATTTTCGTTGTGTGGATTGTGTGTGGAACTGCGTGGATTTTACGATTTGTAAATATTTTTTTATCTATGCTACATCATTTCTTCAAGTTTGGTCTTATACATATAAATGGTATAATGGTAATATGGTCTTATCTAAAAACAGACTAAATCACAGTTTGTTACAAATCGAGAAATTTTAGCACAACCAAAAAATATCGCAGCAATGTCGCGTAGACTTATTAATTAACTTATTTAATCTGTCTAGTCTGGCTGCATTTATAGCCCATACTTTGCAGCTCAATGGATGAAACGACTAATATATCTAAAAACATTCTGAGCTATAAGAAACAAGTCAGCACTAAAATCTACAAGCTTGAAGAAAAACAAATTATTTTACCAGAAAATATCTATATAAATATTTAAATATGTTTTTATCTTGGAAGATTTCGTTGTTCAAAGTAATCTAATACATTTGTTAAAGTGATTTAACCAATTGACAGTCTGAGGGTGACATCACTTGTGTGCGTCTGTATTACCACTCATTAGTTTCCCACACATGGAAAGATGTCCCCTATAACTTGGTCCCGCCTGTCTACAACCAGACTGAGATGATTTAAAAGATCGTTACGTACATACAAAAAAACAACAGTATCTGGTTTTAAGTTGAAATTAAGTTGAAATTAAATTGAAATTAATTGGAATTATAAAACTATATATTAAATAAACGGAAATGGAAACATATTTCTGCTGCTTTGTCATCAACCGCAATTTAAAAAAAAATTAAATTAACAATTTGGTTGATTTTTAAATTGTTTATTGTTGTTTGTTGTGGCTGGTTTAAATATGTTGCTGCTTAGATTTTTTTTCTTCGTGGAAGGACGTTGAGAATTATTATTTTTTATTTGTGCTTAGAATTATTTACCGAGAGTTTCAGTCGATCAAAACCGGTCTAAATAGTTTTGAAGTCGTTTGTCAGGTCAATTGTTTCTTCTAGTTTGTTTAGCAAATAATTCTCCACGCATCAAAATATTCTTTTTGGAACACTACCACAGCATTCGCCAAAATAACCAATACTGAAATATAGAAGGCTAGTAACAGTAATTTGGGTACTGTGGATTGGTTTCTCGGAAATTGCAGTTACTTGGATCTGAACGCCCAAATGTAATTGTAAACAAACCGCTCCACATTGCCCAAGTTACCATTTAGTGTGGTGTGTTTGTCTGGAACAGAGTCCGACAGACCGCGGTTGAATAAAAATGAAAAAATATAATAATATAATAAACACATTTTTTAATTACTACATAACTATAATACATACTTAGAGTAATACAACAAATAAATAAAAGAGATTAAATTAGTATTAGAATGATACAAATTGAGTTATTACACGTTACAATTTGAGTTATTACACGTTACAGTTATTACACGTACACTGAGATTAACAAAACAAATTGGAATATTGTAACAGGAAAATTGCAATATTTTTGAAAATATAAATTTAAATTTGGAAACAGTTAATAGAATCCATAAAGTAAATTAAATTAGCTGATATATAATACGTCTATGTAGTATTAATAATTGGGTAACAATCGATGTTTGAAAATTGATTATGAGGCATATGTAATAATAAAAAAAAAACTAAAATTTCTTACATCTCTGAGAAAATTAACAATATTCAAACGAATAAATAGTATAGATTAAATTATCTACAAAAATGAGATATTATTATTATAATTATTATTATAAAATTTCTGTCGAAATAACTGAGATATAAGCTAAATAAAATTATTTTTTTTAAGTTTTAAGAAAAATTATGATATTTTCGAGAATTTCACTGGAAAGTCTGCCGTCTCCTGGGCTAGGGGATCATAATTAAGGATCATTAATATTAAAATTGGAACAATTTATTAAATTTGTTAATATTCCTTAAGCCATTTTCCTGCTAATTGGTTTGTGCCAAATGCATAAAATATAGAAGATAATTTATAAATAATTTAATTATCAATAATCTCCACTGTGATTATTAATGAAACACGAATTTGACTCAATTGCTTTTCTTCTAATAAACTTCTACTTAAAATATAAAAATTCTTCTAATAAAATATAAAAAATATAATATATTTAATTTGTTATTAAGTTTTTTGTTAAGAATTAAAAAGTTTCAAGTTTTTGGACTATAAATGCAGATTTCATAATTATAATAATTTTTGCAAATTAAGTTTGACGATCGTTCTGAAAAAAATTGTAGATATTACACAATATGTGTTTTCAAATTGGAACAAAAATAAAAGATCGAATGTTCATAAACAAATGCACATTTTTTTTGCCATCAACCAATGTGGGTTCAGGCCCTTAAAAGATTTAAAACATTTACAGTTATGTTAAGCTTGTATCTCCTACGTACAATTGCTTCGGAATGGAAGATTATATGGGAGGCAGTTTCATCCTTCTCATAGCATGGTCTGCATAATGGTTCGTCTTTCAAGATACCTCTTTTGTGCAGGTGTCCTTGTAGAGGACAGTGTCCTGTGAGTAGGTCTGCAACAATTGTAATCTGCTTCTTTGCCAGTTGCAGGATTTTAGCAGTTAAAGCGTCCGATACATTTTCTAGCATTCGTTTGCTAGAGGTTGAGTTCCTATTAGCACTAATGTTTGCTTTGCTAGCGCCATATTTTACTAACTTGTCCAGCCATTTCGTTTCTTACCAGTCCCTGATAGCTCGGTACCCAAGCAAGTGTAACCTGATTGTGTTTCGCCAGGGCTTTAAGGTCCTGAAGTTCCATGTTGTTTTAGATAACATTTCATGGCACAGTAAAGCATTCATAACAGCCTGACTGTCTATGAAAATTCATATATTTCTACTTAGTCCATCTTTACATTTTCACAGGCACAGATCATGTTCGCGTATATTTCCGCTTGAAATGTAGTGGTATGTGATCCCAGGGGCACAGATGAATTATACCCCAAGGATTGTCCATCGATTTCTGCGCCAGTTCCACTGTCCTTTTTTGGAGCCGTCTGTATACCAGTCCAGCCCACCTTGACATGTGTTTGGTATTTTGCCTCCCGTCCAGTGTAGTTGTGTTTTGAAGCGTAGATCGAATGATAGCCTTTTTGCCATTGAGTGTCCTTCAATATTGACGTTTGGCTCTGATATTACATTCGTTATCGTGGTGTGTCCTGCCCTGTCCAGATTTTCCCATGTACCATTACATTTGCATCTAAAGGCTCCTATTCTTGCCTCACCCGTAATAAAAATAAGGGCTGCAGTTGGGGCGGTTCTCAAAGGTCGCGTATTGCTAAAAAGATTAGTAATTAGAAACACAATTGGTGCACAACTAGTTTAATTATTAATTAACATTTTGTTTGCAAAACGTATCCTACTTTAAACTTAATTATCTTCTAACTTAAAAAAATAACATAAGATTTATATTAGATTTATCTGTTTAATTAAATAAAAATATTTTTATGTAATACACAAAGTATAACATTTGGAAATGTATTCTTTCGTTAGTGTCTATTATTGTAAAATATTAATGTAAATTATTAAAAGCAACAAATTGTCCTTTATTAATAATTAAGGATTAAATTAGATTGAGACTAGAGATGGAGAAGAGAATCCAATTATTTTTAATCAAGAGCATTAGAGACATTATAAGTTCGCGCATTTCTGCAATTTTAATCGAATTTGTATCAGAGTTGTAGACTTAATCTAAATAAGCTAAAATGTATAATTTCTAATTATGCGAAAAGAGATTATAATCTATGTGTACACTTTTATAATCTATGTACACTTTCCAGCAGACTAATAAATCTTCGTTTAAAATATTTACTAAACAATCTACGTTGTAATAAACTAAACCGGCATCCATTCTACCCCATTACTTATGTAACAATTTAATAATTTATCTTCCGGCTCGGATCTTTAATAATGCAGTCTTGTCGCCATAGTCGTGCATTCTTAGTTTATTTAGTTGCAGCTCGTAATATTTAATAAGTAATTTCTTTAAAAATTGGCTTTACCAAGCACATATTTATTATTATTTTTTCTAAACTGTCTACTGATAAATGACCGAGCATTGGCGTCATTTCTGTATTAAAAGTTGATGTATTGATCTTAATCTTTTAAATTTATTTAATTATTTCACTACAACTAACGTGTTTGCTATATGGTATTTATCAAATTTGGAATGAATATTATATATATATATATATATATATATATATATATATATATATATATATATATATATATATATATATATATATATATATGTATATATATATATATATATATATATATATAATATATAAATTTTCGAATATATATAAACAAGCGTGAAAAGTTCCCCACTGTAACGACATACTCCCCATGGGAAATCAATCAAGATATCGACTGGTTAAATTGAATTAGCGCTATTCCGGTCCTGCATTGCAAAAAAGGAGAAAATTTTCGCAAGGCGGCAATCAATTATCCAAAAACGAAAATGATGCCCTTTTCACTTACCATAATTCATATTTAGATATCTGAACAAAAAAAAACAGTAAATTAAAGGAAAATGTTAAAAAATTATAATTTCGTGAACATTAACGTTCGGTGCGTGCTTGAGTTTTTCTCCCTGGCATTAAGTATGGATAAAAGGAGCGAGAGAAAATGAATATGGAGAGTGCGCGTTTAAATTTAGAATTTTAAATTTATAATTCGCAACAAAGAATTGAAGTTGTATTCCTGGAATATCCAAAGCGAAAATATGCGAGACATCCGCAGGAAACACGCGTCTGGAACGAGATGAAACAAAGAGGAAATTTATGACCGGTCGCGACGAAACAGATTTTCATTTCGATCACGTTTTTTTTTTACTATTTCTCTTCTTTTAATGGAATTGTAATTGAATGAATTCTATTATTTTAGCACTTTGTTTGCGGATTTAATAAGAAAGTTCTTCGTTGTGTACCCAAACACACACACACACACACACATCTTTCTATATGCACTCATTCAATTACGAAACCTTAATTTCTTCAGACATTCGTGGCTGCATACAAAATTTCTCGAGTGTTCATATATGTGTAATCAATATTTCAGATTAGTTTAAATATTTCTTTTCCTAATTATTTGGACAAATTTCTTAATAATTCTTACTATTTCGCCTACATATAGAAAAACGTATTTTTGTTCTTCATAACGAGACGATGTCGCTAATGTACTTTTCTGTCGGTCTACGGTTGTTTGACGATTGTAGCTATGCGGATTTATTGGATTTGCAATTTAAGGGTTTGCATTCATTTTTCGTCTGACAAACGGTCGGATGACCATTAACACAGTCTCCCTATCAGAATATTTATAAATGGTTACGACTCGCGACTTTATAACGACAACGTTTATTAGTCGATTACCCTTTTCGACATCGCCGAATTTGGTTGTTTGTCAAATATTGTTTCGTCTTTTGAGAGATCGGTCTCTTAGTTATTTTAGCTTTCATTTGCCAAGAATAATTTGTAGAGAGTAAATGAGTGTCTAACATTGATTTTATGAACAGTCAAGTTTTATGCGATTATTACCCTCATCAAAGACTAAAATCAATTTTGTCTGATTTTTGTATCAGATGATGATTTCGATTATAAGTAAAAAGTTTGTGGTTAAGTGGAGAAATTTAAAAAGTTTTTCAGTCACATATAATCGTTATTTTATAGGCTTAGTTTCAATATACATATTTATTTTCATAACATGCTTTACAAACGACCAGGCGACTATTTCATCCTAAACATGTGGCATATATAGCCTTAAGAAAAGGAGAAACAATTTGGTCCGATTTTTTATTCAGTTGTCCGATTCCGTTAATAACACAAGTTCAAATAATACGAGAAGTTTCTAGCTATTTGAAGAGTTTATTCAAATATAGTCATGTGCTGTTATTCTATATAATATGTGAATATATGATTTTTTGAGAGATTTTCGAAGATTAATTGTGAGATAAACTTTAGAATTACGTTTGGTTGTACGTAGAGTTTCTGGTTCGGATATATCCGAACCGCAAAACGGCGGTTTTCTGTGCAAAAACCGAAACCGCATAACTGTCATAAAGAACCGCGGTTTTCGGTTTTATCTAAAAATATCAAAAAATAAAATACACTGAATTAGTACTATTTCGAACTACAAGGTTTACAAACTCTAAAAGTTTAAACATATATATTTCCTAGGTTTCGTTTAGGTTGAGTTAGGTTAAGTTAGGATTTTTTAAAAGCTAGACAGGGCTAAGGCAGAGGATGAGAAAGAAAAATGAAAAAAACGAAAGAAGATAAGCAATGAAAAACAAGAACACAATAAAAACAATGAAGGAACGGAGGCCCAAACAGGCAATGGAAATGCTAATACTACAAACCAATCTGGACCGATGTAGAGAGGCAAAAGACCTACTCTACAAACACGTGAACGAACGAAGAGAACAATAGCAGAACCCAATATAAGCAAAACAAAAAAAGACTGGATTACGGACAGGGATCAGGACGTCGCGATTAAAACCTTCAAACCGCAGAATGGTAAATCGTAAAAAAAGGAACAAATAACAAAGGCTTCGCATGGGTAGAGCTCAAAAACATGCCAATAGTAGGATGCTATATTTCCCCAAACAAGACCACAAAAAAACACTTCATAGATTACCTCAGCCAGATAGGAAACCTCATCAGAACATGCAAAAAAGTCCTAGCTGGTGACCTAATTGAATTACTGCTCTATCGAAGTACAATGTTTAGAAGCTCTAAAAGTCTAAACATATGTATTTGCTAGGTTTTATACATTTGCATACTTTGTGGTACTTTTATAATTAAACAAATATTAATGTACAAACAACTTTTACAAATCTTTCAGCTTTTATTTACAATTAGTTGCACCTGTATTTAAACACTAAATATCAGACACCACTACCAAAAGTTCTTAAAAACCGAACCCGAAACCGAAACCGCGGTTTTTAATTTTCAAAAACCGAAAACCGCGGTTTTGAAAAAGTGCGGATATTCAGAAACCCTAGTTGTACGTCCGTCCCCCTACCTAATTAGGAAATCTTGATGTGATACACAATCGGCTGCCACACTTTCATGTTATTACTCCAAACTGGTATGGTCCGAGTTCGGCTAAAATTTCAATGAGGCAAAGGCCCTCGCCAAATTTGTAACGCGTCCATTTGTCCGTCTCCATGACTAATTAAGAAAGCCTGATGTGATACACATTCGCAAGCCACTCTTGCATGTTATGACCCTAAACTAATCTAGTCCAAGTTCGGCTTGAATTTTTAGTTAGGTTTTATTAGGTTCTAATTAGGCATGTCGAATTCCGTGTTTTGTTTTTTTAGGTCCACATCACATTCTTAACACATGCCCGTCTCCCTACATAATTAGGCAAGCCGGATGTGGCAAACATTCGGATACCACAATTTCCTGTGACGATTCCAATCTATTTGTAGCCGGGCACGGCTTCCGCTTTAGGCAGCAATTTGGAAACCAGACTCGGATTTAACGACCCCAACCTAATCTGGCCAAAATTCAGCTTCCTCTTTAGGCAGCCGTTTAGAAACCATATAAGGATGACATCTCCTACATAATTCTGAAGGGTAACAAATTCCCACAGGTCCCACTCGTTATGGTACAACTCATCAAAGAAGCTAGAAGCGAGAAGTCACAGCAGAAACTTTACGCGTTCTCAAAGACTTAAAGTTTCTAAAGAATCAATTAGAACGTTTATTAAATAAAATATAATTATAATTTGTTTCTATTTGTTATATTAAGTAAACTCAACGCTCATTGAACTTAGAAATTACCCATAAATTTGATACACTTAGTATTGATATAACATTATTTACTGATAAATGAATTATATTAATAAATTAATGCAACATTATCCAAGAGAGTCAGCAAGTTAGAACTAGCCTATCGGCTGACTTATAACACTTACAATAAGAAATGCCTGTCACGCAACCTAAAACTTAAGCACTACACATCAGTCTTACGACCAGAAGCCCTGTATGCCATGGAGTGTCTTTCCTTGAACCGAAGGAGTCTAATAGAGAAATTGGAAATCAGAGAGAGGAGAATCCTCAGGAAGATCCTAGGCCCGGTAAAGGAATATGGGGAATTCCGAAGACGGCATAACTCTGAGTTCTACGAACATATTGAGATGCTCTCTGACTGTGCAAGGAAAAGAAGGGTAGCTTTCTATGGCCACGTTGCAAGATTGCCTCCAAACCGACTAACCAACCGTCTGTTCACCTTCTGGCAAAACAAGAAGCTTCGTACCTCTTGGTTGACAGGGACCGAGAAGGATATTAAAGAACTGGGAATAACAGATCTCAAAAACAGACAGTCTGTGAGACGCACCCTGAAGGAAATCCGTGGATTTCAGGAAAAACCTCGAAGGAAAGGTACCCCCTGGACAGAAGAGAGAAAGGAGTTACACCGGCAGAAAATGCGACAATACTGGGCAAGGGTCAAAGCCCAACAGTTGAACAAGCGTGGTCCAAAGTAGGCCTATTCGAAAGAAGAAGAAGAAGAAATCAATGCAACTTAGTTTGTTCGAAAAATTAACATTGAAATAGTTCTGATTATTTTCTTATCTGAAAACTTACTAGATGTAGCTACATAATTATCCTTTCTAATTCAGTATTTCCAAGTCGTGTTTAGTTTCATTTATTCTTGTCTGTCCTTGGTCCTATCTGGTTTTGTCTAATCTTATCTGGTCTTGATGCGAGCTAAAACTAAGTATTTACGACTCAACGACAGTCCTGTGAAATTTGCAACCGAATTTGCAAAATGTAATATTTCATCAGAGTTCCCGGTAGATATGAAATAATTAGAATATAATAAATAATTACTTTATATAATACTTTCTTAGAGTAGTAGATATTTTGATGTAAATATTTTGGAGTATTTTGTTCCAAATTTCAATAATTTCGCGAAGATACCAATAATGAGCATTGCAACCACTTTTGAGAAAACTGCATTTTTGACATATTTCTGCATTTCAACCATAGTTCTGTAGTTCTTGACCAACTTTGCCAAGAGTTCTGCAAAATTGAGATTTAGCAAAAAAAATGAATTTTTAATATTGCAAAAACAATCCTATTCGCGGATATGGGTAGTAGTAACCTTGGTTCAAAGATATTTGCAATAATAAGGGATGCATTGTTTTGAATGAAAATTAATAAAATCGCGCAACAGTTTGGTTTTTGCAGTTCTCGATAGAACTCCTGAGAGACCTATCGAAAATCCCAATACATTTTTTCTGTGAAGTTGAAAATCGAAAAGATATACGAAAAATTAGACTTAACCGATGCAATGAAGTGAAAAAGAAAAAAAATTGCAAAACAGTTTTCTTCCTATAAGAATTCATTGGTTTGCAGAAATATACACATTTTCTAACCAAAATTTCCTAACTAAAAGTATTGTACAAGCACGGCGCGCGGCGCGCGAATTTTCGTGCGGCCGTAAATCTATCCGCTGGCAAATGAGAAAGATTCAAAATACCCTACCGCTCGGGCGCCGCGATTTTGTTTTTCTTTTTCACTTCATCGCATCTGTGAAGTCTAATTTTAGGTTGGTCAAGCTTCAGTCGTGAACTTGAATTTTTCGAATATCTTTCCGATTTTGAACATTACACAAAAATATTATAAGAATTTTTAATAGAAGTATTTTAAGGATTCTACCGGGAACAGCAAAGTTGTGTTTGCTGCACGTTTTTTTTTCACTTCGTCGCACCGGTGAATTATAATTTTTCGCATATATTCCAATTTTAGACATAGAAAATTTTTGTAAGGATTTTCTATAGAACTCTTAACGAGTTCTATCGGGAACGGCAAACAGAACTTATTACTTCAAATATGGGACCCTTATACTTTTGAACTAAAGTTTTGAAAAATAAAATGTCAAAGGGACCTTCGATAGAACCTAAGAGTTCTATCGATATTCAGATCCGCGAATAGAACTCTTTTTGCAATTTTCTAAATTCGCATGCCTAATTTTGATAAGCCTTTAGTCATTGTTGTTAGGTCAGTGCTATTCCAAAAGTATGCCTGAGTTAAGCCATTCTCTTGAGCTTCCTCATAACAATCTAGTTTAAAATTATTTCGGCATGCCATATTTCGGTTTTCTTAATAAGGGCGGGACAAAACTAGGATTAGGCTTGTCACAATTCTGAAGGTTTAATTAGGCCCGAATTGATCTTTCGGCATGCTTCACTGGTATTCCTAGTCGGGTATAGATGACTTGGAATCGCTTAGTCGAGCGCAGCCTTTTCTCGAAGCAACTCACGGCACTTTTGATCCCCTGTAACTTCGTTGCGCAAGAGGACATACTATAACTGGCTATATTCCCAATATACCTAATAATTATACCTTAGTTACGAATACCTATAGTTTACGAATTATCGCTAGTCAAAGTTCTTAATTTTGTCACTAATACACTCACCGATCAGCAAAATTCTAAGGTACTTCTCCAATTTTGAATTTTATTTAGCGTTTAGCCTAAAATGGAAAGAAAAAATGAAAAATCCTGAAATTTCATTATCCATTAAATAATAAATAATGTTTATTAAACATTACATTTAACTAACGCGTCGCGCTTGTACGTATGGTTGCTACTGGGAAGGGGCTGCGCAGACAAGATATATTACCCCAGAAAAAAAGGAGGATGACGTACAAAAAGAAATCAGATCCCATCGAAAACTATAAAATGTAAAAAAAATGTTGATAGGTAATTGATTAGATAACAATTTATTACAAGGTTTTTGGCATTTTATGTTTTTGATGGGATATACATTTAAAGAAAGCTTTACAAGTTTAGTTTACTAAAATTAGTAATCTTGTTTGTTATAAGCAGTATATCCTTTCAGTCAATAAAATTGCCACTCTTTACAATTTAATTTTCCATATTCTTGTCTTGCAACATTTTGCACTTATTTCGCCTTGTGTTTGAACATTTTGTGGAAAAAGAAAAGAACGATTTTGTCGTACCAGCAAGTCTATGAACTGCCGAACCTTCGATGAGTTGAGTTGTATGCTTCAACTGACAACGACAAAAGTCGACCGACGGTTTGGTCGTACATAATAATATATTTTTGTTTCAACTGGATTTCCGACGTTCCCTGTATTTTTACCAGCTTTTAATAACCTTTTCATATTTATTCTGTTTAAGTAAACATATTTAGTGCAATTTTTTTCTGTTTAAGAATAATTAGTGCAAATAATAAAGCTCCAAGCTAATGAATTTTCTAGCAGATGCTGGTAATTATTTCAAATTAACCACAATATTTAATCTTATAAACATTCCTGCAGGCTAATAAATCTGCATTTAAAATATTATCGGGTCAATCTTCGTTGCAGTAAACTGCTGCGCTCATACATACACCGCACGTGTTTACTTATTTTAACTATTTAGTAATTTATTCATAATCAAAGCAACAAATATTACAAGCATTGTCTTGCGGTTTGAGTCATTTATCTGCAATTTATCTAGTTCAATCCAGAAATATTTTATCTGTGAATAATAAATATGTTTTCATATTTATTGTTTCGACATGAAACTAATCTTAAATTATTGAACTTTTATTGTCTAATGTTCTAATTTACCAAAAAAGACTAATGCTACATTATGTATTTCCAACAAATATCAATTTATTAAAAGAAACAGATAAACTAACAAATAACATTTATTCCAGTTTGTTTAGTTTTAGTTGAATTTTAAAATTCTTGAAACGAATCAGTTTTTATCACTGTGAACATGTTTGCACAAAGGTGTGCAAAGGTTTGCACAAACTTATAATATTTATATTTAAAAAACTCCCTAATTCCATGTTAACTAATTAACAAATATTTTTTAAAAGATGTTAATAGATTTAACTAACTGTAAATAAAACCGAGCGCACACGATGCTTATTTTCTACCATTCTAGTTTAACTAACTAGCAGCTGAGTGACTAGATTTATTTGTTTATATTTTACTAAACTTATAAATCGTGTATTTACATTTGTTCAGTTTTAATTTATTTTTAAAATTAATTTAATCAACTTAGTCAACCTTAATCAACTCAGTTTTGATAACAGTTCAAAATTGATATATGATGCATACCTGACTAGGAATATAGTGAGGCATACCGAAAGGTCTATTCGACGCTAATGAGGCCTTCCGAACTGTTACCGAACTGTGGCAGCCTACATTCCTACCTTGTCCCGTCCTAATTGGGAAAGCCTAACTTAGGCAAATCTGTGGAAGTCCTAATATCCACCTAATCAGGCGTTCCGAAATGTTACCGAATTGTAGCAAGCGTAATTGTCCCGTCCTTATTAGGAAGCCTAATTTAAGCATACCTTTGGGAGTCCTAACTTCCTTTCTCATGTTGAAAGACAGCAGATATTTGTGTTATTCACTAGGACTCAGTTATGTTGAATAAAGGATTCAGATTAGGTTGAATAAACCTCGTTTGATTTCCAAACTGCTGCCTAAAGAAGGCCAGACTAGGTTGAGATTATAACATGCAAGTGTGGCTTCCGAATGTATTTCGAATCAGGCTTCCTAATTAGGAACGAAGCCGGACGTGTCTTACAAATGTGATGTTGGCCTAATGCGGTTCCCCCATTTGGAACGAATACGGAGTTCGGCTTGTCTAATTCGTTCCTAATAAAAACCGAACTGAAATTCCTAGTCAGGTTATGGTCTAATTTAAAATATTCCAATTTTATTTATTTATTATTGCAATTATATTTTTTACAATACAAATTCTTTAATAATTCTTAAATATCATTATATAATAGTCACGGTGGTTCATTATTTAAGGAAATACAATACGAAACGAAATAGCTCCTATTTTTATGCTTGAAGTTTATGCTTGCTGAATCGAGAATCCAATGATAAGCATGAAGAATGATTGGACACAAGGAGTAGAGGACCGTAAATAAATGAATATACTAGATACTAGAAGCCTGCTAGTTTTGTTTTGAACTGACAGACAATATTGACAACAGAACAAGGAGAAAAATATTACCATCTCATTGTAGAACTCGAATGTGAGCGCTGCTGCCTAACCTGCTAGCTAATGTAGTGGTGAAAAAGCATCGTGTTAAACTGTTTTATTACATTTTATTTTCGATCGGTGTATTATCATGAATATGCATTGTTCGGATAGTTTCGGGTTTTGAGAATTTGGTATGTGGGTCTTGAAAAGGATTACGCAAAAGTAAACATCGACGTGTTTGCATATTTTGCTAAAGTGATATTTTATGATAAGTTTGAAGGTGTTTTACTGTATTATATGCATAATTTAAGCCATCAAATCTGCACCGGCGCAAACTTTGCCTAACAACAGATTTTGTTTGTTCGTAATAAATTATTCATACACAAGTCTAGTATATAGTATGTATTAACCAAATTTTCCCAGTTTGAATTTATGCATTTATCATTGATAAGTGATGATCTCTTATTATAAATCATAATTTCGTCATTGATAAGAGATTAAAAAATCATATTTAATAATAAATCTTGTGTTTACTGAAAATTGCTTCTTAATGTTAAATGGCACCAGGTTTAAATCGTAAATTATCTACGAAATTGTTGTTAAGTTTAACGTAGCCTTATATCTTGTATAGAACCACGTAATCCATATTTACATCGTTTCAAAATTAGTTGGTGCTGTCTGCTATCACTGTTGTATGTATATTATGTTTTTAACATTTAATATTAATTAAGTAGGGAACTAAGTTTCTTCTGAATATTTGTTTTTCTGAAGAATTAAAAAGAAATAATTATTTAACAGAAATATGGAATTGATATAAAATATACATTAACTATCACACACGTGGCAAATATGGCACGTTTCAAAATGCATGCGAACTTTTTGAAACGATAACACAACTCAAAACATAAATAACACACAAACATAAACAAATTTGGCCACTCTGTGCCTATGTTTATTGTATGAATGTTTTATTCATTTTTATTCATTCATTATTCTCCAATGATAAGGGAAAAAATATTCATATGCCCTTTGAAGTTTGCGTTTGTAGTGTTGGTAGTAATGTACAGATTGTGTTTTCCATTTTTTTTTTATATAAAAATTGTAAATATAAAATTCGAAATTAAATTAAATTTACTATTTATTTCCTTATTTTGGGATTTATTGTTTGTCAATTTGGTAAACATTAACTGTGAATTTTGTTTTTCTTTTACATTTTTCTTGTCTCAAAGATCCGAAAATAAAAAACGAAATTTCGTTTCAAATAAAACTTTTTTATAAAACTTATTTCAAATAAAACTTATTACTTATAATTATCTAGTGATGTTCTGTAATTCAAGATGATTGTACTTAACCTTGAAGCAAGGTCAGGACCATATTTTACATGTTTCAGTATTTAGTGATTTTTTATATGTAAGGTCCGCTCCAGACTCTCGCGGAGCAACTTCGGCGAGGATCCTCGCCGAAGTTGTTCGAGGCGAGGAACTACACGGAGTAGGCATCCACACTCTCGCCTTACTTCGCGAGGACCTCAGTACTCGCACCTCGTGTCCCTTTGACTCGGGCACGAAAAACCGCTTCATTAACAAGCGAAGTTAGCTAAAGCGAGGCGAGGAAGCACAAGGCGAGGCGAGTAACCTGACCACACTCTCGTTCCTCGCTCAACTCCGTGCTACTTCGCGAGAGTCTGGAGCAAGCATAAAGTTGGTGACTTTGAACAATGACAAAACATTTTTACTTCATATTTTTCTAATCCCAACAATTCTTAAATAATCTTAAAGAAGCGCAAGTACGTAAGGTTGACGAAAATGGTTTGGACAACACGCTGCCGATACGGATTCAAATTCTATGCATTTATCTTTTCCTGGGCAGGGTATCTTATCTTTCTCATGAATCAGTGTCCTTGGGAAAATGTGTGTGAATTTCCTCATTTTTCAATATTATCCTACAGGATATCTAAAGATAGTATAAGTTATGCAAAACAAAACTATTTAAAAATTGTTATTGTCTCCGCACTAATTACAGCATCGCCTCCCTGCGATCAACTTCGATGCGTACTAAATTGTATAATACAATATTTTTAATATAATACAATATTATAATACAATATTTTTATTGAATTTCCGCTTGAAGCGATTTCTCTATTATTCTTTAGCAAGTCGCGAAGGTTTTGATTTGCAATGACGATAATTTGACTATTTTCGTTAAAATTGAAAGATCAAGTGTTGTGTATAAAAACCATTTTGAACCCGTCCAAAACAAAGTACTCTTACCGCATCCGCTCGGGAATAGAAGGTACAAATGTAATTTCAACATCAATTTTCTTGGAAACCGAGGACCGTTGAATCAAAGGCCACTACCTAGGTAGCCGGGATAATAGGTCCATCTACAATATATCCCAGACCCATCAAAAATCCGTGATTAACAAGTGTGATGGTCCCCTTGTTAGTCGGAATTGTATTATTTGAGTGATTGGACATTTTAAAACGCTTGGTTTTTAAATTTTGTATGGAAAAAAACGAACGGGGCTAATGCCAACAAGAATGGTGATAAATTGGAATCCGTTTTTTCTTTGATTGCTAAGCACATACAATTATCCGAGTGACAAGCAATTTTTTCATAGAATTTAATCCAGTTCCATTGAGTTATTTAGCAACCGATACAGTAAACAACGTATAAATTACGAACTTTATTTTCATTGTAATTACAAACTGCGAGAAGTTTTCATTGTTTCATAGGAAAATGAAAATCCAATCTAAAAGTGTCGCATAAATCACAAATATAAAGTTTTCGTTTTTTTGCCTTTATTATTTGGGAATAGTTTACAAAAACAACATAAATAGTTTTAACAAATATTTGAAAAGTTTTTGCTAATTAGTTTCATATTCGTTGCAAACTATATTCAAATTAACAAATTCGCAGAGCGTTTGTAATTTCGATAATTATATGCCAAATTAATTATGATCAATTAATATTTGAAATTAATTAATTCTGGGCAATTCGTTGAAACGAAATGAAATGTATTAAAATCGATATAAATTAATTAACCTTGTAATATTATTTTTTATGGCTGGTCTATGATGAATCGTTAATACGTCCTGTTATTACCGGAATACTGAAGGAATTGAGATTATAATTGAAAATTGGGAAATGTGTGGAATTACTGGATTATTAATAATATACATATAATCTTACATAACAAAACCTTCTATGAAAAGTTCATGGATTTATGTTCTTGCGGTGAATTTATTCGAGAATATGAGAAAAGCTAAGAATAAATTGACCAATCTATTGCTCTTATAAACCTTCAATTTCTACTAAACCTATAAAAATACTTGAAGAATACTGAATGAATTGAGATTATAATTGAAAATTTGGAAATGTGTGGAATTACTGGTTTAATAATAATATACATATAATCTTAGATAACAAAACCTTCTATGAAAAGTTCATGGATACATATTCTTGCGGTGAATCTATTCGAGAATATGTGAAAGGCTAAGAATAAATTGACCAATCTATTGCTCTTATAAACGGTCAATTTCTACTAAACCTTTAAAAATACTTGTAGATCTGGTGGTGACTACTTGTACTGCGACCTTTATAGATCTATTGTACCCCACCCTCTTCCTCTAAACGTTGGTGTACTTATACATTTAGAGCGCCTCCTCTAATCCTAATTTCTTTAGGAATTTTAAAAATACTTAGTACTACAAGCATAAATAATTTCAAATTTATTTCAATTTACAAAACCTGCTATCAGTTTTAATCTTTTCGCATAACTACAATGTGAGTTTTTTAATTAAACCTGAAATTTAATGCCAATTCGTTTGCGATAAATTCGGATGAAAAATAATTTTAATATCGCGATGGATGGATTGATGGGTATGAATAGTGTTAATTGGAAAACCGCGGATTATTTTTTTGTTTGCGATAAAAAATGTGATTATGCTTGAGTTCGAATTTTATGTGATGATCGACGAAGCGGATTATAATTAATTCGAGTCGATAGATGTGATATAATAATATTTAATGCACGAATAAATGAAATAATTGCAGATATGTGTCTTTAACTAAGAAATGAAATTCTTCTAAACAAATTAACTAAGAAATAAAATACTTTGAGTCTTTTCTTCAAAAGTTATATTTTTGTAATATATGTATACATTTCGTTAACAATGTTAACAAATGTTATACTGATGATGTAAACATTATTAACGAAATGTATATGTCGTAGTCACATAGTGAATCTCGTCAGATTTAGTAAAATAAAGACATTAAATGATCTGCCTATATCAGAAAAATATTGTCTATTTTTCTGATTGCACGTTTTTAACCTAGGTTAGATCAAAGGTTAGATTGGGTAATATTAGAACAGATAGATCCAGAGAATATATCGCGAGGTGGGACGACCTCTCGATCCAAAATTAGAAACAATAATTCAAATAATTTATGTTGCGACTTGCACGCTCTATGCGCTATAATCCGAGTTTTGTATTTATTCTGAACGCATCAGTGTCGCTTCGCTGGAATGGCGCCTCATGTTTAATTCCTTGCATACGGATCAATAAAACTGATTATAATAGAAGGAAAACTGAAATAAGTAATTTATTCACTAGTGCAATAAGTCTCCATTGCAATGCATCAAAATAACTCACTTATCGGCTCCGTAAACATGATCCTTACGCCGAGGCCGCACTACGGTTTTTTTCCCGCGAGCGGTAACCGCTATAACCGCGAAACCGCTTGAGAAACACACAGTACGCTATGAGAAAAATCAATCGCGGGAAAAAAACGCAAGTCAGGCCGTTTGTATTAGCTTACTGGAGTTACTAAATCACGCGATTAAAAACCGCGGCGGTTTAGCCGTAGTGCGGCCTAGGCCTAAATGTTGGCTGATATTCTTTTTTGATCGCCAATCACATAACTTATTATACCTACATTTTTTTGTATAAATCTCATGATTTCTGCCGGAGTAATCTTTTCGCGTTACCATCTAACAATAATACTTCGGATGTATCCAGTTATGATTAATAAAACACAAATTAATTAAACACACTAAATACACTAAACGAAATTTTGACGCACGAATCAACAATTTTATCGTTACCATGACAACACCACAATCATGGCCTACTTTTCTTTGAATTTTTTCTGGTCTTCTAACAAAAGCAAAATTGAATAAAAGTTTGTATTTCACTCGCGGATAAAATTAAGGTTTAACTCGCGAATTTAAATTGAATTTATCAAACCGCTCGCTTAACCTTAATTTTATATCCTTGCATAATAAACAACTATTAAACCCATTTTATTGTTGGTGTGCCGCCAAATTTTGATGTTGTTGAAAGTGTACCGCAAGAGAAAAAAGGTTGAGAATCACGGATCTAGTCATATCGTGTAGTTCATGAACTGCTGGCAGAGCATGAAATGATTCGGTTTTACACCATTTGACTGATAACGTTTGACTATGACATAACATAACTTTACAAGAGAAGATTCAAAGTATTTCATTTCTTAGTTATAAAATCTTTAAACTTAAGAAACCCAAATGTAAAATTTTATATTTTTATTTATGTATAAAACTTTGTTTGTGTTCATATTAATTACACATTTCTTCTTCTTTCTCATAAAACTAACACAATTAAAAATAAAGATAATATAGTAGTATTACCAGTAGTATAGTAGTATAAATAATTAATTTTCTTTATCGAAGCATTTGATCTATGATTGATTTAAGAGTCCATTTCATCACGATGTTTTTAATTTTAGCATATCCTTTTAAGTCATCCGGCATCATTATTATTACAGATATATTACAGATTATTGATCATCATATCATACGGATCATTATTATACAGATTATAAATTTTAGGCGCTATAAAATATAATGTTCTTTGAATGGAAGTAAATTTCTTTTTAAGCAAGCATAGTACAGTGTGTTTGAAAAAGAACTCCCCAGTTTTAAGTATACATTTAATGTTGAAATTAATGAAACACTACATCAACCAGTACATACAATAAAAGAGAGCACTTTCAAGTTTTGTTTTAACATTAATGGACTTCAACGTGGGATCCATTTGTTGCCCTGCAGACGTCGAGGCGATATTCCACTTCTGCCACGTATTCACCAACATATCAGGTATAACTCTCCCAACCACCGCCACGATTGTACAAAACATTTTTTATGTGACCCCAAAAGAAAAAGTCCCATGTAGAGAAAGACCACAGGCTTCGTGGTAGCCAAGAGATTGGGCCAGTTCTGCTTCTCGGAAAGCGAGTGTCTAGAGCCGCGCGCAAGTGGTTACTGTAGTGAGGTGGTGTGCAATCTTGTCTGAAAAACACAAGCCCTTTTTCCGCCTCAATATCATCCATTTGGAGAAAGACATACTCTGTTAACATGTCGTAGTAATTGTCCCCATTCATTGTTTGTTCCACAAAAATGAAAGGAACAAACACGTTCTTCCATCAAGTTGCACCAAACATTAAATTTTGGAGAGTCACGTTTATTCTGCATAAATTAATGTGGACCCTCTGATCCCCAAATTCTACAGTTGTGACGATTTACTTTTCCACTAACATGAAATGTAACCTCATCAGAAAAGAAAAGAGTTTTCAACAAATTGTTATCATCATCAATTCTGTTTAGAAAGTCAACAGCAAACTCTAACCTTTTCATTTTATCAATAGGTTTTATTTTATGTAACATTTGCAATTTGTGGGCACGCAAATGAAGTCTTTTACAATGTACCTTTAGGCAATCCTAATTTAAGACTACGTCTGGCCAATGACTTCTTTGGGCTCCCAACACACGAAACACGGATCTGTTTAACAACATCTTTAGAAGTTCTCGATCTACCTGGTTTCCCTTTTAAAACACTACCGGTTTCATTGGAAGAATGTAGTAATGACGGATAGTTTTTGCTGTAGGAGGTTTAACACCCTACTGACGTCTAAAATTACGCACTGTTATTACAGATTCAGTTTGCACTAGGGCATCCAAGCCGGTTAACCGGGTTTTCTGTTCAAATTTAGGAAACCGTAAAACTGTTTTTTTTTCGAAAAGCCGAAGGTCGGCTTTTATTTATTTTATTTTTTTCTTCAAGTGGAAAATAATTTTATTTTTATTCATGAAATATTATATTGTGGATTTATTTGTACTCAAATAAAACGTAAGTGCAGTGAATATGTAGTCAAATAAAGGTTCACAGATTTAGAGTACGCATAATATTAATCCTAAATGAATGTAAATACTTAAAATAATTTTATTTTTCTATGATTATTAATGGATTATATTGTGAATTTATTTGTACTCCAATAAAACGTACGATCAGTAAATGTGTAGAGAAATAAAGGTTCATAGACTTAGAGTGCGCATAATCTTGATCCTAAAGAAATCTAAATTACTTCTACTCCATTCTTACATTTTAGTCTAGTTTCGTACTTTGATAAATACATACATATATATCTACATTTATAGTTATTTCTTCGTAAAGAATTTATTCTAACAACAATATCTTTTTTATTCTTATATCGTAAATATAATGAAATAATACAAAAATATATTTTTTTATTTATTAAATGATTCTAAATGTTAAATAAAATATTTATTTTATTTGATTTACAGCTGCACTATTTTTGAAATAAGTTTTAAAAGGTATTGCCCAATTGCTTTATTTTTTTACTTAAAACCGGGTTTTAACCGATTAACCGATTTTTTACTTTACGAAAAAACGTAAACCAGTTTATTTAATTTCATCGATGCTTTGGATGCCCTACTTTGCACAAGTCAAATAACATACTGCGCTTTTTGTTGCGGAGTAGTCATTGCTATGCACGCCTGAACTGAATTAAGTGAAATGAGCCCTGGACCCGTCTCAAAGGCAAGCAGACTTGCCAGCTGCAGGGTAGCTAAACTTGGACAGTTGATGAATCAAACACCACAAACTAGAATAGTGTGTATCACTCTGAACAGTTTCTATGAGACAATAAAACTAGGGAGTTCTTTTTCAAACGCACTGTAAATCACAGTTTATCTCTAATCTATCTTTTTTTTTACACAAAAGTCTAACGGCGAAGTTTAGTATTACACAAAAGTCTAACGACGGAGATATATAACTGCTGAATTTGGAAAACACCCGTTTCTTTAAACAAATCTAAATAAGGGTACATGTTGTCTTTAAACCAACTAGTCTTTAGTATCGCTTTTTGTGTAACTAAAAGCTATAGTAATTAAATTATTTTTGTATCTTATTTTAAATAATATATAATAAATAATGTTTGTAAATTTAACCTGTTTGGAAAGTTTGGAGAAAAATATTTTGTTGTTAATCAAATAATTTTAATTTTTTTATGTAAGTTATTATTGATGTTGATTGTATGAAACACTAGAGATAAGCTAAGAAAATGAAATTACATTTTTTTGTTTATTAATTATTTTCTAGTTTCTTTTCGGTCAGTTTTTATTACATATTCTGGCAATATCACATAATATTGAGGTAAATTATTTGAATAATGCTAATTTTGTGATTTGTTTCATGTGATTGTTTATTTTTGACATAATAATCACAAAATGAAACAAATCTCAAAATTAGTTTTATTCAAATAATTTAACATGTCGTTTCATATAGTTAGGGCTAAAACAATTAACTCTTTAATATTGAGGTGTTGAAATCTAACGATTCAAGAATCATCTTATCAAGCATCTTATCAATACGACCATTAAAATATCATTGAATAAGATATTCATTATAGTAGGAATTGCTTATTTAATAAATTATTTTTAATCCTCCCATTTCAAGTGTTAACCTTGAAAATGTTAAAATTATTATTTATTTTGCAAAGAAAACCGATGAATTTTATTTTTTCATTTTTGATTTTATTGTTTTATAAACGAGATTAATTCTTACATTAAATGTTTTTATTATTCGCTTAAAAATAATATTATTCATCGGCCGACAATTTTCACTTACATTTTCACACAAACTGCAGAAAATGAAAATTATCATATTGTATTAATTTTGTAAAGTGCAATTATCATATCAATTTAAAAATTTAATTAAAATTTAGTTAATTTAAATTAAGTGGATTTAAAACTTCAAAATGTTGAACAAAAACAACGAATTTGTTGACTTTGTTTCAGAGTTGCAGACAAAAAATCACTAAATAACAAGGTTTGTTATAGAAAATTTAATTCTTTTCCAGTTTAATTTAAAACTTTTTTCAAAAGTTCGTTTAGCTTCCATTCATTATTTTCGCATTTTTGAGATATGTAAATCAAATTCTATTATTACTACCCTGCACAAGCGAACTTCAAGGGAAATATGGATATTTTTCTTTTTTGATTATCATTTTGGTGTATGATGCATCTAAAAATCTGTGGCACAGGGAGACTTTTTTTAGAATTATGTAATCTGTATAGACTTGTTTGTCTAATCTTGTCTGTCTAGTCTAGTCCGTCTAGTCTTGTCCGTCTAACCTTGTCTGTCTAGTTTTGTGACTTTAGTCTTGTATGTTCAGTTTTGTCTGTTTAGGTTTGCCTATCGAGTCTTGTCTATCTAGTCTTGTCTTTTTTGCATAGTCGCCAGAAGAAAATACTACCGCCAAAGAACCAAAAAAACTAACGAAGAAAATATTAAATTGTTTAACGTGTCTGTTGAGCGCGTCAAGTCGCAGACGTATTATTCCCAGAGCATGCTCCCTTTGACTGGCTACAACCAGAAGTCGTAAATACGCCCCAATTCACGAAAGAGGAACTTTCTATTGCGAGCAAGCGCATTAGAAACGGTAGAACACCAGGCCCCGACGGTGTACCACTTGGGGTAGTGAAGATAACAGCTGCACATCAATTCGACTTCGTCCTGAAAGTCATGAATAACTTGCTAACCGCCAGAATCTTTCCAACTAGATGGAAGCGTGCGAAGCTCGCCCTCATCAAGAAGGGGATAAACCAATAGATGATCCCACATCCTACAGGCCTATCTGCTTACTCGACGTATGTGGGAAACTGTTAGAACAACTTACTTACGAGACTGAAGGAGGAGCTCAAGACAGGAGTCGGATTGTCAAAGCACCAGTATGGGTTCAGGGAAGGACGATCCACCACCACAGCCCTAAAAGCTGTACTGGAAATCGCAGAACAGGCCAACAGTGGGTCCCAGAGAACCAGCAAAAGGGTGCTCTCCTAACATTCGATGTTAGAAATACGTTTAACAGTGCATCGTAGAAGCATATTATGAACTGTTTAACGACTAGAGGCATATCCTCCTATCCATTGCGGATGCTGCGAAGCTACCTCAGTGGGAGAAGCATCATACTGCAAGGAGATCGACGGACTGAAGAGAAAAAAAATTAGTAGTGGTGTTTCACAGGGTTCGATATTGGGACCCACTTTGTGGAACATACTATACGACGGAATTCTGACAATGAGGCTTCCAGTGGGGGCTACTATAATCGGCTTCGCAGATGATATAGCACTGGTTGCCAGAGCCAGGACAGAACAAGAGCTGATGCAAAAAGAAAACCATGTAACATCCCTAATTAGTGCGTGGTTGAAAGAAAAAAACCTGAGTCTAGCACCAGAAAAAAACTAAAGCTGTCCTGCTCACGGGACTGAGACAACTTTGCCCCATATTATTTAAAGTGGAAGAGGCAATAATAAGACCAAAAGATACCATCAAGTACCTTGGAATAACCATCGACAAAAGGCTTTCCGTCGCTGCACACAACCGAAGCAGCAGCAAGGGGTTTAAGAACACTGGCAGGAATACAATAACTCATGCCAAATCTGGGGGGGGGGGGTGGGTGGCAAAGAGTAGTTCGCGCAGAATTCTCAGCTCTGTAGTGCAGGCTACCATGCTGTACGGTGCCCCTATATGGGCCTCTGAACTAAAAAAATAAATTATTCTGCAGAAGCTCGCACAAGTTCAGCGAAAAATGGCACTACGTGTAAGCAGAGCTTACAGAACAGATTCAGGAGTGGCCGCGCAGGTTATTTCAGGTATCTCCCCCAATAGACCTGATCGCAAACGAGAGCAAAAGAGTGTATGGCTCAGAGGGCGACAACAAAGTAAACGTCTGGCCAGACAAGAACTCCTCGAGAAGTGGCAAGAAAGGTGGCAGTTAAGCGAACGAGGAGAGTGGACGAGACTGTTAATCCCGGACATACTTCCCTGGATCACCAGAAAACACGGGGAAATTAGCTACCATCTAACCCAGTTCCTCTCCGGCCACGGATGCTTCCAGGACTATCTGCACAACATCGGCAAGGCAGCTGACGACCTGTGTGTATACTGCGGGGAGACGGACAGCGTGATCCACACGATATTCGATTGCTGGAGGTGGGAAACAGACAGAGAAGAAGCGGAAAAAAAACTGGGAGAATCAATCCATCCGAGAACTATAATCGAAAGTATGTTGAAAGATGAGTCACGGTGGAGGAACATCCAAGGGCTGATTCATAAAATAATGAGCGAGAAGGAGGCCGATGAGATCAAATCGAGGAACAAAATAAAGTAGATTAAATTTAAGCCATCCGTCACTCTGAGGTTATGCGACAAGCAGGTCCAGAGTGTACGGATGCGTTCCAGGGGGGCCACTTGCCTGGTTAGGTTAAGTTACCGCCAGCTACGCCGACCCCCCCCCCCCCCCCCCCCCTTAAAAAAAAGTCTTGTCTGTCTAGTCTTATCTGTCCAGTCTTGCTTATCTACTTTTATTTGTTTAGTGTTGTCCGTCTAATCTTGTTTTGCCTAGTCTTATCTGTCCAGTTGTCTGTTTCGTCTAGACCAGTTTTGTCGGACCAATCTTGTTTTGTTTGACCAGCCTTGCCTAACCAGTCTTGTCTTTCTAATCTTTTGTATCTAATATTATCTAATTAATCGCTGCAGTCAAAACGGCCGTACAGACGAGGGTATGTACGGCCGTTTCTAATATTTGTAAAAACAAGCAACACGAGTCTTGTTTGAATAGTCTTGTCTGACCAGTTTTGTCCGACTTTAAATATGTAGTTGTCCATTTATACCTAATTTTAAATGCTTTAGCTGTCAATAATAAATGATAAACTAAATAATAAACTCCTTATGAACCAAGAATAATAATATTGCTTGCGGCAAGTTGTGTGTTTTTATATGGATTTTATATAACACACATGTTTGTTTTGTAAATACATGAACTATTTGTTTTAAATAAATAATCTACAGTCCAGACAATAGATAGTAACACTTGAACTTGACATAAAATTTCTTGCGTTTCCCAGAATATTTCTAAATGACTAAAAACCGTAAACAATGGTTACTGAACTTGAACTTGACATAGAGAACAAAGATATCCCTAGAAATGCTGAATAATTAAAAAACAGTTAGTATTATTATACTATTTTTATTTCTTTATTTTTATATTTTATGAAACTCAATAATCTTTATCATATACAGAGTGGCGTAATTAATATTTAGTCCCTTAAGTAAACGGACTAAAATGGTTACTGAACTTGACGTAGATAACAAAGATATTCGTGGAAATGCTGATTAAATGAAAAACAGTTGGTATTATTATATTATTTTTAATTCTTTATTTTTACATTTGTTGATGCTCAATAATCTCTATCTCTCTGTACAGAGTGGCGTAATTAGGATTTAGTCGCTTAAGCTAAGGGACTTTGAGAGATTTTAAGCAAAAATAACAATTTATATTTTAGTAGTATTACATCATTTTTAATGCTTTTATTTTTATACTTGATGAAGCCTCATCTCTATCATGTACACAGTCGCTTAATTAGAATTTAGTCTCTTAACCTAACGGACTAAAAATTTAAGCAATCATAACAATTGATGTTGTCTGTAAAAAACATTATTTTGTAATTGCGGCCCTTCTGTGACCCTTGGCCCTTGGTCATTATTTAAGGGCTCTTAACAATAGTTCAAAAACTTTTATTTTAAAAAGTATTGAATAAATATTTTGCACAAAAAGATTTTTTAGGCAAATTTGAATTAATTTTTCGTGTTTATATATTTGCACCAGAAATGTGATTCACGCCGAATTCTATTCCCAATAAGTCATTAATACACATTTTAAAATTATGTTATGTGTATTTGACTGATAACTGTATACATGGAGAGACGGAGGAAATGAATTAATATGGTATATAAAGGGCGTTCAAGTATTACATAAGCAAACTTTCAATGACGATCAAAACCGTGATCCCCCGCTCCGAAACAATATGACGTATGATTTTTTTTTACGAATTTTGTTCATAATGCTATATCTTAAGATTCATAACAAGTCAAGTTACTTTCCTGTTTTTTCATCTTACTGTCCACTGACTAATAGCCACTCTTCGTACTTCACGGAGCTGTTCTTGCAGTTGAACAGCATGAAGGTGACGAACTTAATGATATTGTGTATAATAAAACGATCATCCCGAGCCGTTGTAAATCTCCTTCTGCCTGTACCAGGTTGTCTATGAAAAGATCCAATAACGCTGAAAGACTATTTGAACCGCGGCGCGTGTTATATCTACATCCAGTTGTCCATTTAATAAATTATAAATTTAATAAGTCCATTTTCAAAATCTTGGGCGGCTTTTTGTGTATGTATTAAACTAACACTCTTGAAAATTAATCAAATTATGAAAAACGAATAATGTGCAAATTACAATTGCAAAAGCAATAATTACAATCTTTCCCAAGTTTGTTTTTCTCGTTATAACCACCACATAATTACGTTCGTTATCGTTTACCGGTTGCTACGCACCATATTAAATTGTAAAGAAATTAAATACGAAATATAGTTTGAATATATTAATATTCATCCTGTTCGCTACTCTACAAAATTAGTCCTACTAAGACTTTGACAAATGTCATATTGAAACAACTACTTCCCTGGTTAATACCACGAGGATATTGAATAAGACAAAAGACATTTGCATGCTATTACTAGTACTACTAGTTAAATAACATTGTATTTTTTTAATATCGATTGTTTCTACGTAAATTAAGTGACTAGCCATCTGCAGACGCGTTTCGAGATTTATCTCTCATCAGTGCAGCTTTGCTTTTATTTAATTAAAAATTGGAATACACTTACTTGATCTTGGACAACACATGCATGACTTGAGAGGTTAGGTTTGATTGACAGTTGTGTAGAAAGAGTTACGGTTAGAAACTGATTAACGGTTTAATTGATAATTCAAAATTGATGAAACCTCACTAGTTGTATATACATTTAAATAATCATATTAAATACGAAATACAGCTTGAATATATTAATATTCATCCTGTTCGCTACTCTACAAAATGTCAACAACAAATATTGACATTTCTCAAAGTTCTAGTTGGAGTTAATTTTATAGAGTAGCGAACATGATGAATATTAATATATCCTAGCTATATTTCGTATGTAATATGTTTATTTAAATGTATCTACAGCTATATTTCTTATTTCATCCCATAAATAGTTTCTGAAATTAGTTAAAGTCAAAAGTTTACAGTGCGCCGATTAGTTCTGTAAAGAAACGAATCTGGTTAAAAACCGACTTCTGGAAAGAACCAAATCTGGTTAAAAACCGAAACATCTAATATTTGTATATTAAACAAATTATTAATGGTCAGTTCTATTTATTTACTATTAAACTTGATAATGATAACTAATATTGACTAACACTCATTTATATTCTATTTGTAAGTAAACAAAACTTCGGACTGGAATATTCATGCGACGATATTTGCCTGTTTTAAATAAATATTGCGTTAAAGCTCGTTAAATCTGAACTGAAAGTATGTGCTTGCTTCAATTTACCAAAATACGCGGTGTTAATATCGCGATAGTAACATTTGTCATGTTTTCATATGACAAATTATCCTCGTGATTTATTTAGTAGATTCGTTTTTAATTAGACAATTTTGATTTTATGGAAACTGTTTTTATGGAAAGTTCCAATCAATTACCATTCAGATATGTACATAAGTATTCTTTTAATATCATTGATTCACAATAGTTTTATCTGCCATCGACACATTTATTTTTATTGAATAAATTCAATTATTTTATTAACTATTTATATTGCAAGTTATTTCGCAAAATATAAAATTTTTATAACACAATAAATCGATTTACTAAAACGTGATTTGTACGTTGTGCAACGTTTTGTTATGTCTAAATGTTTAAAAATAAATAAAACTTTCAACTATAAACATAAAAGTTAAACTTGAAAGTTCATATTCGCTGTCGTGTTTCCAAGAAAGTATTCCGACGAGAATACAAATTCCAAACCCAATTTAAATAATTACCAATACCGAAAAAAATCTCACTTACAATTGGTTATTATTTCATGAAGTTATAAAATATTTTTTGTGTCTATGTGTCCATGTTTACTGGTTAATTAGACAGACGGGAAAAGACGGCACGAAATATAAAATATTTGTTCAGAGAAATAATATAATTTTTTCAATATAGAATAGTTAGAAAATTTACTTGATATAATATTTGTACCTGTGGAAAACTGATTTCCTTATTAAATAAGCTGTTTTTAAAATTAAAACATACATTATCTGCAAATAGTTGATTATATTCAGCTTGTTTTTAGCATTGTTTGCCTTCGTATCTCTTCTACTTATATGAAAGGTTAAACATTTTATATTGATCGGGAAATGTTATGTGTTATGAAAAGGAATATCATTGCAATCGTTTGAAGTCTCCACTGTCTGTCTGAAATCTTTTCAATAAGAGATTGATTAAAAATCTAGAATTGATAATTCTGAATTACTTATCATTAAACAAAATCAATAGAATATTTAAAATTATAGTTATACAATTTGAATATATACAATAAAAATAATTCAAAAATATTTTATATTAAAGATTTTCAAATACTCTTATTATGATAAGATTATTTGAATATCTTATCATATACAAAATTTGTAAAAAAATTTCTAATAAAATCGCTCTTGTGGAAACGTAATGAATAGTTCAGTTATCATTATAGAATTCAGTTTTGGCAATATATTGGCTATTTCTTATGTAGATCAGAAATAATAAATTTATTATTTTATTTTTGAAGAAAACAAGGTTGGTCAATTTCCGTCGGGATGAGTTCGATCTGCGTGCGATTCATTCGCGTTACATTCAAAATAGTTTGGCAGATACCCATAAGCTTCCAATGGACGATGGTTTTATTTTTAGACCCGAGATTGAAGTGTGTTGATCGTTTTATTCTTCTACGTTTTTTCCCTTTGACTGTTTTATTTTTCTACATTATTTCATATATAAATAACCGCATACCACACAAATTTACGGAACATTTAAATTTTAACGTATTTCTTATATTTTCAATGTTTTTTCTGCAGACTATTTACTTCAAAAGAGATTCAAGATTTCAAACACACAGTGAGAGACCAATCGATTGTAATTTTCCTATTCATATCATTGCCAAAACAAGTAAAAAAATCAGAAAATTACTCCGTTATAATTCACCCAGTCCACATCCTCGGTCAACATATCATTTTCCAACATTCAATGATTAAGCTTTCATAGCAAATACACAACTAAACTTTAGAATTGGACACAGATTAGACAGACAAGACTAGATAGGCGCGACTAGACAAACAAGAAATAACTGGACAGACAAGACTACTTAGAAAAGACTAAGACAGACAAGACTAGGTATAAAAGACTAGACAGATATAAAAGACAGGTATAAAAGATTTTATTTTTTTTGTATGAGGACGCAGCAAGCACTTTTTTTCACTTGGCAAGTGATACTACTGAATCGCGAGCATCTCGGTACAACTCTAAGCATAACCTCGAGATATCGGTTGCCGTGTAATTAGCTTCTGTTCTGCAATGTTGTTCGTCATATAACCCCCTTTCATTTTGTGTGTTTAGGGCTTCTGGAAACCCGCTTTTTGTTGATTTTTTATCTTTTGCGTCCTTTCTTCCATTTCTTTTCGCGTTATAATTTTCCTGATCATGTTCTACGTGGATGTCCAGTGTTTCTCAGATGTGAGCATTGAATCCACTAATGTGTTTACTGCTAGAGGTAGGTTCGTCTCCTTCATCCACTTGTCTCATTCTGGTATCCATCTTTCGCATTCAAACACGGTGTGTCGCGCCATGTCTGCGCTCCCACAGTTCATGTAAAGGTCGTCCGGCGTCCTGCCGATTCTACAGGTACTCCCTGATACATCCGTGGCTGCTGCGAGCTTGGGTTAGATGGTAATTGACATTTCCGATTCTGTCGAGTTGACCATTCTTTCACATTACGTATCAGTAGTCTCGTCCTGTCTCCTGATTCAGCAGCGCTCCAGTTATTTTTCCATGTTTCCAACATATGGTCCTATGCTTCATGCTGGAATCTGCCCTATTTTTCCGGTTTCTGATTGTGTACAGATCAATGATGTAGTTTGTAGGGCCTTTTCGGTATTTCTTTTACATGTTCCTTGAAGGGAAGCTTTTTGTCGATTGTGATTCCCAGATATCTATATTCTTTGGGTGTGATTTTCGCCTCCTTAATTTTGAAAGTTATAGGCCCTACGGTTCTGTTTCCTGTTAGGAGGACGGCTTCTCTTTTATGTGGGGCTAGTTTTAAACATTCCCTCTACAGCGATTCATTTACTTGTTCGATAGCAGTGTTGGTCCATCGCATTATGTCGTTTTCTCGTTACGACAATAGCTAACTCGTCGGCAAATCCTATAATTTCTGCACCCTCCGGTTTAGCCTCAGCACCCCATCATACAGGATGTTCCACAGTGTAGGACCCATGACTGAGCCTTATGGAACCCCACTGTATATCTAGTATTCAGCGACTTCACCGTCTGCTTCGAGTTTGATTTTTCTGTTTGAAAAATTACTGCGAAGTAGATGCAACAGGTATGGGGAAAATCTTCGGTGTATTAGTTCCTCCATGTTTCTCCGTGCGGCCGAATTGTACGCGTTTTGGTCGTGTAGAGTAATCAACGCACTAATCATCCGTGTTCTTCTGGTTCCAGCTGAGGCTTCTTCCGCTATTCTGATGACCCTCATCCCACCATCTACTCTCGACCATTCTTCCCTACGCCCATATTGCCTGTCTGAAAGATTTTTTTTTATTCAGTTCTGACTTTATTCTGGCGAACAATAGCTGTTCTAGTTTAGTAGCTGTTTCCTGCGACATCCAATAGTCATATGGGTCGGTAGGAAGCAGACTCGTGTACGGGTTTTTCTCTTTTCCTTAGCAGAACAAGGTTGGCTTTTTTCCAATTTTCTGCGAAACTACCGGTTGCCATTATTGATTCATTACTTCTAATGTGGAATATGGTTGGCTGCTTACCACGATTTTAATAATTTCTGGAGGGATGTTGTCTGAGCCTGGTGATCTTTCGAAGTCGCTTGCTGGCTCTAAGCCAGGGGTTCCCAAAGTTTTTTCCTTGACGGGCCAATTTAATATTACCCATTTTTTTGGCGGGCCAAAAAAAAAACGGAATAAAATCAAAACAATAACTACGATTTTATTTTTGACCAACTATTTCTTATTTTTTTTTAAAGATTATCACTCAATTTATGCTCATAATTGAAAAAGTTTTTTTCGAAAATACATGTGTTCCCAAATTATGAAAACATTTATTGAGCATGTTTTCGTATTTTCGGATAATTCACGCATGATAATCCTTTATAAAAGTCAATTAAGGAATTGTTCCGGCAAGAATTCTTAGCATCGATATTTTCCTGTAATTCTATCAATTCAAATTGCATGTATTAAATGATTAACAGTTCTGTTCTATTTGAGACTATTATATTATATTTCTGTGCAAATGTGTAATAACTAGACATACTAAAAGATTTTTTTAAATATAAACTAAACAATATTTTATTAACAGAAACGCTTATAGTTAAAGCTCTGTAAGAATTTTTTTTAAATATTCAAATATTTTATTATATCTTATTTGTAATATTTATTATTTATTTTACTAATTACTTATTTATTTTTGTAATAAAAATATAATATATCGTATTGATATGGCGGGACGAATTCACGGGCTTTGAGGGCCATATTTGGCCCGTGGGCCGCACTTTGGGAACCCCTGCTCTAAACCGTTCTTCTCTAGGGAATCGAACCCCGGTCTCCCGCTTGTCAGGCGGTTATGTAGTTCACTACACTACTGAGAAGGACAGAAGGATGGACAACACTAGACGGGCATGACTAGACCGACAATACTGGACAGACGAGACTAGGCAAGCGAGACTAGACAGACGAGACTAGACAGACGAGAGTTGGCAGACGAACAGGAGACCAGACAGACGGGACTAGACAGTCGATACCAGACAGACGAGACTAGACAGACGAGACTAGACAGACGAGACTAGACAGACGAGACTAGACAGACGAGACTAGACAGACGAGACTAGACAGACGAGACTAGACAGACGAGACTAGACAGACGAGACTAGACAGACGAGACTAGACAGACGAGACTAGACAGACGAGACTAGACAGACGAGACTAGTCAGACAAGACTAGACAGACGAGACTAGATAGACAAGACTATACAGACGAGACTAGACAGACTAGACAGACGAGACTAGACAGACGAGACTAGACAGACGAGACTAGACAAACGAGACTAGACAGACAAGACTAGACAGACCAGACTAGACAGACGAGACTAGACAGACGAGACTAGACAGACGAGACTAGACAGACGAGACTAGACAGACGAGACTAGACAGACGAGACTAGACAGACGAGACTAGAGAGACGAGACTAGACAGACGAGACTAGACAGACGAGACTAGACAGACGAGACTAGACAGACGAGACTAGACAGACGAGACTAGACAGATGAGACTAGACAGACGAGACTAGACAGACGAGACTAGACAGACGAGACTAGACAGACGAGACTAGACAGACGAGACTAGACAGACGAAACTAGACAGACGAGACTAGACAGACGTGACTTGGCAGACAAGACCAGACAGACGAAGCCTGACAGACGAGACTAGACAGACAAGACCCGACTGACGGGACGGGATAGACAAGGCTAGATAATTGAGACTAGGCAGACCAGACAAGATAGACAGACGAGACTTGACTGATGAGATTAGATCAGACTAGACAAGACTAAAGAAGACAAGACACAAGATAAGATTGGACAGATCTAACTTCGCACACAAGTTTTAAACTAAGCTGAGTAAATTAATGTCGCATTTTATTCCTTTAGTCCGTGTTTCTGTCTATTCTAATGTTTTGTTTATTTGTTTTCTTTTGGACTTAATAAGTTATAATTTATTGCCTAGAAATAAATCTTGATTTGGGTTTCATCTTGACAAGTCCAGATTAATAATACTGTATGCTATAGAGCTTTGATAAAACCTGAAATGCTGCCAGTTTTTACTTTCGGCTTATTTCCCTTTATAAATTACATTTGCGCTGCACAATCGCCGGAAAAGAGGATATTAACAAAAGAAGTGCGGAAAAACGAAGTGAAGAGGGAATTATACCTTTTCTTATCTTTTTCTCGCCCTCGCCGTTCGATTGTTGTGATGAAATAAATTTCAGCCGCGAATCGCCGAATCTGGCGCAAACAAATAAATCCTGAAACATTGTGTACGGCTTTTTCGAACTTAATTCAAGCTTAATCAGTTTTTTATTTTCTTCTATAACGTTGCATTAATCTAATTGAAGCAGCTGGATTATATTTATAGAACTTTTTAACTTTATGTAGCAGAAAACTACGTTAAAGGTCGGAGAGTGTCAGATCTGGTAAATTTGGTGGATGAGATTCCATTTAACCTCTTAGCTTCTGACGAGTCATCAAAAGTGTAGTTATGTCCGGCGCTGTACTAATGAAACACTCAATTGAAGTCACTCATTTTATCCAATTGGTGGCGGTACACTTCTGAAGTAATTCTGCAAAGGTTTGGTAGAGGCTCAAAAACAAAACAATTCCTTTGATAACCAGAAAATCAGGCCTTCCAGATTTTCTTTAATCTCGAAATCACGACTTGACATTGTCAGATCGAAATTTTGCACACAAAATTACTTTCTGAATACTCCAAAATTAAATTTCAGAAGCATTGGTGAAATAATTGTTCCTGTTTAAATTGTTGAAACTAGAACTTGTGGAACTAAGTAATTAGTCTAAATTAGTTTTCAAATAAATGTTTTTTAATTTGGTTAAACAGCCACAAATTTTATTTTACTCATCGTGAAATAAATTCAACTTATAAATTATATCCAGCTTTTAAAACTGTTGAAATGTAACTTTAACAAGCCTTATTAGATAAGTAGTTTCTGTCAACTAGACTTAATGTATTTGAAATAGTTTTACTTTTTCCACAATAAAACCTCTCAACGGTTTATTGTATTTAAGAGTTTATTTAATTGAATAGGAATAACTCGGTGCAATTATTCCAAGTGGAATTTAATGGATTAGAAACTATTTTATTTGAAACGTAATCCATATAATTGAAAGTTTAATTCGTTCTGGCAAGATTTGTGTATTAATTGTAAACGGGATTATCAAGTGGAAATAGAAAATGCGTATTCAAGCACCGAACTAATGCGGCACTGTTCTAATGTAATTACTTCTGTAATGTTAGTCGATTTGGAAAGATTAAGTTTGCAATTAGTTTTGTAATTGTAAATTTCTAATTGTTGGTTCTTTACGATCGGAAATAGTATATTGGTTCTAAAACGGAACAATTAAAATTGAGATTTTATCGGTTTTGAATATGGAAAAAGAAGTAAATTCGCCAATTGCTCGATTTATTATAGTAGTTTTTAGATATTTTCCCTTCTGCAAGGTTTTGTAAAATACTAGATTACTAAGTCGAACTGTGTTAATCTACGTTTTGTTTTTATAACGTAAACTTTTTTCTTTATAATAAAGAACTAAATTATTCAAACGTTTATTTAAAAAATATAATTATTTTTAAAACTATTAAGTAATCTAAAAGTTTAATTAAATTATAAAGCATGCATTTTATAGATTCATTTTTGCTTTTAAGTATCAATCGTAAAATTTCCAACAAATTATAAATTAAATTTCACAAAAAACGTAATAAATGGACTGTTTATGCGTCTCCGGAGATTAATAAATTGTAAAATGTTATGAATAAAATAATAAAAAGAAAACAATAAAAAACTAATTTTGCTGAACCTATTTGAATTATTTTATTACTCCGACTTCACCACAGACATTAGCGCAGTTATTTGGACTAATTAGAAACGCCAAATTTCAGAAACTATGTTTGGAAATTAGTTTCCAAACTTTGGAGATATATTAAGGATCCAAGTCTTGCTGAGAAAATTCAGAAGGCTAAAATTAGACTAGATATTTTAAATCTACGTAAGAGGATAAATGAAAAACTATAAACTATTTCATTTGTAATTACAACTAGAATTTCAAGAAAATTAAGGCAGTTGACTAAAATATAATAAATCATGCTAACAAATTAGAGTAAAACTAAATTAAATGAGAAGTAAAATGAAATTGGACAATAAAACTCTACTAATACATGTTTTAAAGCAGCTGATTTTATAGGAATTAAATGTTAATGGATTAAACTGATTTAGCCCATTTCTTCACAATGTGTAAACGCGTAAACCAACAGGTTTCATTTCGAAAAATGTAGACTCATTAAATACATAATGTGAAATGCATGTATTAAACAAACGGAAAAACAAGAACGGACAAATAAGCCTTGACAGAGAGACTAGGCAAACAAGAGTAGACAGACAGGACTAGAGGGACAAAACTAGACAGACAAGATTGGACAGATTAGACTGGGCAGACAAACCTGGACAGACAAACCTGGACAGGCAAGACCGGACGGACAAGGCTGGAGAAACAAGACTGAACAAACAATGTAACAAGTTCCATTTCGAAAAAAGTAGACTAAATAAATACATATTGTGAAAGTGTCCATGCGTGTATTAAACCGCGGAGAATAACGGACACATTGTCGACAAGACTAGACGGACAATCACGACTAGACAGACAAGACTAAACAGACAAGGGTAGACGGACAGACTAGGAAACAAAACTAGACAGGTTAGACGAACAAAACTATACGGGACAATACTGACATAAAACAATACTGGATCGACGATACTGGACAGACACTACTGAGCAGACTAGACTGGACAGACGAGACTGGACAAACTAGACTGGAAAGGCTAGTCTGGATATACTAGACTGGACAGACTAGACTAGATAGACAAAATTTGGCTGGACGGACCTTACGAGACTGGCAGAATTGGACATAGAGTAGACCAACAGGACTAGATTGTAATTTATAAATTATTTTCTATTTTGGTATAAAAATGTAAATATTTTTATGTAAAACCATCGGGAAGGGAAATTAGCATGTACTTATACAAATAATTTGATTACCATCTTCTGTGTGTATTAATTCGTTTCGTAATTAAACGTGCCATCTGGCAGGGTCTGGGCGCCCTCGTAAAGTTCACGAGCTGTAACGTTTTAGGCCTAGATTTATCAATCCTCTTGCTAGTCGTGCAATACAGTTAGCGCGAGTCGGTTAAATATTTGCGCTGAACAGTATTTGGGTTTGGTAATTGCTTTAAGAAGAGTTATTTCCGTGTTATCTCAATTCGAAGACAAATTACGGTATGTCAAATTATTATTGGTATTTTTTTGGTTGGTTATCAAAAACTATTTTTAATAATATCATTATTTACCATTACCATTCTCACAAAAATATTTTAGAAATTCGTATTTACTTGTCTGTTTTCATTCAGCTAAATGTTACTTTTACAAAAACGTTTCGTCTGATTAGAGTGTATCAAAATGAAATGATAACTGATTTACAAACTATATTCAATATAACTTTACAATATTACGAAGAGTAATATTGTAAAGTTATAAACTAGTATATTATAAACTAGTAATAATATAAACCATGGGCGGTTTTGCGAGGAGCTAGAGCAAACCCCCTTTTTTCCCCTCACCGGTCAATTCAATCAATTATCGCTTTCAGCCTTTCTTACGATCATACGACAGCCGCCAGGTCTTCTGCCTATCCGACGGGTGTAAGCCTCAATCTCAAAACCTTCATCATAAAATGATATTCCACAGTATCGGCCCAAGAATCGAGGCCTGTGGAACGAACACCAGCACTCATCTCCTATCATCTCCCTATCATTCAAGTAGCTGCCAACCATCTTTAGAAGCTAGGAAGCTAACCCCTTCGGTTCCAAAGCCTCCATGATTCTGCCTCATGGAACCGAATTGAAAGCATTTTTCACGTCCATTGTTACAAGCACACAGCACACGCCAAGGACCCGTATTTGCTAACCTTGCTCTCTCTACAACTGGCATCATTGCGGTCACCCTTGAACCTATATTGCAGTAGACTGGAGGACAAGACTAGACAGACTACACTAGACAAATCAACACAAACAAAACAAGATACGTAAGAATAGGTTGATAATAGGAGACCTGAGGAATATGAGTAAACGAACAATGTTGGATAGTAGAGAAGAAGACTATGCAGACAAGACTACAGTAGATAGACAAGATTAGTCAGATTGGTCGCTTAGAGAAACTTTTAAAGTTTTTACAAATCGCACTTTAATTTTTTGCAGCTTTACGATTATATCTAGTATAATTATCTAGTATAATTAGAAATCAATACGGGGTTTGCGTGTTTATCGATTTGTTTGTGTGTAAACAATTGTAACATTTCCTTAAATAGTTTCCTGTACGTTTCTTAATACTTTTTTTTAATTAAAAAAATATTCTAAATTAAACACTAGAAGAATGTTTCTATAAAATTGCAATGTGCTTCGTCTCTATTTTAAGTGTGTTTTCTTGGTAAACGAGGAGTTGGAAAGTTTATTAACAATTAACATTTTGTTTGATTGCCTTTTGTTACCAAAGACACTCATGATTCATAAAAAATCTTCTCAATTTCGGCAAAAGATTTTCAAGAACGAATTTGTATCCTATTTATTGGTAGTGAACGTATCATCATTCACAAAAAAGTTTGCTGAGTATATTATAAATGGCTGCCTGATGGAGATGGATTTGGCAAATATTGGACATCCTATCGAAACTACAACATTTTTGACGAATGACCATTGTTCTATGTAAACTAACTCGATGTAACATATCATTTTGCAACTAACCAATTTTTCTCATATCACTTATCTTTAATTACCCATTTGGCGGCAGATAATGCATTTGATTTACTGAATTCAGTTAATTGAAAGCAAATGAAAATATTCAGTACAAATTTGGTGGATAGCTTTTAATTGATTTGCTACCACATTCACCATATTTGGCATACCTGGCTCCAAGACCATTATCTATCATTACCATTTGCTTCCATGAAGATATATATTTTTTTATGGATACCTGTATCAAGATATAAGTTTCTTGAATGTTAGCAATAGGTATTTAATAGATATGTTATTTTGTCTTATACGAAAAAAATGCCTTTCTTTTACGCAGAAGAAATTTAATGATTTTTTTTGCTAAACCAATAAATAATATATGTAAAACATTTTTTTTTAATTAAAAATAGTTGCAGATAAAAATAACATAAAGTTTTATGTACTTACATTGGAATCCAGAAAATTTTTATTTTCGAATAAACAATAAAAAGTAATAGCTAATATACTACAATATAAGAATAGGGAATAGAAAACATTTCAAAAACTGTAATAATAAATACCGTACGGGGTAAATTTAAATAAATTTTCTATAAGCATCCGTTTGTTGAGATTTTATGGATGCGGAAAGATTCCTTCGGGAAAGATTTTCCTTCTGAAAAATGCATGTTTACAAGGAAAATCGCAAATGCCGAAAGCCTCAGAATCCCGAGAAAAACTTAGTAGACAAATCCATATCAAATCTGCATTTTCCTTTACGCTCCTCGAATTTCATGGAAATTTCCCGCAGAACGCAGAATATATAAATCGCAGCTCTTTGAACAAATCTTTTCCCAAACGTAATATTTAGTTCGCATTTTATTAAATATGTTGAGAAAATTCGGAATAAAAAGAATCATGCTATTATTAAGAAATATTTAAATATTTACACAAGAATCTCCATTATTTATTCTTAAAAGCAATTTCCCATCCACTATCTGACCCACTGTTTACACCTAAACAATAAAATCTCATTTCGCCGGAGGAGGAGAGGTTCCGCTTGGATTTCTCTCGTCTTCGCCTTGCCAGACAAATGTTGTAATCCGGCGTTACGTAACGTCGAGTTTTTTCGTGAATCTTTTTCGTTTCGGCCTTGACCAAGGATACGCGGTAAACATGTTAGATAGACAGATTGGGAGAAAGTCAATATTGTAGTTATGGATTCGTTCCAAATATGCGAAGAGCTGATGCGCGGTGTCGGAGTTTGTGGCGTAAATATGATTGGCAAAAAGGTGTGAGGTAGTTTGGAGATAAGGATTTTTGGGTAAAAGGTTTTGGTGCATTAATCAGTGTGATTTTTTTTGGAGGTGGAACTGAAGAAATTAGGGAAAGATGATTTTGATGGAACAATTATTTTCCAATCGTTTTAAAGAAAATTTTGTTGGTAAAGACATTTTGTTTTATAAATCCGCTTCTTTTGTTCTTCAATTTTAAGAAAACTTTAATAAATAATTTAAATAATATTTTTTTACTAATTATTAATGTCCTCGACTTTAAAAATTTTAAGATTTTAAAAAATTCAGGGGGACCACTTGCTACAAAAATAATTTAATTTTAATGTTCCGCGAACAAGGGTATAGCAAAATATAATATAACTAAATCAGAACTTGTTTTAGTTAAGAAAATGTTTGTAAATTTTTCAACGAATTGGCTTTTAACTGTTTATCATACTATAAACCTCTAGTTTTCACTATTGAATTCAGATAGTTTAGCTTCTAGTTTTTTTACAATGTAGTTCTTATAAACCATTCTAAAATAAAACCTTCCAAGAACTTGAAAATGGCTCAAAGTTCTCAAAGTACAATAAATAGTTTGTACCTATAGTCCATTTTTTTTAAGAATGCAGTAACTAGAAACCTGATTTACACTATGACAAATGTTCAATCTAGTTACAAAATTTGGCGCTAAATTCAAATATAGTTACTTGAATATAAAATTGGTGATTTATTAATGTTTTCTTATTATTATTGATTAAATACTCCAAATGGCAACAATTGTAATAAAATACAAACAAATAAATGGAGAAAAACGCAATAAATCTAAATGATACAAACAGATCAGATGACAATTGTAAATTGACACGGCAGCCATTGACAACTAAATTGCAAATGTATGTCAAAAGAAAGAGAGAAAAGAGGTTGAGATGGAGAAGTAAATATCGTCGGTGTGAACTTCTCCTCGATTTAAGCCAATCAGAGAACAAGGTCAAATAAGCCCTATCTTCCCTGTACTGCATTCCTAAAAAAAATGGACTATAGGTAATTTGTTAATTAGTTTTGATTTCTAGCTGAGATATGACTAACTACTTAAAATAAATAAAATAAATTTATGAAATTTCGGAACAGAACTGTTCTTATCCTAAAAAATCAAATAACTTATTGGGCATCATCTCGTTTAATTACAGACATGTTTTTCCCGTTCATTTACAAAATTTTCAATTCAAACTTCAATTCAACTCCATAAATTAAATACAACTTTATGATTATTAATTCATAGGAAATTTTGTTTCCTCATCTTAGAATTTTTCTGTTGTATTTTAGATTGCTTTCTAGGATTTATTAGTAATTGGCGTGTATCTGTGTAACGTTATTTCTTCTTCTTTAGGTGCCTTCTCCATTACTGAAGGTTGGCAACAATCATGGCAAATTCCGCACGGTCTTGTAGCGGTCTGAACAATGAGTGGGAGTCCAGGCCAGTCCAGTCTCTTATGCTCTTTAACCAGGAGCACTTTCTTCGTCCTGGACCACGGCGCCCCTCTATCTTGTCCTCCATTATAAATTTTAAAAGGCTATATTTTGTATTTCTGAGGATATGTCCTAGGTACGCTGTCTTACGTTTCTTCAGAGTAACCAATAGATCTCTGTCTCTGTCCATGCGTCTAAAAACCTCATTATTCGTGACATGTTCCACCCAGGATATTCTCTGCATTCTTCGAAAAATCCTCATCTCAAACGCTATTATTTTGTTCATAGTATTGATCTTCAACGTCCAAGCCTCAATACCATACAACAGTATCGAGTGAATATAGCAATTAACGAACCGGTATCTTAGTTGGAGGTTCAGACTTCTCTGGCAAAATACTTTTCTCATCTTACGGAACGTTGTTCCGGCTATTTCGATGCGTGTGTTTACTTCTAGATCTGGATCCAGGTATTCGGTGATCCAGCTGCCCAAGTATTTAAATTTAGCGACCTGCTCTGTTTGCTTATTGTATACTTACAAATTGGCTTGGATATCTGGTGTTCTACTGATAACCATTGTTTTCGTTTTGGTCGTATTTACTTTTAGCCCAAGCGCATCACCTTCTGCTATTACTCGGTTCATCAAACGTTGTAAACCAGCTGCACTGTCTGCAAATATAGCCGTATCGTCCGTGTAGCTCATGTTGTCCAATAGTTCAACATTGATCTTTATTCCAACTGTAGAGTTTTCGAAGGCTTTCAGGAATATTTGTTCCGAGTAGATATTGAACAACAATGGTGATATTACACAGCCCTGACGTACTCCGCGTTTAATAGGTATATCACTGGTCGTGTCACCCTCGAGTCGTATTGCAGCCTGGTGTTCGTACAGTTTTTTTTTAATGATATATCTTTTGGCTTGAGGTCTTTGGTCATAAGAATGTTAATGTCATCAGAATGTAATGTTGCATAATCAATAAAACAGATGTACACGTTCTTTTTTGGTCTCTACATTTTGCATGAGAACTGACAGCCCAAACAACTCTTCTCTTGTTCCAAGTCCATCTCTAAAACCAAACTGTTCCTTGCGTAGGTCTTCTACGCATTTCTTACGTATTCTATTATGTAGGATTTTTAGGAATTCTTTTAATTACTTTGCTCATCAAGATTATCAGTCGGAATTGGTCGCACTTGTTTGCATTTGGTTTCTTTTGTAGGATAGTGAATATTGCTTTCAGCCAGTCTTTCGGTATGTTTGCGGATTGATATACGCTGTTTAAGAAGTTTACAAGAACGACAATATTTTCCTCTTGTATAAGCTTTAAGATTTCTATGTACATGTCGTCCGGTCCTGCAGCCTTACTTGATTTAGTGGCTTTTATAGCTTTAATAGCTTTAATAATTTCTGATTTCATTTTGTTCGGGCGAGTATCTCCTCCTTGATTTGGATGGTAAATTAGTTTCGCCATCGAACAAATTTTGGATATATTTTGTCTACTCTTGTTTCATTTCTTTTTTATTTGTCAGAAGTTGGTTGTCCTCATGTACTATCTGGATGGTAGGTGGCTTCTGGTATATCTAGCTATTTATTTTACCTTTTTGTGGATGTTGAACAGATCGTGAGTGTCTTGTAGTTTTTCAAGTTCTTGGCATCTTTCTTCCATCCATTTTTCTTTGATGTTTCTTCTTATGTTTGAGTTCAGTTCATTATATTTCTGTTGGTCCACATTTTCATGAAAAAAAATCATGATTTCTTCTGTCATCAACTGCTTTCTTTTGTCAGTCTTTGGTGTTTTCAATGTTTCATGGATATTTTTAAATATTTGCGTAAGTTGATCCCATACGGCCTCAATCGTTTGCTCTTCTGACGAACAGTTTTTTTTTAGTTCAGTGTTGAGCTTCGTCGTTAATTTTTCTTGTAGTTTTGGATCTTTGAGTGCCTCCCTGTTTGGTCTTCTATTGAATTTACGCTTTATCTTTTTAAGGCGGAGTCTTACTTGAGCTATTACGGGGTTATGATCTGACCAAATGTCCGCCCCCGGATACGTTTTTACTCTAAGTACACCATTGTGGTATCTCTTGTCGACTAGTATAAAGTCTATTTGGTTTCGTATTATGTGGTGTGGCTGATGTTGTGTGGATATCCAAGTGTAGAGTCGTCTAATAGGTAGTTAGAACTAAATTTATTATTAAACCATAAGGTTCTCTTTTTGGCAAAATTGCACTAGAAAGTCGCATCTGTCATTTCTATCACCTAGGCCATGTTTACCGATAACATCAGCGACTCTGGCTTTACCCACTTTCACATTGAAATCTCCCATAATTATGGTAATTTCGTTTTTCTTCGTATATGATTTTAGTTCTTTTAATTGCGCATAGAAATCGGATATTTCTGACTCCGGTTTGTCAGCTGTTGGTGCATAGACTTGTATGATATTAATGTTTTTGGGGCTTGCTTTTAGTTATATTAGCATTGCTCTGTCCTAGTGCGGTACATAGTTGCATTCCACCGCCGGTCTGCCCCGTCATTGCCAGAAAAATATACCATAGAATCATCTATACAGGTTTTTCTCGCACCAGGCCATCTCATCTCTCTAATTCCCAGAACGTTGATACCTAGTCTTCTCATCTCTTTGTTTGTATTATGATTTCTTCCGGGCATGTACATACTTCGTGCATTCCATGTACCAATTTTTATAAGAATTTCTCCGTTACTTTCACCTTCGGGTGGGTACTATCCTTATTCATCGCGGATATTCTTCGCACCCTTTGACCATTTAAAGTCTGCCACCGACAAGGGGCCAGGCTCTATTTGGTTTCTAGTCATAATTGTTTGACTTGAGAGTTATTGTGCGGTAGTTTCTCCTTGCTTTCCGCACCGCAGTACTATAGCTGATTATGCTGACTTTCAGCTGCGCCCATAGCTTTCCGAAACAAGAGTCAAGAGAAATTATTTTCAGAAGTCTTCTGCACGGTACGGGTAATACTGCTGCCCATTACCAGATCTGTTGGTACGCGGAAGGCATATTTACCTCCTACCCGGCATATCTACCGGGCATTCCTCTATACTGGGGACGCACCCTATGGGGGTTACAGATTTCCCCGCAAGTGATAATGTTCTTTAGGGTTTTTTATCAGTCAATAAAGAACTGTTCAAATTTCGGATCCGTTCTTTTTCTTCCAAAACTGCTCTTTTCCAAAAAAATCAAAGAACTAAGAATCATCTCGTTAATTAACACCTTCATCCGTTCATTGATTTACCGGCGCGAAAATTTACTGATCCATTCGTTTATGAACAAATGTTCGATAAATGCGAGATCGATCTGTATCATTATTTTAACTGTTTTTACATTTTTAACAGTTGCATGTAACCATTTATTTCTTTATGAACTACATATATTTTGAACGACATTACTTGAGCACTTTACAATCATTATTGTTATTATATTGTTTATGGTCAAATTTGTATTTTTTTATTTAAAATTACATGAAAAAAAATACTTTTTGAAAAGCTTCTTCTGTAGAAATATGATATGCAAATGTTTTAAACATTTCGTTGTTTTGAACAAATTTACGATTTTCTCATCAATTATTTTCTTACAGTTAGTAAGATTTTAGATATATGTGATATGTTATTTGTTTTGTAATATTTGTTTACAATTTCTTCTTTTATTTTAGCACATGGTGCAAACGGGTATGGCGACCCCGTTCGGAGCGGCGGCACCAACTGGTTTCCCTACACAAAACGGCGTGAAGACGGAAGTCGATGGCAAAGATGTGCCGCTGCTGCCGCCACCGGCGGCAGCGGCCACTGGGCCGCCGTTTTCCCCTACACCGCAACCAGCCGGAGATCAGCCCGCGACTGGCAGTCCCGCTAGGCAATACGATGGCACGCAACCTGAAACGGAGAACCAACAGACTCAAAATGCACAGAGCACTGAAGTAACGGAGACCACTCAAACAGGCACCACCAACGTGGATCCATCTAAGAACCAACCGAAAAGATTACATGTTTCCAACATTCCTTTTAGGTTTAGAGATCCAGATCTTAGAGCCATGTTTGGGGTGAGTGAATCGTCGGTAAACTATTTTTTATTAAAAATTCCTTTAAATGTTTTATTTTTAGCAATTTGGTCCAATTTTAGACGTGGAAATAATATTTAACGAACGCGGATCAAAGGTACGCATAACTCTTATTTATACAAACATATTTTTTTCCTTTTTTTTAATATAAATTTACAAATCAATCAATGACTTGATCGATATCAACTGATTTTTTTTACAAAAAGTGTGGGCCCGCCTTGTACTCCGTTTTTTAATTTACTTTTTTTAATTCAAATTCCTTTATTTTAACATTTTACCAAAAAACACAGCAACAATCTCTAAAAAAATAAACAAAAACGGATTTTATATTGCTTTATATATAATGACTAATTATTATTATTATTAATTTTTTCGGAATTTCTTTTTAGTTTTGTTTGGAGGAAACGTAACGTAAGGATCTAAACAAAACACTGTTAAATTAATGTTTTGGAGGTTCGCCACTTTTAATATTTCTTGCTTTACTGTACAAAAGAACTAAATATTTTTTTTAATTTTTTGGGTTCTAATATACATTTTATTTTCTTCTTTTTTCTTTTTAATTTTTTTCCACATAGAAAATATTTGTCTTTTATTTTGTTATGGAGATGTTTTATCGCTTTCATTAGCTCTGTCGTAGATTCAGTTTTATGTTTACTTTCGATATTAAATGTGGTGAGCACCATTCCCTGGCTGTTACAAAACAAACACATATTTACACATATTTTATTAATATACTTTATAAATATATACAGGATGTTTCAATAACCAATTACAATTTCTTTAATTTCTTCAACAAAATTATCTCCTCAATAAAAAAAAAACTGTGAACGATAACATTTTTCTTTTAATTATTTCTTTATTATTTTTCTTTTGCGAATGCAGAATTTTGTGGTTTGAACGCTTTCTGTGGTGTTTGCTAGTTTTCTGAAATGAAATTTTTATACAGTTTTTTTTGGTTTTGTTTTTCAAAGCGGCTTTCTTTGTGTTTTGAAAATAATTTCGATATTCAATGTTTGAAAATACGTTCTAGCTCAATAAGATTATTCAATTATTCAAAACATTGTTCGGTTATGTCAATAACAATTATTATCTCATTTTATTTTTCTGTTACTACTAGTCAAATCGATATCTAATCGACCTTGTAGAGTCATTTAATTCATTTCATTCAAAAATATTTAGTCTATACAATTCAACATTTATATTAAATAGTTTTTTTTTAATTTATTTATTTTAAATTCTTATATAAGTATATGAACAATTATTTAGATCTTAGGAAAATAAATTGAATAAAAAAATTTAGATAAATTCACTGGAATGTTTCATATAAGTTTCATGATACTGGAGGAAACAATTATTCGTTAACTTGTATTGTATCAATTATAAAATCTTACAACATTTTTTTATATATTATATAAGATTTGTGCTGTTTTCGTTTAAATTTAACTAACAAGTGTTTAAAATTAATTATTAAAAAATTAATTAATTATTAAAAAATAATTTAGCAAGGTGAAAAGTGATTAATATAAAAGAACTATTTATTTTCTAAATCAATGTTTTTGTTGTAGTCAAACTCGGTTGTAACGAGCAACCAGGAACCGACAAAATTAATGATCCTTGTTATAGTCGGTGTACATTATCAGTAATATTTGTTTTTTTTTTTCTCACAAGAAACACTGTGGGCCAATTTCCAACTAGTTTATATGAACTGCGAAGTTTAAACTTATGTAATAATAAGTTGCATGCAACATGCTTTTACTAATTACATACAACTTTACAAGTTAAATAAATTTATTGAAAGATATTCCATTTCATAAAAGTCAAGTTAGATGTTTTAGAAAAGAAATTTAAGAAAAGATAAAGAAAAATTTATCGAAAAAATATTTCGAAGGAATATTTTCCAAGACTTTATTTTTACTGTTGGCAGTTACAACTCGGTTCAAAGAAATTGTTATAACATGGTTTGTTGAAACGACCTAAGCCTTTTATACATACATTTGTACGTTCCCCAGCTTTTTTTACTGTTAAGCCGCGATGTACTTGAGCACATGATCCTCAACTCGGATCATGTAAAAGCACCTAGTGTTGGTCCGTTTTGTATGATATCGGTACAACAAAATGAGCATGTGTCAGATGAGAGCTAAGCCGAGTTTAAAACCAACTAAAACAATGATTTTCTCTCAGCTACGCACGTTTTCTTTGACTGTTTAAATAAGATGAAGATACATTGAAATGTATAAGTTTAAAATTAGTTTAGGTTTAAGAAAAAAATCAAGTAAGGTGTAAAACTTTTTCATTTTTATATAATTATTTATAATCGTTTATAAAAATATTGCACAAATTTATTCTAGTGTCCAAAAGCATTATTAATGTTTGGTTAGGTGCTTATATTGCGCAGCTATGCCAAAAATTAGAATTTTGGACATGGACGTATGTATCGGCTTGTGTGTCGACGTATGTGTACGTGTGCAAGTGCGTACGACTTTATTGAAACAAACATATTCAAATATTCATTATGTTCCATTTTCGAAATGTATTAAATTGAAGTATAAGATGTAGCATTGGCAATATTTATATCGTGCCGAGGACAAAGAATACTTGCTGCAAATGTATGAATTATTTTTTGGAAGCATATAGACAACACAATTTGTAGGGATTCTAGAAATTGTTCGTTAATTAAATTGAAGAAATTGTGCGTTGAATTCTGGAAATTGTTCACGAATTTTGAAAAATAAGATTTTCCTTATCTTATTGTTAGTAAATATGTTGTCCGCAAAAGACTTTGTATCCAATTGGTAAAAAAATTACAGGAACTGTGAAATAAATGAGTCAACAAATTGTTAGGTTTTATAAGGCGGTCATAAAAGGAATTTCTTTTAAATATCTTAATAGAATTGTAAATGATAATTAGATGCTGTGGAATTATTAAATTTGATTGTTACATTCATAATGTAAGCTCTTTATGGAATATTTATTTGTTTGGTATTTCAAGCCCATATCTCGGTATATACGGGCTCGGTATAACCAAGTTTGACTATATAAATGATTGTCTACAAAACTATTGTAATTTATGAAAGTAGGATTTCTTATTGAAATTTCACGAGACTGTGCTGATACATTACTGATATGATGGCACTGACGTGTTTGACCTTTGTTAACAAAACAAGCCCAGTTCCCGTAAATTTTATTTGAACTTTTATTTGCATTTTATTAAAATGTTATTTTCCGAAAATGTTCGCTGAATAATTTCTATTTGTTAAATTATTCCGCGACCCCTTTTTTTTTAAATTGCTATTATTATTATTAAAATATCAAATCAGGGACTCTTGTAATTATAAATATTCCCACTTTACATTAATTACAGTAATTTACAGTTATTATTAATTTTGTTTTATCAGAATGTTTCAATTAAATTTATTACAAACTTCATAAACTTTCTCACATCTTATTCAAAATCAAATTATCCAATTTTATCTTGATAATATCTTTCAAAATTACCAAACAAGACACAATTCTTCGAAAGTAACTTAAATTTAGAGAGTTCTTTATTTTGATAAATGAACGCGGGTGGAAGAAAGAGGCTTAATTAATGACGCTTTGAGCAGGTTTATTCAGACCCTGTGAGTAACTGTGTAAAAGTTTAGACAGACAAGACTAGACAGGCAAGACTAAAGAGACAAGATTAAACAGAAGACTATTTATTTATTTATTTATTTATTAACCTACTGGCATATAGAAACCACATACAAAAAAAAATATAAATTTAAAAATAAAAATGCAATAATATCACAAAACACAAAATAAACTCCAATTTCCTTTATAATACACCTTCTCTGTTACCAGTTTGCTCTTTCCATCTTTTTATCCGTCTCAGCAGTTTCAGACCCTTTCCGCTATCATTCATACATTCCTCCCATTTCTTTCCTTCCCGCCTCTCTCCCTCATTCCATTCACCCCTTGTACACTCTTCCATCCAATGCTCCCAAGTATCCTTTGCTGTCCCACAAACACTACACTTTCTATGCTCCTCACTCATCCAGTATCTTCTTCCACGCTCCTCACATCCACACCTGTACCTTGCTAACATGACTTGTGCATCGTCCTCTTGATTTACACTTAGATAGGTTGGTAACCGCCCATGTACCTGTATCTTTACGTACCCTTTATGAAAATTACTACTTTCTATTTTGCTTTGCCGCTCCTGTAGGTCCACTTCTTGCAAACGTTCTACCAACCTATCGGCCCACCCTGCCCTTTCCTGCTTTAGCATTTCGAGCCCCTCACCAGATATACCACCTCTTTCATACAATTTCCTCTTATTCTTACCCCAGTCACTCCCTTTCATACCGCCTACTCCCACTCGATTTACCATTCTAAAAACCTCTTACCTTTCACTCACCTTATATTCATACCTTATGACCTTTCTTGCAGCCAAGACTGCCACCTTGCACGCATTCACCTCTTGGAGGACAATGTGACTAGGTGTCGACCTATCAAGCTTCAGGATTTTTTTGAAAAACTTTAACTGGACTCTCTCTATCCTCTCCTCCTCTCTCGTCCCCCAGACTTCTGCGCCATACAATAAAATGCTTCTGTCACACACCTTCCACACCGTCTCAGCCGCCCTGAAGTTACCTTCGAATTTATTTCTCCATTCATTCCAGACTCGCCCAGCTGCCACCCACGCTTTCTTCGCTACATACTCCACATGTTCTCTATTGCTGCCTCCATTTCCAAATACATACCCTAGATACTTAAACCTTTGCACCTCCTCGATTTCCCTCCCTCTCCATTCAAACCTCTCTTTCTTGAACTTCCCACCTCTTTTGAACCGCATCCATTTAGTTTTTCCCACATTCACACTCAAATCTCTCCTTTCAAAAAACCCTCTCACCCTTTCAATTACCTCTCTCAATTCCCCAGCTGTCTTGGCAAATACAACTACATCATCAGCGTATGCTAAACTCCACACCTTTGTTCTCCCTACCACCACTCCTCCAGCTTGTCCGTCTGCCAAAACTCTTTCCAAATCAGCCACATAGAGATTGAAAAGTGTGGGGCTCAGTGGACATCCCTGCCTCAGGCCGGAAGGACAGAAGACTAGACAGACAAGGCTACACAGACACGACTAGACAGACAAGACTTGACAGATAAGACTGGACAAAGAAGGCTTTTTTATTTTTCTCAAGTGGCTCCACTGAAACGGGACAGAAGGACAGAGGGACCGCCAACGATGGCATTGCTGCCTCTGCCCATCCTTCGAGTCTTACCGCAACGGGCACCAGATGAGCTTTATTCAATAAAAGTACAACAGGATTTACATAAACATGGACAGAGAAGACTGGACAGACAATACTAGACTAGGTAGACAAGACTCGACAGATAACATTGGACTAACAAGATTGGACAGATCAAAAAATAATACCTACAGATTTTCCACGGGAAGTGCCAGTTTATCACTTTGAAAAGATATTTACTATTACTATTCTATTAAAACAACTACATATGATTTGATGAAGATTTTGTAGCAAATGAATTCGAAAGCTTTTATTTGCGTTGCGAATTAATCAATAATTCTACTAAAATTCAATCAGTCTTCCGACTCTAGCAAGAAATACCTTCAGTAATTACATTTTCCCGCATTTTAAGTGTCAAAATAGTTTTACAGTTTACATATAGTAGAAATACGTATGAAATGTGAAAAATATTAACGATTTTTCCAAATTTAATAAAAGCAAAATAATATTTCAGTTCGAAAATAGTTTCATTCTTAGTTATATTGTAAGATTTTTATGTTGTTAATTTTATTAGAAGTTATGTTTACATAAATTCGATCTATAATAATTATTCAAGATAAGAATGTTTATATTTTTCTTTTGAAAACAGGATGATTTACAAATTGGCACATTTATTGAACAAATCATTTCTTCCAGTTTGAATGTAAATTTATGAAACATTTTAAAAAATTTCCATTTCGTTTAATTCAAATGCTGTAATAGAATTTCAAATATTTTTTTTTAGGAAAAATTGCGGGTGGAAAAATAACGCGGTGATAATTTTGTTCCAAGTAGAAAACTAAAGAGATTCGCATTGTCTTATTGAGCTCCTGTATGTACACAATCTACAGGGTGTTTTTTTTTAATATATTATTTTACATTTTTTTTTTTAATTATCGATTTATTTAATATTTTCCTATGATTTGTGTTATGGTTTCTTGATCTGGCTGCTATATTTTCCCATATTTTTTGGAAGGCTACAATAGTTTTTTAGTTGATTCACGGTGTGTCACAAATGTAGTATTTATACGTTCCATACATACATTAATATAATATCGTATGTTGCTACCCACTATATATATAGCCAATTGATTTTTTATACTATATAATATTTAAACGTATTATATATAATGCACTAAAAATAATAATGTTCTAATATCTCCGTAATACCATGTATGTTCTGAGTGTTTGGCATATGTAACTCTTGCTAGTCTCTAGTAGATGTATGTCTAATATGCTTGGGGCCGAGGCGGGCCATAAAAACTACACACAGAGACATCAATTTATATATATATTGTTTTTAAAAATACTTTTTATTTGCTACACCACACAAAAAACACGTTATTGTTATATAAAAAAAACATTCATTTTCTTTTCGAATTTATTATTTTATTAAAATACATATTTTTTGTTATTAACTAAATAGTCTCTCGAGTTGATTACGGTGGTTTTTATTTTACATATGTATAATTGATGCATGTGGTCGCGGTGTGGTAGGAGGTTGACTCGGCCACACTGGGAACCGCCTCCAGAGACTTGGTAGTGTACATATTCGAAACGAATTGCTCAGAGCTCTGATCGATAGGTCAGCAAATATATATATTTAAATGTATACAAGGCGGATTATGATTTATCTAATTACTAACAAAATCGCAATTTATTATTTTTCATTATAATAGTCGTTTAATGAAAACTATCAGATATCTAGTGGAGTAATATTTACTGTTATATTTCTGATCAGGGTTAGTTTGCATATTAAAATTTACAACATAATAAAAGCACAATTTATAATATTTGCAATTTTCCGATAATAATAAATAATAAAACATCTTAATTGTTATTAATAAATACAAATATAACAATTGGCTATCGACCAACGGTCTTTCAGCCGTTTCACATAATATTTTGGTATTTATAAAAATACACATGTATCACATTAAAAACATAATTTTCAATGTAGTTTAATAAAATTGTAACAAATTAGAATTGTAAATGTTGTAACAAACAAAACCATACGAAATTTATAAGATTATTATACAAATTATTTCATCCAGATGTTTTATAATTAATGAAATTAATCAGCAGTAATTGTATTTTTAAATTCCCTTCTTTTTTGTTGTTAAGAAAATAATGAAAAGAAATAATCAGTTTATTATTTTGCGAATATTGTAATTGTGAGTTTTTTTTATCTACTCGCACACCATAATGAACATATTAATAAGTAAAATTATTGTATGTGAAGGATGCGATTATTATAATTGTGTGTAAAAGTATCCAAATCGTGCCTAAAAGTCCAAAGTAAATCAAATGGCGTTTCATAATTAAATGATTACTGTTCGTTGTTACTATGGCAACAATTCGCTTCACTACATTAACAAAAAATATAGACGTAGTGAAAATAAATTTTCTGACGTATATTAAAATTTAAATTAATTAATCAAGAAGTCTGGCCTCTCAGTCCGGATTTATCTGGCTCTAATATAAGTTAACCCAACCAGAAGCTAATCTAGATTAAATCTAGGTTAACCTAAATAATATCGAGAACGAACAAATTTTTAACGAGCGTTTTTAATAGTTGGCAACTTTTGCCACGATTTTGTCTGTCAAAATTACAATTTTTCAAAATTATCGGTAAAAAACAACGGTTGTTTTTTCGTAGATTCGACAGTATTTTAACATGCTTCACAGATAAAATAATGGTGGTGTGTGAAAGGCTTATGTGCACACTTGTATCATAAACTACTATTTACACATTTTCTCTATCAGTTGTTCAAGAATTCGGCAGTGAAAGAAACTGCGTCTAAGAATTTAAGCAATAATTAGAATTGATCTCAAAAACATTCGAAAATGAAAATTATGGAGATTCGTTCTCTTTTCAAAAATGGCATTTGAAATTCGTACCAGAATTGTCAAATTTTTGATTTGGAGCAACCGATTTGACGTAATTTGCTCCTCTGCAGTCAAATATGGCATTAAAAAATATCAATATTTTACTTTGATATTCAGATAACTATTTCACAAAATAGGTTGTTCTCTTGTTGGTTGTTGTATAAGACATTAATAAAGTATAGGCTTCATAATTACTTTCTATAAATCGATTTTACATATCGTTGGTCCAGATGAACAGGGTATTAACTCAAAAAAGCAGGAGAGCGATTTGAAATTTTCAAATCAATATATTTCCATTTTTTTAAATAATTGGTTAAACTCACCTATAATATCTTTTAAACTAACTTTATTAAATTATTAATATTGATAACGTTTTTGTTCACTTCATGACTTTGTCAATTTTGCTATTACTGCGAAAAAATAGAAATTCTACAGGCAAGAACATAATGATTTAATACCCTGTTCATCCAAACGAACGATATAGAAAATCTATCATATATGACAGTTGAATTGACAGTATGAATAAAGGTTGCTCCCATATTAAAAGTAAAATCAGACATTTGTAAAGAATTTCAGAAATGTCAATTTTTTTGCTAGCTGTCAAATATGGGTGAGAGAAACCAAATTAACTGAACAGAAATGAACATTCTCTTGACTGAAGTTATATAATCTTTTAAACCGAATTAAAACTTATTTGATATATATATATATATATATATATATATATATATATATATATAATAAATTGTTTTCTTTATTGATTTCGCCAAATATGTTATTTTGTAAAAATTACAATAATAATAATACAAATAACAATTAAATTGTGGAAATCAATTTCAACTTATTTCTTCAATTAATTTGTTTCCACATTGTCAAATATGACATTCTAATAAATACAAAATTAACTCTCAATTTAGAAACCATGTAATATAAAAAAAGCATTTTCAAGAATTTTAGAAATGACAATAAGTTGTGTTAATTACTGCCAAATATGGCATTTTGAGATAATGTAAAGTTAGTTTGGAATTTCTCGTATGTACGTCATTTTGAATAAAAAAACTTAATTGATTTTTAACATGAATTGATGTTACGTAGTATTAAGGCAGTGAATAACACTTGAATTGATGTTACTTAGTATTAAAGCAGTGCAATTGCAACGATATTTAAAAAATAGGCATTTAGTTAACATTATGTCCCCGTATTTTCAAAAATGACATTTTAATATCATTAAAAATTGTGAATTAGACAGTCGAAAACAACTTGATATAATTATTTATTTCTTTGCTATCACTTTTTGGGCGTTTTGAAAAAAAAACCAAGATTGATTATTATTGAAAATTGATTTGGGCTAGTAGTTTGTTTGGTTGCGTCCAAATATGGCATTTTGTAAAAAAAGCCTATTGCTTTATTGAAAGTTGTTTCCTTGTCAAATTAGACATTTTTATGGAATTGCAGAAATGATATTTAATTTCTAGAAACTGATATTTAACAAAATGGTTTTCTGCTGTTAAACTTGATAAAATACTGAATTAGCAGTGGATTTTAAGAAACCAAACAAAGGAACACACCAGTCCTTTGTAATATAAGGATTAAAAAAAATATTAAAAATTACAATTCAGGATCAAATAAAAAAAAATGGTTTTCTTGTTGTCACATACGGATCCAAATACATAATTGACAATCGATTTCTTGAAACCATTTTTTTGTAATAGATTGTAAATAGTTTTTTCTAAAATTTGGCATTTTAAAAGAATTAGAGAAATGACAATTAATTTGAAGCAACCTATTAAAAATAATAGTTTATTTCCGTACGTACTGTTTAATTTGCAAACAAAATGACAATTTGTCATTTTTCAAAAATGACAATTTTTAGATTGACATTTATTTCTTTATTAGCTGTTAAATGAAAAAATTTTGAAAAGAAAAAAAAATGTGTTTATTTTGAGAAAGAACAAAATAAATGAATTCATTAAATTGTTATATAATATATATGAAATTGAAATAGATTGTTCTCTTATTAAATAATACGTTACAGTTATGATAATTTGTATAAACCTATTTGGCAATAATTTGCTTCCTGGCTATCTAATATGAAATAAAAGAATGATCGTTGATTTTTAGAAATGTTGATTTTTGCTAGAATACGCTCTGCTTGTCAAAGCGAAATTATAAAAAAAATAAAGAATTACAGAAAATACATTTCGAGAAGCTGTTTTGACAATAATTTATTTCCCTGCTGTCAATCACTGTATTTTGAAGTATAGAAATCTGACTAAATCTGACTTTTTTTAAATCGATTTGATACGTTTTTTATAAATCGATTTGAGCTGGTAAAATAGTACAAATAATTTCAAAGAAATTACAGACAATTGTAATTACAGACAATGAGACAATGTAAAAACCGATTTGATAAACATTTGTTCATTCACGAAAAGGATGGTGGCGACGGTTACTACTGAATTATACATACTCTGAATTGAAAAATTCATCACTAATTTTTGTGAAAGTACTATATAACTTGTGAAGTTATATAGTTCTTTACAATTTACACGACTCGAGTTTTGACTGGAAATTTTAAAATGGGTTACAAATTGATGAAATTGACTTTATATCAAGAGTTTTGATGGGGAGGGGGTCTGTCTGTAGTTGGGGACTTGAGACGACCTGGAGAGGGTTTGATTGACAAACAAACTTTTTGGTTTGGTTGAGAGTTGTTTGAGGGTGTGGAGACGATTACGTTAGATTGAAAATTTGTGAAAAGATTAGTCATCAGACATTTTTAAAAAAAGCCGTAATCCCTCAGTAAATCTCCTTAATGAGCAAACCGACCTAATCTTTTCTACTTTACAAATTATATAATATTTTCACCAAAATTAGTGGTAAAAACGTTTTAAACAATTTTTCAATTCAGAGATTTGTTCGCATTTTCAAACATATTCTAAAGAAGTGTTAACAGTCTCAAAAAGGGAACATTCAACTGTCTTATAGCAGATAATTTATGAATGTTTTATTTCTTTTTTACCACGTTGTAAATACACGAGTTGAAGAAAGATGAAAAATGAAAAAGGAAATTGAGAAGGAAATGAAGAAGAAAGATGAAAAGGAAAGAAAGTTGAAAGATGAAAAATATTGTCAGCGAATAGGAGTATAATTATTGTCAGTCCAATTACTTAAATATTATAAGATATAAGTCTTTTTAAGTTTATCATTATTTCTTTTTGGTATAAAGTATACCAAATACCATAATATACCTCTTTAATATATAAGTAAATAAATAAATAATATCTAGTATATATAAAGTTAGATTGTAGTCTGAATTATCGATCAAATATCTAATATTTGTGGTAAACACATTGACTAAGGAATATTTCTAAACTACCCAAACAATAGAGATCCGAAAAGTTGTTTCGTTTTTATTTAATTAAAGGATTTTTTTTATTGAATACTATCTATTACGACAAAAAATATTGATGTTTTATAAAGTTTATGGTTTGTTTAGAAAAAATGTTAATTTTTACATTTCCATGACATAATTCACATTTCATAAATAAATGTTCCAATGACTGAAATAAGTTGTTGTCTGACTGTTTAATATTCGATGACAACGTTAGGTTTGAACGCAAAGAACATCCCGATCAGACTCGGATTGTTTTTCCATCATCTTCTTAACGGCACACCGTCGTATATTGTCGTTTTGAAGATTAACACAGATTGTGGCCATTAACTGATTAATTTTGTATTATATAAGCAATCCAGTTGTTTACAATAGAGATGCGAACAGTTTGCCGCTGGTTTAACATCTCAGTATAAATTATTCTTTTATAATTTCATAAAACACAGAGCCTTCGGTCGTTGGTCTAACTGGGATGGTTTAGCTTCCTGATTTTACGAAAACCATTGTTTTTATTATCCTAAACAATATATTTTCCTTCGTCTGTGACAAATGGCTAAAACTATTGACAAAAACGAAACATTTTCTGGTAATTATGATAAGTTTGCTTATGTTTGAAACAAGAAACATTTAAAATGAGAAGGTTTTGACTTTGTTTCAAGGTTAATTACTACCAACTTGACACAGAGAAAATCACTAAATAAGAGCTATAAATTTCTATAATTTTTTTACCGAAAATTTAATTTAATTTGAAACATTTTTGTAACTTTCCTTAAGTTTTCGAAACTTTGAGACAAGAAATAGTTTAAAAAAGCAAAACAAAACGTTTGACTTTGTCTTAAAGTTTATTATTACCAAGTTGACAGACAAAAATCAGTAAATAATAATGTTTTTAATAGAAAAACTTATCTTCCTCGTGCTTTGTTCTAAACATTTTTCAAAATTTCGCGTAGTTTATTCGCATTTTTTAAACAAAAATATGTAAATCAAAATCTGTATTATTATTACCAATATTACAAATGCGAACTTTAAGGGGGATAATAGATATAGATATCAGTTTGGTGCATGAAGGATGAGAAAATCATAAAATAAACCCAGACACAAGGATTTTTTTTGCACAGTTGTATTATTCGTAATTTCATGGACTTTAACACTTCATTTTTATAAACTCTAATTTATAGTATAAAGTATATAAATTCCAAGCTATATTAGTACATATGGTTTCAAGCAGCATCGTAGCTAGGTGCTGGCCAGACGGGCTGATGTCAGGGGCGCAACCCTCAGGGGTGCGCATTTGGCCTACCCACAGCCTGCGGTCTGCTGGGGCACAGTCACACAAAATTAAAACATGGTGCTAAGTCATATAAAATTGTCATTCAATATTTGAAAATGACTTAAAAACACTTGAAAATTACCTTTAACAGTCGAAGCTAGAGTCGTGAAATGAATTGTAGAAATTTATATAACTGTGAATAATAAGTTATATAACATTTTTACATATTATAAGCGTGGTAAAATCATAGTTAATTTTTCAATTCAATGTAAGTATGAATTACCACGTACTAACTGTCGCATCCATCCTATTTATGATTCACTATGATTTTAAGTACATTTCAAGTAGACAGTGGCATGTGGCTTCTTGAGATAAATTACTCTGAGAATCATATTATTTTTAATTAAGTGATATATTCCTTGAAGCCCTAAAATTTTAATATTATTAACGACGAAGATATGAAAAGCTTTCATGCAAAATATACAGCTTTGTGAAAGGCAGCTGTATATTCACTTCCCACAAACTCAAAACTGCCTTCATATTTAAACAGCAAGTCACATAGTACATTAATATATGATACTCATAGTATAATTGAGATTTGGTAGAAATATGTTTATCTTGAGGAATATATTGAATTACTTTTATAATAAATTGAGAAATAAATGAATATCAGTAAAATTACAATTAGTAAAGAGAATTACTTAAAAATCTGTTCCCTATTACATTATTTTGTTGTTCGGAAAGTAATTTCTTTTTTAAATGTAATTTCGTGTTTGTATTGTACTAGCAAATATCGATGTCAGAACGAAATTTTGCAAACCAGTTTTGCCACTGGTTGCATTATATATATATATATATATATATATATATATATATATATATATATATATATATATATAATCAATAAACTTTAATTACAATAAGGTTTAAAGGGATTTTTAAATAAACCTGGTTAAATATACTAATGACACTGATTAGAAAAGACGAAATTACTTTCTGAACATCTCAATATGATGATGGATATTATTGATATATGATTTCATGCATGAAAGTTATAGAAAAATTGACTGATAGGTAAAAACGAAATTACTTTTCGAACATCTCATTGTTATAACGGATGGTTGATAAAAAGATATTTTTGATGCTCTAAAATTTCAAAAAAATTAAGCCAGAAAGGGGCATCCCATATTTTGAAAAAATTAAACTTTCGACAAACAAATTAAATTGATCTGCTATGACGTTGATAAAATAAATGGACACCGTAGAGCTATATGATTTTCTGATATTTAATGCTTTTTCAATTGCTACTTCATGCTTTTCTTAGTAGTAAGCTGCTTCAATTTGACGAATAGTAAAATTAATATTCACGAAAGATGTTAAAACTGTAGCTAGATGAAGATTATGTTAGTAGCATTTGTAATGCTGATTTTTACTTAAAAATTGAGGGTACCTCACTTTTTGTAGTTACACAATAAACACAATAATACTAAAAATAGCTTGAATATATTAATATTCAACCTGTTCGTTAATCTACAGAATTATTATAGTAAGTCTATTTCAATTTGTGATTGTTAATTAAATAAAAGCAAAGCTGCACTGATGAGAGATAAATTTGGAAACGCATCTGCAGATGGCTAGTCACTTAATTTAGTTTATGTAGAAAGAAATGATCTTAAATGTTATTTAATTAGTAGTACTAGTAATAATAGCATACAAATGTCTATTGTGTAATTCAATATCCTGCGGCGTATTAGCGGTAGGGAATTAGGGAAGTAGTTGTTTCGATATGACATTTGTCCTAGAAGGACAACAGTTTGAATATTAATATATTCAAGGTATTTCTCGTATTGTTATGTTTATTTGTAATTTTCGTCGTAAAAAAAAAGAATGTGAAATGTGTAATCTCTATTTAAAGTATTACTTTAATTGAAATGACTTAATTGAATAAGAATTTGTTATAACAAGAAATAATCGACTATCAAAGATTTTTTTTCAAATCATTCAATTTGGTGTGATCCAAATTGAAGGATTTTTTGGATCCTTTATTAAGATTTTCTATAAATTGTTCTTTTTTTAAAACCTAACGTTCTTAAAAAATGTCTAATCGTAAATTGTAATTAGGAAAGGAGTTTTTTTTTTCTTTAAGTTTTTTCATTTGGATCTACAATATCTATTTAATTCACGTTTTCATCAAATTTTGTTATTCTTCAATATGGTATTTGTTAATCTGTTTTTTAAAGAGCTTTAGATGGTATTGTTAGAGAAGCTTGTAAACTTACACCAAGCTTGTCGAAATAATGGGAACGCTTTAATATTCAGTAAACTTTATATAATGTGATTGGGGGTAATTGAAAAGAGATTGATTGCTTTGTAAAGTTGTTGTATTAGCAAACATGTTAACAAAGTTAGTTTGTTTGGTAAAGTTAGAACTTTTGGATTGAGTACAAGGTCTAGGCTAGAAAAAAAAATACGTTTAAAATCGTAAGATGTTTTATAAATTACAAGATAATAAATTGAATTAGAAAATTTTGATGGTAATAAGATATAATCATAAGTGGCCATGTATATGGAATGATGAAGCTTTAACAGTGTAGTAGTTCTAACGTAACGGAGCTTCTAGACGCATGACGTCTAACGTAACTATGTCATCATGTCATTGCACGCTGTTTTAATGCATGTCTTTGTCTGTCTGCATGCAGGGGTTCGGTTTTGTAACATTCGCAAATAGTGCTGATGCGGAGCGCGCACGAGACCGACTTCACGGCACCGTGGTTGAGGGAAGAAAGATAGAGGTGTGCATGATTCTCTCGTTATTATTATTATTATAATTGTTATTATTATATTTACCAAATACGTAAATACAAGTAGCACTGGCCTGTCCCTACCCCCCTGACAAATCAAAACAAAAAAATATTAAAACTACACAAGTTTTATATTATCCTTGGTAAAGCAAGGTCAAAACCCTCGTGTGGCTTGCGCTGGCTTAAGTGACTAACACCCTCGCTGCTTCACACGTGTTGTTTTGACGTTATTTTGCCACCCGCACACACACTGTTTACCGTTCTCTGTCTCAGGCCATTTATTGGCAGTGTATTGGTGATGACAGTGTAGTGTCCCCCCAACTCCTCTCACCCGTCACAGCCTCGACGAGGAGGTAAGTGGGTAAGGCCAGCGGTGTCCGTAAACCATAAACCATTTTTACACCTGTTTCTTTTGTTTTTATATACACAGAGCTCGATTAAGTTTTAAGGGGACCTTACAACAACATTTTCTTTTACTACAATGGTTCTTACACCAAAACACAAAAAAATACATTCTTTACAAACCTGATTCAATGGAAAGTTATTTCGGAGATTATTTTTAATAAAAACAAATTGCGAAACATGAAAATAATATTCCATTATAAATACAAAAGTATGTAACCAATTTTATATTAAAATCAAATTTGATTCTTGTATTTTTGTTTTCTACATGTAAGCTAAAAAAATAACATTTCTTACACCTCATACTTTGTGTATGTTATGAAATTTATCAACTTTAATTTTCATTTTTGCACACTAAATTACGGGAGGTGTACTCTCAAAACACACAAATGGGTTCACTTCCCATTTGTGTGTTTTGAGAGTTTGTTATTTTGAAAGCTTCTTGGTACACGATAAATTCTTGAATAACCTTTTAAAACAAATTTGTAATTAAATTATTCAATTAAATAAATTCAAGAATTTCTTACATTGCCAAACTTTTTATATATAAAAAGTGTCCGAAAATCACGCAAGAATTAAATTTGGTAGAAAACCCAGATATTTAATTAAAAATTGTAATTTTTTATTAATTCATAATAATTCATAATAAAGTTATTTGTGGAAAAGAATTTCAGGTAATGGCCTCCACAGCTTTGCTGGCACATACTCTTTTGTCGAAATTTTCCATAACCGTTTTGCATATAAATGTGGCTGGATTTCGCTGATTCAGCGCTCAATTTCTTCTTTAAGGCATGTAGTCGTGGGCTTGTTGGCATAAACCATAGACTTAAAAAAAACAAAGAAAAAGTTCAACGCTGATACATATCATGATTTGGGTGGCCAGTTCTGATCACCAAAACGCGAAATTACACGACCAGGAAATTAAAATAATTGAATGCCATAATTGAATTGTTTCTTGGGCTGTACGTTATGTGGCACCGTTTTATTGAATCCACACCGTTGTCCGCATTCATATCATCCAAATTAGGCACAAAAAACGTGATTAACATGTCGCGACAGCGAACACTGTTAATTGTACATTAACTGTTACTACATTAACGCTTAATACATTTACTGTAATAGTATTAACTGTTATTGCGTGACCAACCACAATCCTAAATCCATAGCAAACAGTGACACGTTCTGGATGTTATTTTTGTCTCAAAAATTACTCTTGGATTTTCTGAACTCCAAATTCGACAATTTTGACGATTAACGAACCATCAAGATGAAAATGAGCTTCATCACTGAAGATGGTTTTATGTTTATGCCAACAAGCCCACGACCACACAAGCCTTGAAGGAGGAAATTGAGCGTTGCATCGAAAATTTCGGCAAAAGGGTAGCGCGTATGTGCCAGTAAAGCCGTGGATGCCATTTACCCGAATGTTTTATCCACAAATAACCATATACTGTAAGAATACCGATTATGAATCAATAAGAAAAATTACAATTTTTAATTAAATACCTGTTTTAGAGTTTTCTAACATTCTAAGCATTGTATTTTTTTGTCGTGAATTTTTGTCATTTATTTCAATTATTTCGTGTCTAATTTTAATATCAAATTTTAGATTTTTATTTTTTTAGTTCTTCAATTACAACTTCCATATTCTAATTTTTATTAATCCAAAGATTCTTCAATAAAAACATTTTTTTTGGTTATATTTGTTCAAAATCCATATAAAATATTCTCTATTAAATACGAATACAAGAAATTAAATCGATTACCAATACTTTCGACATGTTTCCACGCAATGTAAATTATGATATATGAATAACACAAAAGAAATGGATATAACTTAATCCATTATAGCTTTGATGAATAGGTTAATTTGATTATTTAATAGAATGGTGTAAGAACAGCAATAGCAACAAAAAAAAATACAATTTATACACTCACATTTGTCCCTGAACCTTAATCCTGCCTCTGTCCCAGAAAACACCTCAAAAGTAATAATTGTTTCGTAAAATAATAGACATAACCAAATAACATTCACTATTACATTGTATTTTAAAATAAAGCTTCAATTAAAACGAATAATTCCTAGTGAAGGGACAATAATCATAATCATAGTGTTAATTTCGAGAATTGCTTGTCTGCAATTAATATTTCCAATACTGAAGTCTGTTATTTTACGACACAACGACACGAGACATGGTTTACAGACACCTAGCACTTTGCTATCCTTAGCTGTTAATATGCCCCTAGATTTAAGAAAAAAAAATAAAATTTAATAATTTGCTAGCTTATATAATAAAACTTCAGTTACTTAGTAACTAAGACATTTAGAGAAATAATGAATTTAACCGAAATGTATACAAATATTAGTACTATGAAAAGCAATTTGTAAATTATAGATCATTTCAAGACTTCACGTAAATTTTGTTGAGTAATTGATTTAAAAAATATCTTAGGATTTATGCACAGGGTTACTTCTGTATCGATTCAGTCGCAAAGAAATGTTGAATCAGCGAGTCGTGAGTCACTAGACTGTATCAATACTCCTTATTGATACAGTAGTGATTCGATCTCGAGATACACGCGCGACCATATCTATACAAACGTAAAAACTTTGTGGGAATTGTTATTGTTTACTGCGTCACGTAATCCAGTAATTACATTATCTGCTAGTCGTAATACAGTCGCGATACAATTCTAATACAATCGCGCGACTATATCGACACAAACGTCTCAATTTCCACAGGTCGATTACATCACGTTTGTAATGATTCGTCGAGTGCCAAGGCTAATTTAATTTTATTGCCACAGGGTTATATTGACACACGCATTTAAAAAGTTCGTTGGATCTACAGCTGAACTACTCTTGGTTCTTGTTGAACCTACGTTTCTTCGTCCTTTGATCTTTCTCTGCTTTATTTTTCTTAATAATATATTGGTCCTCTCATAACGTGATCTATCTGTCGTTTTTTAATACTACGAAGGACCTCCGTTTCGTAGTTGTAACGTCTTAAGGACGTCAATATTTGTTAGGAAGTGATTATAGTTCCTGGCCCATCTCGTAGCTTTCGATGTGTTTTATTTCCTGTTGATCGCGCAGTCTCAATTTGGTTTCTTTTTTATTGACTTTGGACACCTGAGCTGTTCACATGTGTTCAGTGATACCTGATTGTGCTACTTGTTCAAGCGGCACACCGTTAATGAAGATATAAGACGAACTATTTTTGGTTTCTAGGAGCCTATATTTTGTTGTTCGTTGAGTGACTGCAGTGGGTGTTCATAATCTCAACTAGCTGTTGGAGATCATCTGTATTTCCAGCTAAAAAATGGTATGATCTGCGTATCTAATATTATTAATACTTTCGTCGTTCTCCCTTTTTTCATAAAGGGTATTTTCATAAACAGTTTCGCCGTATATATTAAACGAGTGGTGATAAGAAGCAGCCCTGGATGCAACTCTCCGACGAATTTTATTTTCCTCCGAAAGTTCTTCCTCGAATTTGACTTTAGCTTTCTGGTTCAAGTACAGATTATGGAATAGTCCCAAATTTTTATTATCGCTGTCTTTATTCTTCATGATTTCCCTTAGCATTTCGTGATAATAAATAATAATCTTTTTCAGGTTCCTAATCTTTCTCTAAATGCCACCTGCATCACTAATATGGATCTCTATCTTCCGCTAGGTTCTCTTTATTATTTTCATGAAGATTTTTGAAACTCGTCGAGAATATTGTTCGAGGGGTAGAGCAGTCTCTTGCATCAGCTTTTTGGGGAATTTTAGAAAAGTCCTTGCTATTTTTCGGATAGAAGAAGTTTAAATGGATATTGCTTGAATTTTCATGCATTAGTTTTATTAATTCTTCCCGGATTTCATCGGGTCTAGGTGTTTTATATTTTTCACATTACTTATTGCGTATTCTACCTCATTTCTCAAAATGTTTGGTTTGTGTTGGTACTATATGTTCTTTCATATTGTTTGTTCCTTCTTCAATAAGTTCGTTTGTGTATTCAGTACATCTGCTTAACTTATCGTTAATGTCCACTAATATATTTCCTCCAGCATTATTTGACCCATCAATTATTTATTATGTTCTTTCATATTGTTTGTTTCTTCATCTTCAAAAAGTTGGTTTGTGTATTCAGTGCATCTGCTTAATTTGTCTTTAATTCCCACTAATATATTTCCACCAGCATTGGGCCATCAATTATTTGCTTTATTTTCCTATACACTTTGATTATATCATATCTATCCACTTCTCGCATATCTCCACTTCTTTCTCTCGTATTTCTCCTGTATTCCTCCGTCCTCCGAACTTCGTTCTCCTGTATACCTCCGTTTCTTCTTTTAATACCCCAGTTTATCGTTTTACATTTCTGTTGTTTAATTTTGCAAGTTCGTCTTTTTCCGATTACTTTTAAAATTCCGTTGTCATTCAAACTTTGTTTCTCTTAAGTATATGAGTTTTTGTAGATTTTCTACTTCGGATTTTCTTATTACATTTTCCTCCTCTGTATTCCTCCAATTCTGCTTTTAATACCCCAGTCTATCGTTTTATACTTCTGTTGTTTAATTTTGCAAGTTCATCTTTTTCCGATTACTTTTAAATTTCCGTTGTCATTCAGACATTGTTTTTCTTAAGTGTGCGAGTTATTGTAGTTTTTCTACTCCGGATTTTCTTATTACATTTTCTTTTTGTGGCAATTTTTAGTTTACTTTGTCTTCTGTGCTGCAGATTCTGGTTATCGTTGATGTTTTCTGCTGTTTTTCTCGTTATGCCCTACGATGATTTATATCCTACGTGATTACTCATTTCAAATCTTTTTATTCGATCTTTTTATTTTCTTTAATTTGGCTAAAATTACTGCAACTACAGGATTAGTTAGTAATATAGTCTTTTCACAATGGTGTTAATGAGGATGATCATCTGAGAGTCTTCACTTTTAAGAAGGAAATTTAAAAGAGGCAGTCTCTTATTTCGATTCTATTGTCCATTCCATTGCTTCTTGCATGTCCTTCCACTTTACCCTGTCCGATCTTGGCAATGAAATCGCACAGTACGATGATAATGTGCTATGCCTTTCTTGCTTTTAAAATTATTTCTAGGCAGTTGTAAAATTCTTCGATATCTTCTTCACCTTAGTTTGCTATTGGAACATATATTTGGATAATATTAATTTTTTTGGAAATACACGTTCAACTTTCTTTGAGACTTATACCCGTATTCATAGTCCTTCCTTGAGGAACAAGGAGTTCTTCTTTCTCATTTCGTGTTTCATAGACCTTCCTTGACAGAACGAGGAGCCTTATTTGGCTCCTTATTTCAAGGCTGCTCTCGAACTCCCTTGAGGAAACCTTCAGCACGGTTGTTGCGTTTCTACGTCTAACGCTTGCGCTTGAATTTTAAGGTTATACACTCCGTTAACCAACAGACGCAACTTAACAATCGAGAGCCTTGGCGGTTTGAGTTAGATTCTAATATAGCCGAGAGAGTGGCGCTTCTATCAGCGCGCTGAAGCGGTTTTACCTAAGTAATCACATATCCCTTATTATATTTTCCTGCTGGAAGGGAGAGACGAGTTGTGTCTATGAAACAAGGACGCCTCTGAGAGTCAAGGAAGCCTTCATCAATGCATCCTTTATCCGTGAGATGAGGAGAGATTATGAATACGTGTATTAATGTTTGCTTCGTCGATACAAACACAATACTATCACTGTTGACGTTACCTTTGGACATGAGCCTTGATAGGATTGTGATACAGATGCGATACAGCAGTGGTACAATCGTGATTCAAACGCGCGACTGTATCCTCAGTTAGGTTAGGTTAGGGGCAATTGTTACTGAGTGGTGTACATCCGGCAACTACTTCTCCGCGCCCAGGTGGTATTACACGCGTCTATTTTACAATCGCGCGACTGTATCACGTTTATATTGATCAAACGCTATTGTCCTTGAATACAAAATAAATACCGTCGTGCTCTTGACGATCGCGCGACTGTATCGATGCATAAAGTATCCTTGTGCTGCTTAATTCCTTAATTCAAAAACACTAATATTCCATATATTTTTTAAATTTATTTTGAATTTAGTTTATATCAATATAAATTGTTTTCCTGTGTAGAAAAGGAAATTAATGTATATAGTAAGTGATAAGTAACATACATTTATTATATCGTTAATTATATATTATTATTTAAAGCATCCAGATGGTTCCAGTAATGTATAAAAAAGTTAATTAATCACCTAACACATTAATTTTTCTCATCAAGTTTTATTTTCTTGGAAAACGAAATTTCTTATGAAAATATTTTCATCAATAACCTATTGAAAGGATGTTTGAAGTCAGTTTACGTTAAGCAAATCGGATTTATTTATCTTGTTGTATAAGCTAGCAAATTATTTATAATAAAAAAAAATTCTTTTCTAAATTCACTTTTCTTTTCAATATTATTTTTTCATTCATAACTAAATTGGTTCAAAAATATCTTAAAAAGAACAATTTCATACAATAAAAGTTCTATGATTTAATTTAGGTTTTTGTTATTAAAAAAATCGTGCTTATTTATGACTGTGATATTAATTTAGTTTTCTGTTAAAAAATATTGAGCTTAAATATTTACTCATATTTGTTTATGAAATAGTTGTTTAAAGATGTTTTTAATCATTGAACCGTAAGATTTTGTAAAAACAAAAAAAAATCAAAATTCATTCTTCTTAAATCAAAAAGAATATACAAAATCAATGTAACAATTTAGAAATGTAAAGTAGGCAGGCTAAGAAGTAATCAAAAGCTACAATAAGGGAGTTCGCGATTGAATTTCCTCTAATTTCAATCCGAGTAATTGAATAAAAATCACGATAATAAAAAAGTCCCTTCTTGTACCTCGACTTCTAACAAAATCACTCGTTTCGTTCCTTGAAATTGGATTGAATTGTAAATATTTGAAGCGAGGGATTTTGTTGGATTGCAGAAAGAACAAAACTAACCATGTAAAAACATTTTACTAGGTGAATAACGCAACGGCCAGAGTACAAACCAAGAAACCACCCACTTTACCCGCAGGTAGGTATCCTTTTCAATAGGGCGTTAAATGATACCACTGTGAAAGAACTTTTATTCGTGGTGTTGCTTTAATGTTCTTAAAGACATGCACAGATGATAAACCTTGCATCACACTAGTTATTATTATTTTTTCCTTTTTTTTATTGAAAATATTTTTTTTATTGAGAAGCTTTATGATTTGAATACCAATTTATTTTGTTTATTGCATTTTTGCCAAGTGTTTATGTCTTTTTTACACTTGTTGTAGATATTTACTTTTTTTCGTTTTATTTTGGGGATTCTTTGGAAATGTTATATTTTGAGACGAATATTAAATATTGTTATACGTACATGGATAACTCGGCGCCAGACAACTCGATACAGAACGACTAATGTATATAACCGACAAATTTGGCATCCTTTAATTTAGCACAGAAATAATTCAATACCAAAGGTGCCCAAATTTGATATACCCAATTTCATTTTAGGCAAACACATAATGTTGAAAATTATGTCCTGCAAATGACTTCCTTTACATTCATGTCTGAATTCTCTTGCTAAAATGATCATGAATTGAATATATAAATATATTCAACCTTTCCGTAGCTCTATAATATTATCAAAGCTTTTTAAGACTACAAAACAAATCTCATGTTCTTTCATGGCACTAATTGTAAAACAAGAACTAGATAAATAACTGTTTTTAAGATAACCTCTGTTTATTTAACCGAAGTGAATAGCCATCGGCAGACGCGTTGCGAGATCTACCTCTCCTCAGTGCAGCTTTGCTCTTTTGAATTATAAAATGTAATACACTTACATTAGTTTCTCGAGGTTAGGTTTGATACGACATGTGGGTAGAAAGACCTCAACTTAGTTTTGGTTGGTATGATTGTTTTGGTTGGCTTGAGCAGCCCGCACAAGTTTTTCAAACTAATGTAAGTATATTCCGTTTCATAATTAAAAAGAGCAAAGCTGCACTGATGAGAGATAGATCTCGAAACGCGTCTGCATATGGCTATTCACTTCGGTTAAATAGAAGGATGTGATCTTAAAAGCAATGTTATTGTTTTTAAATAGTAGTTCTTGCTTTAGTGCCATGAAGGTGGACTGAGTGCTAGTAAATAACAGACAAATAGCTGTTGTGTTTCAACATGAGATTTGTTTGTGTGGACAACATGAGATTTGTGTAGTCTTAAAAAGACTTAATGATATTATAGAGCTAAGGTAAGGTTGAATATATTTATATATTCAAGGTACGTTCCGCTTTAATAAGCTGGTATGATTGTATCTTTAATTAGTTTAGTTTCACCCCTATATTAATTATTAAAATAAATTATAGTAGTAATAATTATTGTATTTTACCTGTTTGATGGAAAATCAGGCTTATTGACTACTATAGTATAAATAAATGGTGTATACTGTTAATAATTGGATAGTGCTGACTTAATTCGGTGCCGATTTATCCAAGTGCTGAGTATTCTAGTGGCGACTTGTACAATGCCGAATTGTCTAGTGCCGAATTGTCCAGTGCCGAATTGTCCAGTGTCGAAATGTCCAGTGCCGAAATGTCCAGTGGCGAATTGTCACATACCGGTTATTACTGACACGTAAATATAACTAAATCTTTTACTACATAGAAAAGAACATTCATTAAAACTGTTTTCACATTTAGGTATTTTAATTCTTTATTCTTGTAAATTTACACAATTTGCATTGAATAAGCTTCCAAAAATTGTTTCTTTCCAAAAACTTTTTTTAATATTATTTTTCAATACAATGTTATTATATTGCTTTTTAATACCGAGCGATCCCAAAATATATTAGGTGAGGCTATGGAAAATAAAATGGATCTTAGCTCAGTTCAGACAAATAAATCATCTGTGTCACACATATTGTTAGATTGTTTCACAGAAGTTGAAGACATAGATTAACACCGTCTTACCTACCCACTACTATAGTTTTGTTTTAATTTATTCTCTTATTTGTTGAATTTTATTTTAGTTTTAAACAAATCATCTCCAAAAAATTTTGATTGTTGGAGATTTAAACAACTCGATTTATATTAACCATTTTTTGGTGAGACGTTGATACTATTTTTAAATATAGTACTCTGTGATTTCCAAACAATCATTAAACGTCACATCATTGACATAGAAGCTGTCATTCATTTCGTTTTTTCACATTTAAATCTAACGAAAACTACAAATAAGTACTAAATAAAAAGCTATGTAACCATTATGAATGTATTTCTTTTCATTTCTATTAAGTTAAATAAGTTCGAAGGTGTTACATCAAACGTATTTTTCTTTTTAAACAGAAACAAATTAGTGTGGTCGTAGATAAAGTATAGTACATAATTCGAGTTGTAAGGCAATTACGTACTCGCGGAATACTGTTCCGCTCGTACTTAATAAGCTTCTTACAGCTCTCATTACGTAATATACTATTAAACAACAACAATAAAATTGACAGGTGTAACAGGAGATCTTCTTATTGTATGAAATAAGCTAAGACTTCTATAGTTTTATTGTTCGTAGCCTAATATCATTTTTTTTAGGGATCATTAGTTTTTTTGTTATTATCATTTAAACGCCTGTATTGAGTAAAAAACGATGGAATTGTTTCTTCGATTATGTTTGATTAGATTTTCAAAACAAACAATTTAATTCGTAAAAAACTTAACACACACGACATCCACCAACAAAGTTCGTGTCCAAATTATAATTACACGAAATGAACCAATATTTTAATCTTCATTTCCAAAAATATTTTCCACTTTTCTCATAAAAATAACATAAATATTTTTAATAATTTATCAAATATTTACGCAAACGAGATATTTCAATAACCATTTTCTATTAATATATTCTCTTCCATCAAGTTTGTTATAAAGATGAAGCCTCGACTGACAGACAAAGATTGATGCTTCACTGTTATTAAAGAAAAAAAAAATCAAAATATAATTGCCTTCTGGCCCAAGATTTTCATTTTCTCGATAAAATTTGATATTTATCACATGGGGGAGAGTTGGACAGTTTATAGTTGGGAGATTATGAGAAGTTCTTCGTGTCGTGTATTATCTCGCTTGCCTGTCAGTAGTTTGGAAAAGTTTGTTCGTTGAATTTCGGTTGGATTAATCTGTAAAATTGATGAAAATTATTAATTGGAAATACTATTATTACGAAAAGTCATTAATATGTTGGGCAAAACTCAATATTTATAGCTTAGGGAATGAATGAATTATTTTCAAAATCAAATTGAAAATTGAATTGATTTCAGAAAAAAATGTTACTATTCGATAAATTTAATCAAACATAATCTAAAAAATATTTAATTCGGAGCAAAATAAACTTGCTGCGTGACATTACTAGAGTAAACTATCAATACTCACTAATTATTATTGATTGCAATCAAGGGACATTACGTAAATTAACAATTTCCTAACAAAATGAATGGATGGTCTCCAAGGATTTGCTTGGAATCCTAAACACATGGATAGGATCTAGCAATATTATGAACAGTCAATTGCAATCAATTAATATTGACATATTATAATAATCAAATAGTTGCAATATTGATTTGATCACAATTTATTTTCATTTGTTTAGTAAAATGTTCTAGATTTATATTAAATGTTCTCCTTGTTTTTGCAAGTTTCAAATGTTTGCATTAAGTTTTTCTGTTAGACTGTTCCGTTAGACTTTTTCTGTTCTGTTCAGGTTATAAGACTAAAGAGATACGATAAATCTGGACTAGACAGAATAGACAGACAAGACTAGACTTATGGGACTGTTCAGAAAAGACTGGACTACAACACTGGAGGACAACACTGGACAGACAAGACTCAACACACTATACTAGACAGACTAGACAAACAATACTAGAGAGACACGACTAGACAGACAAGACTAGACCGACAAGACTGAACAAACAAGACTGGACAGACAAGACTATACAGACAAGACTAGACAGACAAGACTAGACAGACAAGACTAGACAGACAAGACTAGACAGACAAGACTAGACAGACAAGACTAGACAGACAAGACTAGACAGACAAGACTAGACAGAAAAGACTAGACAGACAAGACAAGACAGACAAGACGGGAGAGACAAGACTAAACGGACAACACCTGACAGGCAAGACTAGGCAGGCAAGACTAGACAGACAAGATTTAGACAGACAAGACTAGAGAGACAAGACTGACTAGATACAAGACTAGACAGACAAGACTGACTAGATACAAGACTAGACAAACAAGATTAGACAGACAAGGCTAGACATAAAAGACTAGACAAACAAGACTGGACAGACAAGACTAGACAGGCAGACTAGACAGACAAGACTAGACAGAGAAAACTAGACAGACAGGGCTAAACAGATAAGAGTAGATAGATAAGTCTGAACAGATTAGATTCGACAGATAAGACTCATTAATCTAGGTAGATTGAGGGAGGGTTTGTGCTGAGCTAGTCCTTATATTTTACTTATTCTGAAGCCTCATTTTACAAAGAGATATAGACATACTAAAGAGATATAAACATGTTTATCTAATTCACATGTATGATTCTTCTGCTATGTTCTTATTTGTAGCCTAGTCTAAATGAACTGGACTAGTTAGTAGTTATAGAACATATTATTTCTTTAATTGTATGGCAGAGTTTGTTTGATCTGATGTTAGTGTCTGGAGTTTATGCATTTATATCAGAATGCAAGAGATCTGTCTGATTCAGTCTTGTGTAGTTTATCTAATTTAATTTTAATTTCTTGTAGTGGCTTGCAATTCTGTACATATTTAAAACTTTCATGAGTTTAATTTTAAGTTTTGGAACATTTTACAAATCTATGTTTATTCTCAAATATTGCAAAATTAAAACTAAATATAAACAAATTGCTAAATTATTTACATTTAATGATTTAATAAAAAAATACTTCTCATTGACTTTTTACGCATTTTTAAAAATAATTTACAGGTTTTTTTATTTATTACGATTTAATATTGTCTCAAAATAAGCGCCTTCTTTCTAAAGAATTACCGAAACGAAACAATTAAATGGGCTATTTTTTGGGAACATTCTTATTTTATTTTTTTATAATAATCCTTTTTTATTTCATCCTTTCATACACTTAACACTATATATATACAGGGTGTCTGTTCGCATCTTATTTGACTATACAAAATATGGAGCATGTAGTAATATATATTTATAATTTCGTTGCTTTCTGACACCAAAACAAACAATATCCACCTGTTCACGATGCTGCGAATGATTTAAAACGCTTTAATCAATGTAATTTCTGTGCATCAAAGGAAACTAGTACGAGAAAAAGTCACGGAAGCAAGAATGATGTAGATTAATTTGCTCTTTTTAATTAAAATTGCAGCTCGTAGATGAATAAATTAAACTTGTATGGGACATGTTTTGTTGTATTTATTTTTTGTTTAAACAGACACTCTGTATAGAAAATCTAGAAACTAAAATCAACCATCATAACTACACAACGAAGAAATTTTTATAAAAAATATTTATCAGAGCTCATAGAAATTTAGATTTAAACAAAAATATATTGTCAGGTTTTTGTACATTTCTGTTTGTTAACCGGACTGTGTAACGAATTCTGATTGTTGTTTAGTTCCTATGTGTGTCCAATGGCCAGAAGCAGCGTTAAGAGGCGTAGCAGCTATTCAGAGAGGTCGCGCCCGAGCGGCTTATCCAGCTGCAGCAGCCGCCGCCGCCGCCGCTTTCGCCAGACACCCGGCGCCTCTGGGGGCAGCCCTTGGTTACACTCCAGTTCTGAACACTTTGCCAGTTGATGGGAGCGTTTATTATGACCCATTGCTCGCTGCTCATGCAGTCGATCCCAATTATAGGTTGCAGGTATGTAAGAAATAATGTTAGAGGTGAATATCACAAAAATAGAGTAATCGATGGATTTGTTTGTTAAATTTGGATATCTTCGTTTATATGTTTTTTACTTGTGGATTTTTGTTAAGAATTTTGTTTTATTTCTTTATTTTTTTATTTTGACGTTATTTATTTTATTTAAATATTGTTTTTTAATGTTTATCTTAACATTGCATATATTATTATATTATATGCTGAATCGAATTATTATTTTTATTTTATTAATTTATTTGCTGAATCGAATATGTAAATTTCGGATTTCAATAAAATACTATTTATTATCTTTATTGTTACACAAACTTATTTAAAAATCGTAAGAGATATTTGAGAGGAAATAAACAGTAAATAAAAAAACTTGTATATTAAATTTCGTAAATTTAGTAAATTGTATATTAAATTTCTGTTTTAATTTTGCTATAAAATTTATTGATTTCTGTAAAACAAGACTCTTTGAAATAGTTATAATTAATTGCTAAATAAATATTTATTGATAGCATTGATGTAGTTAATGAACGACGCAAACGTGGTGTCATATGACATCAAATTAAGCATAATTTTCAATTTACTCGTTCACTAAGTTTTTCTTTTCCAATTAAAAATTTTATTTAGTATAAAATACATTGTAAATCCGATTAAAAATACGTGATAATTACCTAATAGTGCTACAAATTTATTGAGGGTAATTATAATTTTTTTAAATGTTGGTATTTCATGTTTTTCCCTAATATTCAAACATTTTGTTAGGAATTTGAATTTTATATTATTTTTTTTAAATCAATCACTTAAGAGATAAATTTAATCAACATTTTTGTTTGTTGTTACACAACCTTGTCTGAAAATAAAAATTGGAATTTATACATAGTTTTATAACTTATAATAATTAAAATAGAATATTAAAATAAAATAGTAAATAAAATAGTAAAATATTAAAATAAAATAGTAAATATACAATCTTTATATATTGGAAATTAAATAATATCTTATTCTAAATTTGCTATAAATTAATTGATTTCTTTAAAACACGAATTAAATTGTTTTCAAAACTACTACTGGTAGTAGCAGTCATTTGGAGTAAATGATATTTAACAAACGACGCTAATGTGGTGGATATGTCACCCAATAAAGTGTAACAGTTTTATTTAATTTTTTGTTTTTTTTACAATTAAAAATCTCATTTAATATAAAATAATAAATAATATAGCGTATAGAATCTATAAAAATCTCTTAAATCTATTAATATTCATATTGATTATATTGGAATAGTAGGATATTAACATGAAAACCCCTACTTTAAGTATTATGAAATTATGAGAGGATTGTTTAATATTGAAACCGTAATCGATAAAATATTTGTTTAAATATTACTGAAGGCCATTTACAAGAATTTATTGATCTGGTGACTGGTACCAACTAACTCAAGAAATATGAAAATCTATAAAAATTGCAAGCTAATAAAAAATTTCACTCTAAATTTTCATCTAAAAGTGAAACTAAAAATTTCTGTATTATCTTCTATTTACTACCAATTTCTGTATTATTATCAATTTGGTTTGGTCTGTAAAAGAAAAACATGTCGCGATGGACAATTTTCCAGATCTCCAACTTTTTTGGTATATGCTTATTCTAGAAAACCATTTTAATTTGACGATTAGTTTTAACTGATTTGTACCTTTAAACTTGTTTTATCAATATTTAATCATTTCATCTTTTTTCCGTCATTCAAAATGTGGACATAATAGGTTTTTCAAAGAAAAAAGTATGGAAGTTTTTCAATATTTTGAAGAAGTGAAAATAATATATTATGTTGTCATATGAGTACAATATTGTTGAATTATAGAAAATTATAAATTTGTTTTCTCTATAAATTTAATAAAATTCGTTAATATTTCTAATTTTTACGTGCAATTTATAAGTGTATTGCAAAATATGTTTAGTAAATAAATTTCCGTCCAATGAGCAATGTTATTTTTGAGATTTTTTTTTCTTTATTTCACGCTTTTTCATACATTTTGTGGATATTAATTTATTTTCATTATTATTTTAATAATTTTGTATGTTTATTATTTATTATTTGTAAAAAATATAATACAAACAAATGTTTCAATGTATAGTGTATTGGTGTTGCATTTTGCAAGCACTTCTAGAATTTTCTAGAATTTAGATTTTTCTTCTAAAATTTCTGTTTTCTTCAACTGAGAGACTAACATAAAAGAAAATATTCAAAAGATATATACAATGTAAGTATGTTTTAAAGATAATTTTATACAATAAAGTATTTACTCAAGAAATATGTATAGGAAAAAATAATTGTCAAGTTAGGTTAACAAACATTTTAGGGCAACAGAAAGTTTGCCATACTAGTCCCATTCAAACTTAATATACCTACTTTTATTGAAAAGCGGATATAGAGGGGATCATACACTGTCGCTCCGCAGTAGTTGTGTATATTATTCCTTATCACTCGTGTGATATTTTGGAAATTTGTCATTTACTTCAAATTGTTCAAAATCATCTTTTGAAAGTTCCATTTCGTCCTTTCAATCTTCAGTTTCGTCCTTTCAATCTTTATTTTCGACCTTTCAATCTTCATTTTCGTCCTTTCAATCTTCAGTTTTGTCTTTTCAATTTCCATTTTCGTCCTTTCAATCTTTAATTTCGTCCTTTCAATCTTAATTTTCTTGTTTTTAGACATCAATTTCGTCCTTTTAGACAACAAATTCGTCTTTTGATACATAAACTTCGTCCTTCGTCCTTAAAAAATTTTTTTTTTAAATGGATGTAATGATAGTCTACTTCTGTTGGCTTTATAACCCGCGTTGGGTTTTTGCCTCTACAACAATCTTCTTCCATTCTATCCTTTCACCGGCTTTCTCTCTCCAATCCCTTACTCCCATCTTTCTAAGACTTTCCTCCACGTCTTCCGTCCATCATTTCCTTGGCCTGCATCTTTTCCTTCTTCCTACTGGCCGCCAGTTGTACATTTTCTTGGCTGGTCTGTCGTCATGCATTCTGTACAGGTGTCCCAGCCATGCTATTCTTTGAGCTTTTACATATCTCACTATGTCCGCTTCGTTTATTAACCTGCTTAGTTCATGGTTCATTCGTATCCTCCAAATTCCATGCTCATTTAGGATCGGTCCGTAGATCTTTCTGAGGATCTTTCTTTCAAAGATGCGTAGCGCGTCCTCCTCTGCGGTGGCTAGGTCCATGCCTCGCATCCGTACGTTACTACTGTTCTTATGAGTGTTCGGTATATTTGAAGTTTGATTTTGTGACTCAATAACTTGGACTTCATCAGTTTTTGGTATCCGTAGTAGCATCGGTTTCCACTAAGTATTCACGAGCTTGTTTCTTTAGCTATTACGTTTGTTCTGTTGATTTCTGTTCCCAAGTAGACACAACTTTCAACCTGCTCAAAGCGATACTCTCCCAAGTTAAGGTCATTGTTATCGTGATGTTCTCTTCCAACTTGCATGTATTTAGTTTTTCCTCGTTTATTTTCTATCCCCTTTTTTTGCGTTTCATCGTCCAGCATCAATAGTGCTTCCTTTAGCGCGTCTTTGCTTCTACATGTCAAACTGACATCATCTGCATATGCAGCAACCTGTGTTGATCGGTTGCCAATGTATCCCGTTATTTTCTCATGCATGCCTCTTATGTTAGGTTGAATATCATGACGCTCATCTCCCTGCCTCACACCGATTTCGATTTTAAAGGCGGATGTAAGTTGGTTGTCTACTCTAACCGAAGCTTTCGAACCGGACAATGTAGCTTTTATTAGTTTTACGTATTTACGGGGTATTCCTAGCATCAGTACATCGTCAAGGATCGTATTTCTTTTGACGGTATCGAATGCCTGCTTAAAGTCTATGTAGAGGTTGTGCAGCGATATATCAAACTCGTATGCTTTCTCCTGCATTTGCCTTATGGTGTATATATTGTCTATCGTTGACCTATTGGCACAAAATCCGCTCTGATATTGTCCTAATATCTCTTCGTAGTAGACAGCGAGTCTTAAAGAAGGCCTGTTAGAACTTTGTATGTTACGTTAAGGAGCGTTATCGGCCGGTAGTTGCTACAGATCGTTTTGTCTCCCTTCTTGTGTATTGGCTGTATGATACCCAGTGCCCAATTCTCTGGTATTTTCTCTTGCTCCCAGATTTCATTAATCAGGTGTTTTAGTGTTACCGTTAGGTGTTCTCCTCCAAATTTCAGAAGTTCGGCTGTTATACCGTCTGACCTAGGGGCCTTGTTATTTTTTAGCTTTCCAATAACACTTTCTATTTCTCTTAGGCTGGGGTTCTCAATCTTGGGGTCTACCGTATGTACATCTAGCTGTAGTTGTTCAGGCTCTAAACTACAGTCTCTTTTAAAAATATCCGAGAAGTACCCTTTCCATCTTCGGAGTATCTCCTCGTTCTCTGAGAGCATGTTTCCGTCTTTATCCTTGCATGTTGTTATCTTTGGTCTAAAACCCTGAGTTTTTGTGTTGTTTTGTTTTGTTTTATTGCCTTGTAAAATTTTCTTGTTTCGTTTCTAGAATGATTCAGTACCATTTCCTTTACCTTTCTGTTTAGTGCCTCTCTTTTCTTTTTTCTACATATTCTAAACGCGTTTATTCTTTCTCTATTGTAGGCTGCTTGGTGAGCTCGTGTGCTTCTGTCTAACAGTTTTAGTCTAGCCTTCCGCTTCACGGAGGTTGCTTCTCGTTCATTCCATTCCTCGTCATACCATTCTTCGTTATCTCTCTGTTATTATTTTTTCGATGTTCATCCAGGTTTTCTTGTAGTTTAGTTCTGAGACTTTCCTGGTAGGCCCTCAGAACTTCTGGGTTTTTTAGGCGACCTATGCGCCATTTTGGCTGCTTTGCAGTTGTTCCCGTAGCCACTGTCGATAGTTTTTGTTTTGACCTTGCTCCAACAAGGTAATGGTCGGAGTCCGCGTTCGCCCCGCGAAAGGATCTGATGTGTTCGACGTTCGTTGCCCATCTTTTGGTGATTAGTATGTGGTCTATTTGGTTCGTTTTCGTGATGTAATGATAGTATTAATACGAAATTGGAGTTTTAAAAGACGATAATGAACTTTAGAGGGAAAATTTTTTAATCGAAGGAAGAATTTTAAGTTATAACTCGATTAAGAAAACTCTGAATTGAAGAATTCATTATGTTTATGTCACTATTTTTTGTGAAAATATTATATAACTTGTGTTATATCATTCTACACACTTAATACGACTTGAGTTTCGACTGTTGAAGATCACAAACAGCGGGTCTAGCAATGGGATCTCCATTAAGCCCACTTCTAGCCGATTTATTCATGTCACATTTTGATGAACACATTTTCAACTTAGATTTTACAAGAAAACGTATTTCATTTTGGTACAGATATGTTGATGACGCAATTGTGTGTTTCATTGGGACAGCACATCAATTGGATCAATTTCTATTTCTTTTCAGTAACATTCATCCTAAAATTGAATTCACTCTCGAGGTAGAAATCAACAACAAAATATAGTATATATATGTATATATATATATATATATATATATATATATATATATATATATATACATCTTGTCAATGGCCACAGAAAATGGTTTAGCAATTACACTCATCCAAAATGTTATACGGTGATCCAAAACCAGAAAATTCCGAATTCAGAGAAAACTTTCATTTCTCTCACACATTTTGGCAAGACATGCGAACAAATAGCAAACGTTTTGCGAAAACAATATTTTCAAGTAGCATTTTAACCTTCTTCAGAATTATCCCACATATTATTTAATGCTAAAGACAAAGTCGACACCTTCAAAAAATCCAGCGTATATGAGATTCATTGTTCGGAATGCAATAGCGATTACGTAGGTCAGACAGCACGAAATATGTATTATGTATATTTATTACCCTTACGGGTTTATAAATTGGTTCCAAAATTTTACATCATCAAAATCCAGTACATATATAATTAATATACAAATATTGTACATAATATAAATTAAAAAAAAGAGAGAAAGAAAAAAAAAAAAGAATCATACTAATCAAACTAAAAACAAAAAAAAAAAAAGAAAGCCATTAAATTCCAATCCCTAAAACGATTACCAGCTTCCCGCCCCACATATTGCTCTTCTTCTCTCCTCCACTTTCTTCATCCAATCTATCCCTCTTCCATCCTCATTTAAAATCTCTTCTCTACACTCGTCCCTTTCTCTCATTTCTGAACATTCGTTCAGCAGGTGTTCTATTGTCTCCTTGTTTTCTCCACACATCCTGCATACTCTATTCCTATCCTCAGCACGAAATATTTCAACTCGTTTTTCAGTGCACAGTATTTTCATGCCTTTCGTCTTAAAAAAAGACAAATACCTCGAAATAGATAATCTAAATATCCTGCAGAATTGTAACAAAACCCAAGCTCAATCTTAATCTATCAATCCGTAATCCATCAGTAAATCTCCATAACGAGCAAAGCCACCTAATCTTTTCTCAACTTTTGAATCAACAAGTCCCCAATTACAGACAGACCTCGCCTTCCATTTTGTAATCCACTTGAAATTGACCTTCATCAGTCGAAACTCGAGTCGTGTAAAATGTCTAGATGTATATAACTTCACTATTTTCACATGAAATAGTGGTAAAAATATAGTGTTTTTTTTTCAATTTAGAGTAAGTTTAAATTACCACGTAGTAACGGTCGCGATTATTAAGAAAAATTGCAAATTTTATTATATTAATTCCATTCATACACAAAAATTTTATAAACACAAATGTTCGTTATTCATGCTTCGACTTGAGAAAAATCTAATATTTCAAAAAAGCACATTATTACGATGAAAATTTTGCTAATTTTTTTGAATTATAAACAATGCTAAAATCTTAATGTCTTCAATATATAAAATTAATCTTTTTTGTTGTTGAATTACATTTTGTTTAATTATCGTATTTTTCTTGTTGTTGCTAATAGGAAATATGCATGAAATTTAAATTTGGTTCAAATATTTTTTTTCAGAATCTTTATTAATCGGACATTTGAGCTAAACTATTATTTTTTAAACTTTATTTGAGCTTCATTATTTTTGTAATTAATATATTTAAAAAAAAAAGGCGAGATTGCAAATTAAGCGAGGGAAATTCAAATTTGTAAAACGCAACCATTGGCTAAAACGAAAGTGACGTAACATACCAAGTAAACAAGTTCGTTTTGTTTACATTTGTATGTCATTGCATTCTTTTGGTTGATTTGGAGAACAAACGTCAAAAATGTGAAGTTAAAAACGATAACAGCTGCAGTAAACAATGGACTCAACTGTCAGTGGTAATTGACGTCATCAACAGACCGCGCGAAAATGGCGGCGTTTAAACAGCTCCAAATTACAACTGTGTTATAACGTTGTAAACAGAGAATTAAAAATATAAATAAAAAAGCATGCATATTCCCTATTGTAGCACTTTTGGAATTTTCGCTATAACGCGTTCATTACGAAAATTTGCACATTACACATAAATATTTTATTACGATAATTTTTTATAACGATTTTAATTTCCATTTAAATACCCACAAGGCTCACAACAAACTAAACGTGTCCTGGAGGGCAAAGAACTAGAATACGCCGAAACACCAAAGTATCTGGGTGTAATTTTGAATAGAACACTTAACTTACAAACAGCACTGTCACAAAACCAGACAAAAAGTAGTTGCTAGAAATAGCCTTGTACAAAATCTAGCTGGAAGCAAATGGGGTGCAAAACCTCAAGTCTTGAGAACATCCGCGCAAGCTCTCTGTTTTTCAACTGCAGGATATGCCTGCCCAGTCTGGTTAGGTTAGGTTAGGTTAGCCATGCATAACAGGTCGCTATCGCCTTAAACCAAACTTGCAGGATTATTACTGGCTGCTTGAAACCAACACCAATCAACCAATTGTACAAAGCAGCGGTCTTCGCAGAACCAAGTGAAAGAAGAGTGGGTATAGAGCACGTAGAAAAATTTAAGCAAACCTTCGACGATCGCCAGGTCCTTTTTGGCCAAGAACACAAACGGGAAAGGCTCAAATCAAGGAATAGTTTTCTTCAATGTGCCACCGTGGAACTGCCCGACAACTTCCCTATCAACGAAAGCCGCTGTGCAGGGTCAAATTGGACTGGAAGACATGGAGAACGCTAAACAGAATACGCACTGACGTGGCACCCGTAAAAACAAACAAACTAAAGTGGAAAATTGAGGCAGACCAACAATGCCTCTGTGAATGTGAGGAGATACAAAACATGGGCCATGGGCCACATGAGATGTTGATTGCAAATAAAAATGCCATCTACGTAGCCCGGTACTGGGCAAAAAAACTTTGAATGGAACGATTTCGGACTCGAAAAAGTAGAAGTAAAGTATTACGATAACACGTACAAACTCCCAAAAAACGTACAAGTTTACAAGGCCAGCAATTCAAATTTAGCGTGAAAAAATTGAATTTCTATTAATGATTTGATAAATATTTATAAATAAAAATATTATTTACCCAAAAAAATATTCTGTGTATTTTATATGCTCATTAGATCTGCATTCACACTAATTATTTGTTATAAAAACGTAATAACGATATATTTCTCAAAAATGTACTCACAATGAGATATGTGATGTTTATGGTGTTGAAAGCATAACAGAGAACACGTGTCAGAATTGGTTTAAAAAATTCCGTTCTGGAGATTTAACACTCAAAGGTAACTAACGTTCTAGTCGGCCTACTAGTTGATGATGACCAAATCAATGCCATTATTAAAAAGAATTGACAGAGAGGTTAAATGTATCGCACACTACCATTGAAAATCAGTTAAAACGTCTTGAACCTATTAAGAAGCTCAATATTTGGGTTCCGCATGAATTGAGATCATGAATTGATTCACTTAACACAACGAATCAATATTTGCGATATGCATCTTTAGCAATGAAAACAATCCTTCCTTGAAAAGACTCATCACTGATGATGAAGCAACATTATTCGCAAACGATCATGGTCCAAGAATGACGAACCAGCACAAACCACATTGAAAGCTGAATTGCATAAAAAACAGATCATGCTGTTGATTTGGTGGGACTATAAAGGAACCAGACAATCAATTCAGGTTTTTACTGTCAATAACTGATGAAACTAGACGAAGCAATCAAAGAAAAACTGCAAGAATTAGCAAATCCTAAAGCAATTGTGTTACCATTATAATGCAAGGCCACGCACATCTTTGGTAACTCATGAGAAATTATTGGAACTTGGTTGGAAAGTGATGTCGCATAACCCGTACAGCACTGACCTGGCACCAGCTGATTATCATTTATTTTGAAATTTGCAGAACTCTTTAAATGATAAAAATGACGATGACCTTAAATCGCACTTGGTTCAGTTTTCATTTCTAATGGATAGAAGTACCAGAAGTTCTATGAGCGCGGAATAATTAAGCTGCAAGAAAGATGGCAAAATTCCTTGAACGAAATAGAAAATCGTTTGTTCGTACTACAAAACTGAAACAAGAGAACAATTGAATTGAATTAAAAACATTTTGGTAATTTACTTCTTTAAACAAACTCGGCTGCAATGAACCCATTCAAAATATCATAAATGTGTTATTTTATTTAAACCATTTTGCACTTTCATAATAAATTTTTAATTATCAATGAAACTGACTAGTGTGAGAGGAGAAGATTTAACCATACAAACTATTTGTAAAATCGAACTTTAAAGATTAAAAAAAATATATTTTTAGATCGAAAATTTAATATTTCATAGTTTGTATATATTTTTTTTGGATCGCACTGCATAAGTTACATGTTGAATATAATTGTAAACATTTTGAAGGATTGGCATGTTAATTTCGTAATTGCTTCCATTTATTCCTGTTTATTTTTATAAATCATGTATTAACATAAAATATTTTGCAACGTAATAATATGTTATGAAAACAATATTATAATTATACCCACATTTTCCTTTTACATAAATTATAATTGTTAAAAACAATTCCAAACACGTAATAAAAGCAAACCTTTCAAGTTTAAACATGAAAAGTCCGTTTCATGGTTCATAAGATTTCAGGTTTACATTCATTTATTCGTATTAAAATTCATTTAATTGAGCGACTGAAATAAGTGACTATAAAATTAATTTATTCTTTAGATAAACACACCGTGATTGCAACCTGGTGACAGTAATAATTGTATGGAAACTTTTTTGGATATAAAATCGAGTAACATTAATTACTGATGCGAAAAGTTGTTACCAAAAGTAAATTGGTTCAATATGCATTTGCACTCACTTTTCATGGACAATTTCCGGCTGGAATTTTTAATTTCAAATGAAATATATGCATACAGAAATATGAATGAATAGTTTATTAGTTTTGCTTTTTTATGTGGAAAATAAAATAATGCTTTGAACCATAGGTCATTTCGATAGTCCATATAGTCCATATGGTTATCAATATGATAACCATAGTACATATAAATTAAAATTACGCCATGTAACACTAAATATTTAATAATTTTACACAAACTACACATAATATATCGTAAAATGTGTACAGTTATTATTACTTAAATTACACTGGTCAATACAAGTTTTTGTTTCCTTTATTCTTTTTTCTGTTATTGGGTATTTCTTTGGCTCTGCCTATGAAAAAAATACTTGGAGATTGCTAACAGCTTTACCTTTTGAAATATACAGTTTTATTATTTTGACCAAAAAATACAGAAAAATAATACATTATTATATATATTAATAATAATAATACATTTATTGTTAACAAAATTTCTATTGAACACTAGCAAATGAACTTTTATAAGATTTCCTTGAATGACTTTAGGTAGATCTCGTTACAAACTTCAGCAGTAGTCTGCCATCATATGTGAGCCCCACTGATAACGCTCTTCCATTGTCCGAAGATCCTGATGAAATCTTTCACCCTGCTCCTCACCAAAATCACTCAGATTTTGTGGAAATAGGTCTAAATGCGAGTATAGGAAGTGGATTTGTATGCTCATGTTGATGGCTCAAGCCATATTCAAAAATACAACAAAATATATTTTAGTGTCCAATAAAAAACGAAATTCTAAGTAAAAATAGTAGCTATAACTCAAAAACAAAAGCTGTTAGAGAAAAACTGTTACCATATTTAAAAAAATCGCGTCAATTTGAGATAGAAACAAAAAATAATCACAGGAATCAAACAATTTTTTTTAACCAGTGTTATCCTTGCTATTTAAAGAAAGCTTTATTTGAAGCATTCTTCAAAATTTTGCTTCTTTTTTTTATTAATTTTACAATTTTGGACAAGAAAAATATAAAACCAAGGTTTTTTTTACTTTGTTCTAGGTTCATTATAACAAACTAAACATATTAAAGACAACTAGAGAGTAAGGTTTGTTAAGAAAACATAATTCTCTATAAGTTTTGTTGAAAAATTTTTCACATATTTGCTTCAATAGATGCCATGTTATATATGAATTTTTGGGACAAGAAAAATGTGAAAGGTAATGTTTTGATATTGTTAATTCTCACCAACTTGACAGATAAAAAAACCTCTATATACAAGTTTTCTGTATGTAGCAAAAATAATTTTCTACAAGTTTTATTTGAAACATTTTTCAAAATTTCGTTTAGTTTTCGAATCTTTGAGACAAGAAAAGTTCAAAATTGATTATTACCAAATTGATCCAAATATTAACTAAATAACAAGGTTTATCATAGAAAATTTAATTCTCTTCGCGTTTTATTTGGAATATTTTAAAAAATTCCTTCTAGTTTCCAAGTTATTTTCGCATTTCTGAGAAAATAATAGTATATTTTATAACTAGGGCGGCAAGTTGTCAATTGGTCACAAGAGCGAAATTGTGCGCACGAACGAAGTTCATCGCACATTCGCTCCAGAGGGCAATTGACAATACCGCCCGTATTGCAAATAATATTTTTTATTACTCATGCGTTTATTACTCAAGATACGTAATACGTCCCCTTATCACGTATCTTACGAGTTTGGGATCTAGGGGCTATAAGAAAAATATAATAAAAAATGAATTGCTTTTTCAATTATCTCCGGTGGTATGGATTCGTCATAAGAACTCACACTCATAAGAATTTACACTCATTTTAAAACGTTTTCTTTAATTTGTAATGAAATATTTTATAATGAAAAAAAAATTCTGTCACTCTCACTTTTTTAATATTTAGGTCTTGATTGTGCTTATTTTATTTATTTAATTGTTTTTTTTAATGCAACTTAGCGATATTGAATATTTGCGTGCGTTACCCAAGTTATGTGGTAATACAACCAAAAAATTATCGCACTAAAAAACGTGCTTTTATGTGCAAGATAGTACTTCTACGTGCAAGATAGTACTTTTAACGCATGGGTAATAAAAACAAAAACTGTATTATTATTATTACCAACACTACAAAACCTCCTCAGATATTACCTTCTTATAAAGTTTTAAGACTTATTTTTTGGGCTTTAATTTTTGATAGCATGCACAATTTAATTATAATAATGTCTTAATTGCGGAAAGTAAATAAAAAAATGGTTTACAAGGCAATAAAGCTATGAACATTGCAATCTGCACAAGGACTGAGGAGGTTAAGGTTAGATTAAAAGGTTTAGATGTTTTTCCTTAATTTTGGTGCACGATGAATTAAAAAAACGAGGAACAAGAAAATTTTGTTTTCTTCGCTGTTCTTAGTTATTTGCATAATCAAGACTATTCTACAAAATATCTTTCCTTAAAAAATATTGATATTTTGTCGTGGAAAATCGTGAAATATTCTTCCTCAACCATAAAACTACAAAAATTTAATATAAAATGAGTTTCTCAATCGTTATTTTTTGTGGAAACAATGTTGGCACTAAAAAAATAAAAAAGATCGCTATCGTTATTTCAGATCGCTGGGTATGGTATTTGGCATGTTCACCGCATACGTTTCACCGCGGAATCTTCACTGCAGGAACTACCACCACTCGTGTTTTACCGTTCGGCAATTTCACCGCATCCAATTAAAAAATACATAAACAAAAATATTATATTCTCTATTTTAAATTACTTTCTTTACTGATAATTATATTTTCTCCAAAATGAAAGAAGTGATTTACTACGTGGTAATTCATACTTACATTGAATTGAAAAATTCACTATGTTTTAACCACACTTACCACACTTGCAAATGACCGTCAAACGTCGAAACTCGAGTGGTGAATGTAAATGTAGAAATTTATATAAGTGTGGTTTAAACATAGTGATTTTTTCAATTCAATGTACAATTTAATCAGATTTTAATCTAATGGGTTAAATGGGCCTATAAATTTGAAAAGATTAAGACATTGCAAGTGAAAACATTAAAGTCATAAGCTACATTCAGAGCCTCGAAATTAACGGAAAAAATAGTGGTTTCAATTAACGCGTAAGTTTGTCCCCATGCAGTTCAATGCGTCTATACACAACATCAAAATTACTAGAACTACTTTTAAATTACTGGAAAAAGTTTACAAACTCCAAATTCTTGGCGCGGATTGGGCTTCCCCAAAAAAAAGCAAACTCCTGGCGTCAACCACTTTTTCCACACCAACTGTGGAAACCATGTCGTGCACAGTGTTGTACAAGTTGGTTTTTCCAAGACCAATAACTATGTGAAATGTTGGCACAGAGGTTGATGAGCGTTCTAAACTGCGAAAAGTGTTCTAAACATATAGAAAGCTCATCATCTAAACATATGGAAATTTATAAACCGCATAAAATTTATTCATCCAATATTCGATTAGAATTATACAAAACTCAACATACAAAAATGGATGAAGTTCTACAATAAATAGCTGGATAATTACAAAAATAAATTAATCAATCCAAAATTCGGTTACTTCGTACAAAATAAATTACTTCATCCAAAAAAAGGTTAATTCATCCAAAACAAAATGTAATCATTCAATAATTGATTTTTTCTTACAAACGATGATTTTTCGTTACAATAATCGATTGAATCGTTCAACATATTCGAAATTCACCCAAAAAAGCTTTTTTATTTTACTTAATAAGTGCAAAATGCAAATTTACGAGTGTATTTAATAATCTTCACACTTTTATTATATGCATAAAAATACTGAAAGGAAAAAACTGTTCACCTTGTTGATGAGTGGATTAGCTCGGAAATAAATTGCATTATTCTATTTGCTTAGATATAGTATATATAGTGCTTCTAATATATAGTGCATCTATCTTCTTCTTTTTTTTCTTGTTTCCAATAGCCCTACTTTGGACCACGCTTGCTCAACTATTGGGCTTTGATCTTTGCTCAGTATTGTCGCATCTTCTGCCGGTGTAGCTTCTTTTCCTTTTCTGTCCAGGGGTACCTTTCTTTCGGGTTTTTTCCTGAAATCCACGGACTTCCTTCAGGATGCATCTCACAGAAGACTGTCTGTTTTGGAGATCTGTTATTCCCACTTCTTTAATATCCTTCTCGGTTTCTGTCAACCAAGTGGTATGAACCTTCTTGTTTTATCAGAATGCGAACAGACTGTTAGTTAGTCGGTTTGGAGTCAATCTTGCAACGTGGCCATAGAAAGCTACCCTTCCTTTCCTTGCACAGTCAGAGAGCCTCTCTATATGTTCGTACAGCTCAGAGTTATGTCGTCTTCGGGATTCCCCATCTTCCTTTACCGGGAATGCCTAGGATCTTCCTGATGATCCTCTTCTCTCTGATTTCCAATTTCTCTACCAGACCTCTTCGGTTCAAGGAAAGACACTCCATGGCATACAGTGCTTCTGGGCGTAAGACTGATGTGTTTGCGCTCTCTCTTTCGTTACACGCCGCGTTAGTTAGAAATAAAATTTGAAGGAATAATAATTAATTAATTGTCCTTCTTTGTAAAATTCGTTTATTGTGAAGATAATTGTATTTTGTATAAAAAAAATTGTTTGTAAAGAGCAATCAAATTTTGGATGGATCAACCTTTTTTGTACAGTTAAACCTTTTTAGGGTGAATTGATTTTATTTTGTACAAATCTATCAATTATTGTACTAAACCATTATAATTTGTAAGATTCAATCGATCATTGGGCGTTTATATTTTATTTTGGACGAAGTAACCTTTTTTGGATGAAGTAATCGTTTTTTGTATGAATAAACCGAATTTTGTATTTTTGCAACTATTTTTTGTAAAAAAACATCTATTTATTGTACGCAAAAAAACCAAGCCTTTATAAACTACATCAAAAATAAACAAAGCCGGGCTGAAGTGCAATTTGAGCAATACCTAAACGATGAAGAACCGCAAAAGACTGAAATTATATAGAGACGCTGCGGAACGATTAAGAAAATTTATAGATGAATATGATTCTGATAATGTTATTGTTTTACTAGAGTTACTGACTCATATACTCAGAATAACACTTTTTAAAATATCATAATATCACTTATTCATTTTTAAATTGAGATGTAAATTTTAAAACAAACACAAAAGATTACCTGGAAATAAATTTAAATAAAAATTTTGTACAAAGCAATTTTAACATTCACTCCTTTAATTTCAGTGAAACTAAAAATAGGAGTAAAAAAAAAGAATAAATAATATTGATTTATTTTTATATATTTTTGTTTATGTATGTTTTTAATTGGATCCGGTGAAATTGCCGAACGGTGAAACGTGCGCGGTGAAACTTCGCAGCGGTGAAAGTTTCTGCGGCAAAGATTCCGCGGCGAAACGTATGCAATGAAAGTTCACTGACTCATAATATGCAAGCAATATACCCTCGGTATATTGCTTGACAAAACTAATTTTACTTTTAAATAATAATTATTATTAAACGACATAAACATAAAAATGGTTATAACTTGTTTAATTAATAGACTACAATTGCTACCATAATTATAATTGAAACTCTAGATTACCACCATGTTAAATGTTAGTAATAGCATAATGATATCATTTAAAGTCTTGTTAATAGTCTTAACGCGTGTTAGAACAACTTAAGATTGGATGTAAAATTAAAAATATAGTGTTTTTATGTGAATACAGTTTATAATTTTAAATGCATGTATGCGTAGATAGAAGCTGATTATTGAATATTGTGATTTATATTATCATTATGTTTATTTTTATCAGCTATGTCAAATCGTATAATCGAAATGAATCGTCAGGTTTAAGAAGGGAATATGTCCAAGAATAAGGTAGAAGTAAAGAAGTGTCAAAGTAGAAGTGAAAGTAGTATAGTAAGAACCACCAAATTTTAATGGAAATGTCAAAACTCTACTTAGGACACAGAAGAACAGTACACGGAATTATTACCACTTACGTGTAGAGAGAATCTTGAATATAATTTAGGGAACAATAGGTTATTTTGAAATTTTTTGGCATTCATTATCTTCTTAAACATTGACAATTCAAATCTAGCCTGCGATTTTCATTGTGCGAACCGGTATTATATAAAATACAATATAAGTCATTATTATCTTTTGTATTTGATTAGGATATACTTTTTTAGGTAAATTACAGGGTTATATAGAATCCAAAAACTTTCTTAACGTAATTCAATGTCAGTCGTGGTGTTTGCCAGTGAAGTAGTTGTTTTTAAGAAATGTTTGTATAGAAAGATTAGTTATACTAATGATTTCAACTTTGTTGACGATATGCATACAATGATTTCCTTGAAATTATGATCCTAAAGAAAAGACACAAATGTTATTATTTAATTACAATATATGTAGAATTGGCGAAACCATCCTACGTTATAGATAATCATACAAACTTAAAACAAACGGAACACAGCCTGAATATATAAATATATTCAGCCTTTCAGGAACCCTATAACAATTATTGAGTCACTTTAGGACAACCAAAACAAATCTCACATGAAATTTGCAAGTTATTTTACAGCTTTAACAGTCCACCTTCGTGGCACTCAACAAAAACCATAAAAATAACATTGTTTTTAAGATCGTGTCTTTCCGATACCTTAAGTGGATAGCCTCTCATCAGCACAGCTTTGCTTCTATTAACAAAAGGCTTACAAATTACTGTTCATGGAGCAAAGCTGTGCTGTAAATAAGGTATCGGAAAGATATAATTCAAAACAATGTTATTTTTATGGTTTTTGTTGAGTGCCACGAAGGTGGACTGTTAAAGCTGTAAAATAACTTGCAAATTTCATGTGAGATTTGTTTTGGTAGTCCTAAAAAGACTCAATAATTGTTATAAAGTTCCGGAAAGGCTGAATATATTTATATATTCAGGCTGTGTTCCGTTTGTTTGAAGTTTATATTTGTGTGTCTTACAAACTTCTTACCTGTCTTACTTACAGTGTCTTACAAACCTTTTTGCGATGGTATTATTGTGGTGAGCAAATATCATTTTTAAAAATCCCTAGTTTCTGAACTTCATACATATGTATAATAATTATAGTCAAAAGTATGTCTTGTAATGTGACTGCTGAGCAGTGGTGGTAAAATAGGAATGAACCTAAATGGGAACCTTGCAGTACTAACGAGGATATATATTAGATTCACATCCATTTTGGCTAACAGCTTCCGCCGTGTAAAATGTGAGGAAACCTAATTTAGAACCAAATATTGTGTCGTTTGAATGAAAATATTGTGGTTAATACGGACAAACGCGTTGCTATAGCCTGTATGATACCAATATTTTATTGGAACTTGAAAACCCTACCTAGGGTACAGAAGAACAGTACTTGGAAGTATTACCACTCACTAGTGATGGGCATAATCAAATGATTTGGATAATCGAATGATTAGTAAATGAGTGATTTTAGTAATTGAATCATTTAATAATCGATATATCACTCGATTCACCCTAAAAATTATTATTATCAGTTTTTATTGCCTGTACCTGTAATATTACCTGTAGAATGAAATTTATGTATATTAAGCCAATTTCGTTATTAATTTAACGTATTTTCGTACAGTTTTCGCGAAAATAATAGCGTGTAGCGAGAATATTGCATTTTTGCACAGTTATCACAATCCTAATAATTTATAACCGTAACATACAAATATTATAAATGCATTTAACTTTATGAAGAGGTAACAAAAAGAGGTTGAATCTTTCATCTAGTTAAGACTTCCTCCAATTCAAGTTCAACAATACTTGGAGCTACCGCTAATACAAAAGGAAACTCAATCCCTTGCAATTTTGGAAGTCAAAGAAGGACATTTTTCCTGAATTGTACCAACTTTCACATAAATATTTGTGTGTGCAAACGGGTATTCTCAAAAGCCGGCGAACTGACAAAAGATACAAGGAGCAGGTTGAATATTTTAAATATAAACCACTTATGTAAACTTATTAAGGGCGAAATGTAACCTGATTATATAAATATATTCAATCTGTTCTGAGCTCTATTATATTAAGTCATATTAAGACTGCAACACAAATCCCATGTTGAAACAACTACTTCCCTGGCTAATTCCACGCAGGATTTTGAATTATACAACAGTCATTTGCATGTTTTATTAGCTCCAGTACATTTACATGTCACTATCGAGTACTAGATAAATTACATTCTTTTTAAGATCATTTCTTTCTATTTACATTAAGTGAATAGACATCTGCAGACGCGTTTCGAGATTTATATACTGTACTGGTGCTAGTAATAACATGCTGTTGTATATTTCAATATCCTGCGTGGCATTAGCCGGGGAAGTAGTTGTTTTTTAAACATGGGATTTGTTTTGTAGTCTTAATAACACTTAATGTTATAGACCAGGGGTCGACAAACTCTATAAACTTAAGAGCCAAATTTCTATATAAAATAATTTCAAACTGGATCAAGAGCCACGGATGATTTTTTTTTCAGAAAGTCATATTTTTTAATTTTCTTCATAATTGGCGATTATTTAGCGCCTTTGCGATAATATTATTGGTGAGCTTAACTACCAAATCCATAACTTTACCAATAACTTATGGAAATGTTTGTGTGCAGAGTGCTCCCTGATCTGCAATTTTTCTCCATCTGTTGCAATTGGCACAATTTTAATAAGCGGGATGTGATTTTTCTTCAGATATTCGGTCACTGCATTTTCAACATCTTTTCGTCGTGTTTGACGAACCCACAGAAATACTTCTTTGGGACCATCTGATGAAACATAGTGAGCAAAGAGGACACCTTGCGCAGTATTTTCTATGTCACAAGACTCACCGCTATCGATATGGCTGCTGCTATTTTTAGGTCCTCAACTTGTTGGCATACATTTAACGATATTTTCTTGCCCTATCTGTTACAGTTTTGGCAGAAAAAGATAAGCTTTTGATTTTATTTATTGATTTTATATCTGCTTTATTGTTTAAATTGTGATAAAGTTAAAATTTATCTTCTTCTTCATTTATCGAATAATTGACAATGTTTTGTTTATTGCTGCCTGGCACATGTCACCAAACTTTCTGATTCCGGTCCAGTTCCTGATGTTCCTCAGCCATGATAGCTATTCACGTACGATGCCCCGGCGAAGGCAGAACCTTCTATCTTTCCTTCCAGAGTATGAACTGGGGAATTCGATATTTTCGCCCCCTTAGTATGTGATGCAGATACCCGATCTTGCGCTGTTTTATGGAATTGAATAGTAATCTGTTCACTCCTGTCTTTCTCAGCACCTCCTCGTTGGTAATGTGGTCCACCCATGGAATACGGAGCATTTTTCTGAGTGTCCATATCTCGAACGCCTCGATCTTGTTAATGGATGCTACTTTTATCATCCACGTTTCTGCTCCATACAGTAGGACTGGCCAAACGTAGCATTCGACCATTCTGTGTCGGATTTATAAATTTAGGTTTTTATCGCATAGCAAGGGTCGTAGTTTGTTAAATGCCTGTCTGGCTTGTTCTACCCTACCTACCCTCATGATCTCTTGTAGCGGGTCCCATCTGTCGTTTACTAGTGTGCCTAGGTATTTCGTGCTCGTAGTTCTTTCGATTGTTTCCCGCACTACCGCGATGGACGCTCCTGCCTGATTATTATGGCTTATAACCAAGAATTTTGTTTTGGATCTGTTCATTCTTAGTCCGGCCTGTGACCCCTTTCTGTTTATATTGTTCATTAGTAGCTGAAGGTCTTGTTGATTGTTAGCTATGATCACTGTGTCTGCGTATCTTATATTGTGGTAGTACCGTTCACTTTTATTCCGATTTCTAGATCATCGAAGGCTTCTGAGAATATTTGTTTGACGTAGATATTAAATAGCATTGGTCACATTATGCATCCTTGACGTACCCCTCTTTTTATCTCGATTTCTTCTGTCGTTAATCGCATGTTGATTGACGTTTGCCGACTGTTGCTAGTATAGGTGTTGGGTTATACTCTTTTCTTTTTCATCTATACCAGCTCTTTTTAGATAATCGATGAGACGTTTGTGGTTGATACTATCGAACGCCTTTTCATAGTCGATGCAGCACAGGTAGATGTCCTTTCTTTGGTCATAGCAGTTTTGTACCAATGTGTTTAGGCAGAAAGTTGCTTCTCGTGTACCGGTGCCGCTCTTAAACCCGAACTGCGTGTCTCCGCTTAGCCCTTCAAGTTGATTAAATAGCCTGGTGTGTATGATGCCATTTGGTTGCTGTTTTCTTTTTTTGGGAAGCATTATGAACGTGGACTTTAGCCATTCCTTTGGAAGTTATCCAGTACCATAGATATTATTTTATAGTTTTACAATTATGTTTATGTTTTCCTACTGTATCTGCTTGAAATATTCTGCGTAAATATCTTCTGGACCTGGTGTTTTGTTGTTCTTTGCAATCTTAATAGCGTGTACTACTATTTATACAACTTTTTATGTTCTCACCATCAGTGAATTATTTTCCGTTTTTGACGATTTCGTGACTCAAGACAAAGCTTGCCAAGTTAGTATTATTTGCAGTCTCTCGATAGTAGACGTTTTGTTGTTTGCTGGTTTTTCATGCCAAATAAGACAAGTTGGAAGACTAGCTGCACTAGGTACAAACGCAAACGATTCAGTCCATTCAGTTTAAAAGAAACAACCGAGATCCGCGCTGTGACTGTCAGTTATGAACTTGGCGGCGGCGGTCGTAAGACTTCCGAGAAGGGACATTTCTGTTTCTTTTTTTTTGTGTTTTTTTTTGTTTCAATTTATTTCTGAAGAGCCATAAGCTCATACCGTAAGAGCCACATGTGGCTCGCGGCCACACTTTGCCGACCCCTGTTATAGACCTATGAACAGGTTGAATATATTTATATATTAAGAAATGATGGCGAAGAATACACGACAAAAAAATCAAAACTTGTGAGTGCCAACATTTTTGAAAATAAGGATTGCTTTTGCTCAAAAAAATATTTAGATAGCGTAGAATATAATGAAAGAAAATCTAATTTTGATAATTTCTGGAAACTAAAAGATTTTGAAGCCAACAGCAAACAGTTCATCAACGATTAATAAATCAAAGGCGGCCCAGAACTTTTGACAGGCCAATGAGCAAATGTAGTATTTTCTGTCAAGAAATAATAAGTCAGAAGTGTCGGTTTCCAGGAACTTTTTTTACACACCTATCAAGTTTCTGTTGGGCGGTTAACTCGTGTTCTAAATGCTGAAACACTTGGAATTGATCGTCTTGGGAAGATGCCTGGATCTTCACGAAAAGCAGATAAAATCCGTACGAGAACCTATTTTAAATTTCCCAGCACTTGAGAGCCACTACACCAGAGCCTCCTGGTCACACTCCTGGTCGAAAATATTTAAGTCCTGATTTTGATATTCTTGAAATGTATAGTCTGTGTGTAGAGAAATGTGAGGACAATAACCAAATCTTTGTTAAAGAATGGATCTACAGGAAAATATTTAATACTGAATTTAACTTAAATTCCCATGCTGCTCGAAAAGATACATGCAGAAAATGCGATTTACTGTAGGGAAAAATCAGAGCATGCAATAATGAGGAAGAGAAATTACATCTTAGAGAAAGTCATGATGTACATTTACAAAATACCGAACGAGCTAGGAATATTATGGATTCTTATTTGATTTGCAAAAAGCACTTCCGTATCCTAAACTGTCTGTTTCGTTAGCCTATTATAAGCGAAATATGTACGTATACAACTTGGGTTTCCATAATTTCCATGATGACAATGTCAAGATGTATGTATGGGATGAAACTACAGCTTCAAGAGATGCACAGGCAGTAGCATGCATTTTAGCGCATATGGAGGATATAATTACTCAATAAACACGTAACAGCTTACAAAAATCGTAACACTAAAGTTGCATTGACATGGATGAAATTTTCTCAGTCATCAAATAATAATATTGAAACGGTAGACCACAAATTTTTGGTATCGGGCCATTCATTTACCGAATCTCCCTGACTTTGGGTTGATAGAAATGAAAATAAAAAAGCAAACAAGACTAATAAAATTATAAATTAAAATGTTCCATAATGTAAAAATATTTTTTAATTTATTCAAATGCAATTCATTAAATATCTCGAAACAAGAAATATATTCCGTAGACCACTTTCATGATTATGAGCACATATGATTGTATCCATAATTAGTCTGGTTTCACCAATATTAAACCAAATTATGTTCCCAAATACCTAATAATTCTGCATTTTAATTTTTAATACATACTCGTATTTTGATTTAAACAAGCTTTATTATTCAACAACCTAGTTTTTGTTAAATAATTAAAAATCTTGTTACAAAGTTTTGAAATAGTGTCACCCATCACTACTTCAAATACTAGAATATTCAAAGATTCGAATGGTTAGCGAGTACTAAAATCATTCGATTATTTTTACGCGATCATGCGGATCTCGGCAGCGCCGACGACTACTAACACCCGATTCCGATTTCCAAGTCCGAGTGGTCATTATTATTATGCACCCGAGGGATAATCGTGTACTCGAATGATTTAGAGTAATCGAACGATCGATTATTGTCATTCGATTATGCCCATCTCTACCACTCACGTGTAGATCGAATCTTGAAGATTTAGACAAAAAATTAAAGAACAAAAAGTTATTTTGACATTGTTGGGTATTCATTATCCTCTTAAACCATTTACAATTCATATCTATCCAGCTATTTTCATTGTGCGAGAGATGGTTGTAATAAGAAATACAATGATTCAATCAAATAATAAAATACAATCATATAGCCTTTTTGGTATTGCATTATTGTGGTGAGCAAATATCATTTTGCCATCTATAAAAATTCCTAGTTTCCGAACCTAAGTATAATATATCATAAGTATAATAGTTATAGTCAAAAGTATATCTTATAATGTGACAGCAGTAGTGATGAAATAGAAACGGACCTACATGGGAACCTTGCGGTACCTACGAGGACGCGCGCAATATATTCTATTCACATACATTTTGACTAACCAAATACAGGGTCGTTTGAATTAAAATGGTGTGGTTAATACGGTCAAACGCTTTGCTATACCCTGTATAAATTTTATTTCTACCTACAATATTTTATACGTTCTGGATGTTTCTGAAACATAACAACTTTGTCTAGATGGAACGATTATCTTATCACACAAAGAAATATTATTTAATTCAATTTTATATATTACTGAGTATTACAATACGAGCCGAGTAGCCGACTAGGATTGCCCTACTAGGATTGTCCTACAATTGATGTAACAAAGAGCAGGTGATACATAAATAATCTTCATACAGACATAAATTTAAAGAATATCAAAAGTTTCTAGTTTTCAATAAATAATTTTAAAATAGTAGTTGTATATGACAAGTGTGTGAAGAAGGGAAGAAGGTTTTGTGCATGAGTTGCTAAGTTTCGAAGTTTGCTCGCCTTCGGCTCGTGCTTTAATCGGAATGAATACACAAAAGCCTTCCACACACATGTATCATACATTATTTTATCTACGAAGCATGTAAATACTGTTGAATCTACAAAAAATAATTGTTTCTTACTGATAATATTGAAAATTGTAATTTTGAGAATGTTGAGACAAAATACTTAAAATCACTGACACAATAAGGCCTCGAGTGTTCATGCCTCCATGACAAAAACTGCAAACTAGTACAAACAAACAGTGACAGGAAACAGGAACACTATTTGGTCGTTGTCGATGTAATCTAGGTTAACCTAGATCTAGATTAAGTTATAATTAGGTTAAGTTATATTAGAGCCAGACAAAGTTAGTTTAGGGTTTTAGAGTTAAGTTATATTAGAGCCACGATATTAGAGATAAAGCCAGAATGAGAGGCCGCGACTTGTTGATTCAAAATAAGATAAAGTAATTCAATTAATATTCCTCAGAAAATATATTTTCACTACGTCTGTGTTTCTTGTTTTGTCACACGAGTTGCTGCCATAGTAACAACAATTAGTTTAATAATGAAACTCGATTTGATTTACATTGAACTTTTACGTACGATTCGGCTAGTTTTGCTCACAACTATAATGTCATCCTTCACATACAATAATTTACTTATTAATGTGTTTTGGTGTGCAAAATCATGAATATGAATATGTAAAAATATTTTAATTTAAATACTTTACTAATACATTTCTTAAAATAAAATATTTATATTTCTAAAACACAACCATATATATAATAGAAAAGTAATAATATTATTCCTCCTTTATTTAAAGTAAAATAATTTATACATTTATTTGCATAAATATTCTTAACAAGATCCAAAAAGAAAAAACATATTCAATATTAGTCGAAATTGTAAGCATTTGCACGTATATATCTTTGAATATTTTCCATACAAAACATTCTTCATAATATGTAATACTCTATTATTCTATCTAAGTTGCATTCGTATCAGAAACACAAATCATTTTATCTCAATTCCCTTCATGCGGTTTGCAGTTTCAGTTGAAAGTAACTTTGTCTCCGAGATATATATATATATGTATGTCATAGACACACGTTATTAGTGTGCTTTGGGTGTGCATGGCCTTTGCATGGCTCTTTGTTCTAGGCCGCAGCAGCAGCTCCCCTACTAAAAACACCTCTGTCGACTGCCCAACAGGCAAGTTACGCCGCAGCAGCCACTTACACGGCCGTCGCGGCACGATACGGAGCGGCGGCTGCCGCACAACCCGTCGCAGGATACGCCACCGTCGCTGGATATGGCAGAGATTACGAACATTATCTCGGGCATGGTATTGGACCAATGGCGGGATATGGGGTAAGATAAAAACGAAATTAATATATATCTTTGCGGATAAATCTAAGGAGGGGTGCGTTTATAACAAATGGATTATACGCGCCTTTTGTGTGCAAGCAAAGATTATTTCTCAAAGTTTGACAAGTAAAACTTATTATTAAAAGATTTTTGTGGAAATAGGACTAAAGAAAGAATTTGAATAGAAATATATATTTTTTATGGATATTGAAACTTAAAAAAAAAACGTTCAAATTCAAATTCATTTTTCTACATATTTAGTTTGCTAAAGTTTTAAATCGTGTATTTAACCCATATTGGACAAAACTATGATTATCATAAAAAATTACGTATGTATATAGTGAATATAGTATGCATGTAGTATGTATTAAGTGTATATAGTATGTATGTAGTATGTATTAAGTGTATATAGTATATATGTAGTATGTATTAAGTGTATATAGTATGTAATAGGTTTTTCAATAAGGACGTAACAATTTTGTATTTAAATAAAACACAAAATAATTGAGATATCGGGCTGAAATTTATTCTAGGTGTAGTACACCTGTTACAATTATGTATGGAATTCGACGTCGTCGATATGACCACCACGAGCAATACGGCAGCGATCGGTTCTTTGGATCTAATTTTCAATCACTCTTTCACACTTCTCAGCCGGAATTTTGGCAGTTTCGCGTTCCGATATTGTTCCTGAGCTCCTCTAATGTTATTGGATTGTTGGCATAAACCTTCGACTTAAGGTAACCCCATAAGAAAATATCCAACGGCGTTAAATCGCATGAGTGAGATGGCCATTCGACTGGACCATTTCTCGAGATTAAACGATTACCAAATTTTCCTTTCAATAAAATAGTTGTTTGTCGAGCTGTATGGTCCACCATCTTGTCGGAACCACATATCGTTGATGTCAATGCCATCCAAATCTGGCCAAAAATAGGCCTTCAACAGGGTACGATAGCGAACTCCATTGACCATAATATGGCGATTATTTTCGTCGACGAAGAAATACGGCCATATCACACCTTCGGCATGAAATCAACACCATACGCTCAGTTTTTGTGGATGCAATGTGGTCTCGTGAAGCACATGCGGGTTTGTTGCGGTCCAATAACGCATCTTCTGCTTATTGACGACGAAGCCATTCAGCCAAAAATTAAATTCATCGCTAAAGATAATTCTTCGAAATTCAGGATTTTCTCCAAAATCGGATAAGTTTTGGCATTTTAAATGATCCAGAGGTTTCAGTTCTTGGGTTAATTTGATCTTGTAAGGGAGCAGCTGGAGATCTTTGCCCAAAATTTGCCACAATGTGGACAGTGAAATTCCAAATTCTTGTGAACGGCGTGGATTCGATTTTGAACTGAAGTTCTTACGGCTGTAATATTTTCAGCACTTCGACGAAGGTGCGTTGTCTCACTGGCACAGGAATATTCAATACTGAATATGTTGATTCAAGTTTACGTACCATCGCACGCACAGCTTGTCTGGTGGGGCGATTATTGCGACCGAAAATTGGAGTAAGCGCTCTCAAAGTTTCTACTACCGGCTCAGAATTTCGGCAGTAATTTTTAAGGATTTCCCAACGTTGCTCGTTCGTGAACTTCACAATGAGAAAAATGTAAGCCTTGACTGACGTTTTGACCTCCTATTATAAATCAAAATTGTTATATCCCTATTGAAAAACCTTTTATATATAGTGGCAGCGATAATGTTGTAGAAATCCGATGTTAATATGATTTGTTTGATTTGCAAGAACAGGAAAATGGTAGATTTTTGAATGTCATAATGTGTCCATAAAGTTCATGAACTGTGGGTTTGCAACAAGAATTCAATTCAAAAATTACGAGGAGTTTACATCAACAAGAAATGCAAGATCACAAATCCAAGTGTTCTTTTTCTGCTCTTCTTCAGGTTTTCCTTATCTATCAAATGATCAAATTGTTTCAGCATATTTCCATCGCTTTGCCATCTTCATAATCAGACTTATCTTCCAGAAATTTTTGGAATTGACGGTGATTTAGTGTTCTTGTCTTAATGAATTTATACATGAAACTACTATGTCCATTATATGCGTAAGTTCTTACTGCATAGTTCCAATATGGTTCTACTACAACACCTAAATTTAGCCTTAACCATAAGTGGAGCATCATCAGTGGGGATTTGACTTACCTTCTCCTAGGTCTAGTTTACACATTCAGTTTAGATTATTAAATGTCTAGTCTAGATAAAACGTTGAACTTCTAAGGACCAAGAAATATGAAAGAAACATGAAACTTTGAGTACAAAGTCTATCCTTCATGTATGGCTAGACTGGCACAGATTATTAAGTTAGATTATAAAAAGTCGATTCAATATGAAACCTTGAATACTAAGTTTAATCTTCATAGTCAGACTAGAATATCAAAAGTCTCATCTAGATGAAACCTTGAAGACCAAATCTAGTCTACATAATCAGGCAAGAATTATTAAAAGTAGTCTATACGAAACCTTGAAAGTCAATCCTAAGTCTTCACACTTAGATTAGATTATTAAGAGTCTGATCTGTCTGTCTGTATACAATCAGACAAGATTATTACAAGTCTAATCTGGATGAAACCTTGAAGACCATGGTCTAATCTACACACCCACATTATAATATTAAAAGTTTAATCTATATGAAAACTAGAAGAGCAAGTCTAGTCTACACACTCACGACTACATTATGAAAAATTAGTACTAGATGAAACCTTGAGAAAGAATGGTGTCTACAAAATCAGACTAGATTATTATAAGTCTATTCTAAAAGAAACCCTGAAGATCAAGCCTAATCTACACAACCAGACTAGATTATATATAGCCTAGACAGGAAGATCTGCTTGAGTACAAAGTTTAGTCACGCGATTAGATTATTAAAAGTCTAGTCTTGATGGAAGCTTGAAAACGAAAGAAACCATGAATACCAAGTCTAATCTTCACAGTCAGACTAGAATTTCCAAAGTGTAGTCTAGATGAAACCTTGAAGAGGAAGTGTAGTCTGCAGAATCAGACAAGAATTATTAAAAGTCTAGACTAAGCTATACGAAACCTTGAAAGTCAAGTCTGATCTACACACTTAGATTAGATTATGAAAACTCAGATGGAAGCTTGAAAACCAATTATAGTCTACACGCTTATATTAGATTATCAAACGTGTAGTCCACTTGACACTTAGCCTAGTCTAGATGAAACCTTGAAGAACAGGCCTAGTCTATAAACTCAGACTAGATTATGAAAGAATATGAAATAGACTATAACTATGCTAGGAAAAATTAAAAATCTAGTCTAGATTAAACCATGAATATCAGGTCTAATCTTCACAGTCAGACTAGAATATCAAAAGTCTAGTCTAGATGAAACCTTGAAGACCAAGTCTACTGTACACAATCAGACAAGAATTATTAAAAATCTAGTCCAGATTAGGCGAAACCTTGTCAGTTGAGATTATTAAGACTTGTTTAGATGGATGCTTGAAAACCAATTCGCACACCCAGTCTACACACCCAGATTAGATTATCAAACGTCTAGTCTTAAAATCTTGAAGAACAAGTCTGGCCTATACACTCAGATTAGATTATTAAAACTCTAGTCTACATAAAACTTTGAAGATCAAGTGTTGTCTAAAAACTCAGACTGGATTATCAAAAATCCAGTCTAAATAAAACTTTAAGGACCAAGTTTAGTTTACACAATCACACAAGATTATTAAAAGTCTAGTTCAGATGAGAGCCTGGAGACGCTCAGATTAAACGTTGGATAAATATTATTCCAATTTTATATTGTTATGATTAGTGAAAAATATAAAATTATATTCAATACAAAATATTTGAAATAATTTATTTTTACAAAATTAAATAATATTTGAGAATGGTTACGAGGGCCATATAAATTCAGGTCATGGGCCGGGGTTTATATTTGAAATATCGTTCGAAGTATCTAAAATAACATGAATAGTATCTAGAATAATTTGAATGGTATCTGGAAATAAAGAATGAGGCTTCTGAAGCAGTAAAATTTTCCTAAAAAGTAATTGCATACGATTACACTGACGAGAATGCCTCGGCCCATTCAAGTCTTTAAATTTTCTTAAGGTTGTTACTCTAATTGTAGAATATTTTGGAAGCAAAAAAAAGCGACAAATACCTATGCAATTCAGTTTAAAGGTAATAATTCAAATGTGATGACGAGCATTCTATACGAAAATATCAAGAACATTTTAATGGCGTACGTCTCAAAAAACGACTTTAACGGCGAAAAACACTTTTGTGGCCCTCGTCACTGAACATGATTTAGAGGGAGACTACAGTGTAACGTTATAGTTTACTTTAATCCAATCGTTCATTTCAAAAACCACGTAAGACAATTTTTTTCCAATTTGGGTTTTTGCTATGAACGTCATATACGGAGTTATTGACATCTTCTGTGTAAAAATCACAGAAGTTCCATAACATCATATTATTAATGCTTATAGAACGTTGTGACTTTTTACACAGGGGATGTAACTAACTCCGCAGATGCGTATACATTAAAAACTCAAATTTGAAAAAAAAAATACGGATGTGGTTTTTGAAATGAACGATTCAATTGTAGTAAAAGTAATATATTAGATAAAAATTCGTGAGGTAATTAAAAGTAGGTAGTAGTATTACACAAAAGAAGGTTCTTTTAAGGCGATAAATTACATAGTGAGGAAACCCCGGGTGGTCCTAACAGATTCTGGAGGAGTGAATGCAAGGAATACTTCAGATGCTTATATGAATGTAAGATTCAGAAGTGTGAGGTTTGAAAGAGCAAGAAAAGACAGTAATAATGCATCTACATATGAAAAAAAGGAAGTTGCAACTGGAAATATGGCCACAGTGGTGCACAGTGTTGCAAGAAACGAATGCCTTTAAAATTTCCAGCCGAGCTGCAGCGTGGTTTGCGAAGTATGACTGTGAAGTAAAAAAAAGTATCATGAAGAAAGTGTTTAAAGCAACATGGAAAGAAGGTATGGGTAATGCTAGGAAAACTAAATGGGGTAGTAAGAGAAGGAAAATGTATGAAAGGGGAGGCTAGTCAGAATGCTCTAATATTAAGAGAGTGAGCAATTTAGAAATTATTGTTGGTGATAGGATGATAGAGATAGAGATGCAGTATGAGTTAAATGGTATAGAAGTCAATAGATTCAGATGTGTTAGTGAAGAAAGGGATCGGAAGTACTGGTTGACTCCAAAGAAGAGAACTTGCCGTATATGTTGGACGGCATTACTGATGTGCAAGCTGCAGAGTTTGTGTATGGAGTAAGACCAAGAAGATCGATCTGGAAGAGGGGCTATAAACGGTCAACGTTGGCCACTCATGATAAAAATTGTTCAGTGGAAAGAGAGCAAAGGTGTACGTACTGGAGTAGCGTATAATGTCCTAATATCCTGCGAAAATTACGATTGTGAAGCTCGAAGAATGTAAAAGTAATTAATATATGCCATAAAAGGTTTTATTAACATATATTTCCACTAATTTATATCTTTGTTAAATAATGTATATGTAAAACTGTATACTAGTATATTAATTTTGTTTTATTTTGCAGACGGTGTATAGGAGTGGCTACAATAGATTTGCCCCCTACTGAAGACATATCGGCAGCTCGAAACGGCCTATAAATACTCACTTGTACATGTACGTAGCCAAAGAGCTGTAACTCACTAACGTACCCTTGTGATATTCCTCCAGCTCTCTCTAACATTACGTCTTAACATTAGAAATTAAGATAAGAATTAACTCCTTCCCAACTCCCCCAAGTTCCCCTCATTTAAATCTAGCCAAAACCCTTAAAACTATTGTGGGTATTCACTAAAAGGAAAATAATGAACTCTCCTACCCTCTCAAACTCATATTTTTTTTCAATAGAGCAGTTAAGAAGAAGCACAAAGTAACGAACAAATTCTCATCGATAAACACAAAATGAAAGCGTTTTTTTTTCTTCGGTTTTAATTTCTTCGGTTGTTGAGAACCTTACGCAGTGAAAAAAAAAACAAAGTAAAATGTAATTGTAAAAGCGGACCATGGCGCACACCTTTTCTCCGCCGACATTTGAATTATAGATATGAGGCCCTGTATAGTAAATAGCGGTTTTTCATTTAGTTTCGCATTCTGTACGTTTTCATTATTTATAATTAATATTTTGTATATATAAATAATTAAAAGAAGAAGAAAATATTGTGCGCACTAACTTTTTTCTTAGGATATTTCTTTAAGTTTAATTTCGTTTAAAATAAAATATAAGACGGTATTTTTAAAATTATTTTTTGAATAAAAAAAAACTCGATTTTGAAAGGGCGATTAATATAAAATATGTAAAACTCAAGTGGTTTTTTTTGTTTTGTTTTGTGTATATGAATCGAAAACAGTGCCATAAACACACCATTTTATTTTTATTTTACTGAAAAATGAATGATAAATTTTGAGTGATTGAAAACATATATCTAATTTTGTTTCTTGATTAATTTAAATGTTTTTTTTGATTTCACGAATTAATACGCATAAAATCCGTTGTGATTAGATTTAAAGCAGACGGAGTAGAACTCTTTAGTAAAGTGAAACATCAAATGCATTTTTTTTTATTTGTTAGTAATTTTCTTTCTGTAATTACAAATTGTGCTACTCCAACTGTATATTAATTATCGTTTTTCTTTTTACATTATTATTTTTTTAGGAGATAAGTTTAGCATTAATTTAAAATATATTTTTAACTCTTCCTTTTACGCTCTCTTAGTTTTTAAGACAATAGATATTTTGTATCTAAAAATTAATACGGAATTTAAACTTTATTTTTTCGTTGACAGAAATTTGGAGGAATTGATTACAAGCACAAGTAGATATTAGTTCTATAATGATTATTATTATTATTATGGTAATCGAGTTTCCCCCAATTTTGTGTTCTTCCGTATTTTGTCTATTATCATGAATGTACGTTTTTGTGCAATGGAAACTGGACAATTTTCTCTCTTAAACAAGAAAAAAAATGATAATCCCGTGATGTGTAATTTTTATACCGAACTACATATCCGAATCTCAAGCTCTCTATTTTTTAACAGTTCTGACTAATTTGTAACTTTTCGAACAAGCCCAAAACACGTGAATCTATAACAAACAAAAACCTTTATATTATGATTTTGATTAATAAAAATTGAAAAAACAATATAGATTCACCACATTTTGCGCACATTATAACCATTAATATATTTTTTTGGGCGTATTCCTCCATGAAGGATTTTTATCGCCTGCATGTCTATTTTTTTCTTGGTAAAACAAGTTAAAAACAATTTGTGGGTGAATACTCCTCATGCTCCTGCTCTAGTCTATACGTTTTTTTATATGTACAAATCATCTTTCAAGATCTAATAAAAATTCAAATAAAAAACATAATCTCAAGAAAAAAAAACATGACCCAATCCAGATCCCATTATAAAACATTTAAATGACATTCTGTAATATATAAGTATATTAAAGCACAAAATACATACTGTACATTTTTTATTTGATTGTTCTTATGTTCATTTTATTATTATTTTTTCTTTTGAATATATAAATAAAAAGTAATACAGTATTATATCATATATGTTTTTTTATTGTATCCAATACTATTTAAGACTTAGAAGTAAATAAAACTGTAATTATTAGTAACTGTTCATATATTTTAATTTTACAATATCCAGATGTTTCGATATACTGTAAATAAATTAAGTGGAAAACAAGAAAATTCTCTTTCGATTTGCATGTCCCTGTCTGGCATAGGTTTGCATTGATCAGTATTTCTGTAAAAAAGAAGTTTAATTTACAATGCAATGTAAATGAAAGAAAAATAATAAAAAAAGAATAATCATGCTTTTGTCAACATCGTTTTTAATTTCGAAAGGCAAGAAATGACTCACTGTGTTGGCTTGATTGAATAAATTGAATAACTTTCAAAATGAAAGTAACAAAGTAACAAAGTGTTGTTTAGAAACACTAAATTATTATTAATCATATTATTCATATCCCAATAGTTTAATTATTTATATAATGTTCTTGAGGTATGGGGAAAAAAAAATTTATTTAAAAATGTCGTTAAAGCGACGTTTCGACGATTTATTTTCGTCTTCTTCAGGCTACAAACAATATATGGCATTAAATACACAGAATTTTATGATATAATATCTTACCTAAACAACTATTATTTTTTAATTTTAAACAAAAATTGCACTAACATATATACTATTTAAAATTAAAATTAATTATAAATTTAAATTTTCTCTGTCACGTTGGGGAATTGTCAACAAAATGTAGCCAACCTAATTTTGTTGTTGAAATTGGGTATTTTTAAATTTAAATTTTTTATGTTTCTCTATTATGCCGGCATAATGACTACTTAAATTTTGCGTGTCACTTCTATAATTTACACAATTTTGAAATTTAATGTAAAACATTTCTCCAATATTTCTTTTAAAATTATTAGGTTCTAAATCTAAAATATTGTAGTCTTCAAAATTGAAAATATGTCCTTCTCTAAATTTGTGGTCTGCTAGAGCTGTTTTATTCTCTTTCCCGGCATGTTGGGAAAGAGAATAAAACAGCTCTAGCAGACCACAAATTTAGAGAAGGACATATTTTCAATTTTGAAGACTACAATATTTTAGATTTAGAACCTAATAATTTTAAAAGAAATATTGGAGAAATGTTTTACATTAAATTTCAAAATTGTGTAAATTATAGAAGTGACACGCAAAATTTAAGTAGTCATTATGCCGGCATAATAGAGAAACATAAAAAATTTAAATTTAAAAATACCCAATTTCAACAACAAAATTAGGTTGGCTACATTTTGTTGACAATTCCCCAACGTGACAGAGAAAATTTAAATTTATAATTAATTTTAATTTTAAATAGTATATATGTTAGTGCAATTTTTGTTTAAAATTAAAAAAATAATAGTTGTTTAGGTAAGATATTATATCATAAAATTCTGTGTATTTAATGCCATATATTGTTTGTAGCCTGAAGAAGACGAAAATAAATCGTCGAAACGTCGCTTTAACGACATTTTTAAATAAATTTTTTTTTTCCCCATACCTCAAGAACATTATATAAATAACTAAATTATTATTTTTTTAGCAAACGCAATTTTTTTTAATGGAGATTTTAATATTGATGTTCCACAGGGCTCAATCGACGTATTTAATCGAAGTCAGTTCTAGCGGTGAAATTCATCTAATTAATACATTTTTATAGTGGTTTCCGGCCATTTGTTCCCAGTTATTTGTTCCCTGGTCCTTTGATCCACAACAATTTCCCCCCCGTACATTTGTTACCGAGTGACTTGCTCCCAGTCATTTGTTCTCCAGTAATTTGTTTGCCGTTTATACACTGCTCAAAACAATTAGCAGGTCACTAAGTGCCTTCATAAAATTCAAACGGGAAATTGCATGCAAATAAAATTAAAAACATCTGAAAGACGCTCTATTTAATTGTTTTAGTTGGCACATATGAAAGTGTCAGCATCACGTAATTTTAAAGTACCCGTAATAATTAACAATTGCCAAAACCAAAGTGCAAAACGAATTTAAATTAATTGTTAATGTAAACTTTTGTACATAAAGTGGTAACTTAATGTGCTCCCATAGCACGTATAATGGCATTACACCGTATTGGTATGTTTCGTAAAAGTCTTCTTGTGGTATAGCGTCCCATTCATTAAAAACCACGACCACGAATACGTCTGTCGAGCATATCGACATGTTCTATGAGATTCAAATCAGTACTTAGCGCAGGTCACATTTGTTTGAATTTCCAGTTCTTGTAGGAAGTCTAAAGTGATTCGTGCAGTATGTGGTCTTGCATTATCCTGCATTAACAAAAAATTTTGACCTATTCCATATGCCACAGGGACAACATGTTGTCCTAACACAATGTCAACATAGAGATTAGCGTTAAGATTTCCTGGAAATACAACAAGGTCGGTTCTACTTTTGAAGTGAAAACTTCTTTAGCAATGACTTTTTGGTAGAGGGTAAACTCATAGATTTCCGTCATCGTCATCAATAACTGCGTTCTATAGAAAATTTCTATTACTCAAAGATGTGTTCAAAAGAAAACATCTATACGCATGTATTTAAAGTCGGCTCTGAACATAAAACTTTATAGTCAACGTTTTTGGCAGTGTTGACAGAACGCAGCGCTTCTAAGGAAATATCAACCCCTATAATCAGTGTGCAGTACAAGTACTTTTGCCGGATGTACTAATAGATGCACTAGTGCCGGATTATTGGAATGTTCAGATTACTGGATTGTATGGAATAATTCAAGGTAAACCACGAATAAGACCCATCAAAGTTATGGGCAACCAAATGTATTCATTGTGCTCTCCAAAGCAAGGAAACTCCAAAAAAAAAATTAATAGTCAGCGATATAGAGATAAGAATAAGAAAAAAAAACTGCTGCAATAGTTAGTTCAGAAATTTCTAAACATCGAACAATCACAGCTGAGGAGGAAAAAATTAAACGTCGTCAAGAATATTCCAAATAAAACATTCAGTCGTACAGAGAAAATATAAGAGCTACTACTAATTTGATTAATTTACATACAAATAAATCTTCAAAAGCAGTTATAAGGCATGTTTCTAAACACTACTAAAAACTTACGAGCTTCAGGAGATATGGAGGAAAGTCTCTTGCTATTAGTTCTTCAACAATATTTTTCCAAGCGACGGAGTTGAAGGCGTTCTTAACGTCCAACGTTATGAGTGCGCAAAGACTTCTTTTCCCCCGCAATCTTTCTGCAGCCACTTCTGCCACCTTTAATACTCTCATTATTGCGTCTATAGTTCGGAGTCCCTCCCTGAAGCCGAATTGCTTTCTGGATAGATCTTTACCTTTCCTAAGCTCCTGTTTTATCCTCCCTACTACTACTATTTGTTCTAGTAACTTCCCTGTTACATCTGGCAGGCAAATTGTAAAGGTTTGTCTCCTTTTCTTCACAGCACCAGCCTTGATTTCCTCCATATTTCACGGAAATTACCGTTTTTTAATATATCGTTGAATTATATCGTGAAATATATCGTGGAAGATGTATGAAGATGATCAAGAAGTCTGGATAACTGCGGCAAACTTAATTGCTTCAGCTGGTATCTCGTCGGGTCCTGGAGCTTTATTGTTTCGGAGGCGCATACTTGCTCTTTTTAATTCTTCCAAGGAAAATTTTCGTTTGCCGTCATTAAGGTCGGTTCTACTGTCGATACTAATCCCACCCCAAACCATAACTGGACAGTAGCAGCTTCGTAGCTTTCTCCTGAGTATCTGTAAACACGTACTCGTCCATCGCAATTACATTGTATTCTTCTGTCGAATTTGGATTTGGAACAAAGTTGTCAAAGCCTGGTTCTGTGTTCAACCAGATTCCAAATACATATATCGGCTAGATACTTATTAAGTGGTCTAAAGTATTCATAATTATTAATCTAGATGATTTATATATATATATATATATATATATATATATATATATATATATATATATTATTAATATTATTGATAATTCCCCATTAAGGAGAGCGCTAAAACACAATCAATTAACATGTAATTTTTTCTCTCTTCTTCTTTCTTACCCATCACAGTAACTATGAAATTTTGGCGGTTCTTAAATGTCAAAATTTGTTCAAATTTAATCCGAAAGTTCTAGTATAAAGGCCCTATTACTGGTGCAGATTTGTACAGTCACACTAACAACACTATTCCGTCGCACGTTTTCCACTAATTTATATTTAATAGACTGATCAATTTTACCACTTTTTAATATTTTTTCTACACAGAAATTTCAAACGATCCCGTTTTTAACTTTGATATATATATATATATATATATATATATATATATATATATATATATATATATATATATATATATATATAATATGTATATATATATATATATATATATAATATGTATATATATATATATATATATATATATATATATATATATATATATCAAAGTTAAAAACGGGATCGTTTGAAATTTCTGTGTAGAAAAAATATTAAAAAGTGGTAAAATTGATCAGTCTATTAAATATAAATTAGTGGAAAACGTGCGACGGAATAGTGTTAGTGTGACTGTACAAATCTGCACCAGTAATAGAGCCTTTATACTAGAACTTTCGGATTAAATTTGAACAAATTTTGACATTTAAGAACCGCCAAAATTTCATAGTTACTGTGATGGGTGGGGAAGTTTCAAAATTTCTGGATTTTTTTATTGAATAATTTTTAAAGGAGGGAGAGGAGTAACACCTCATTAAAAAACCTGGGTCCATCTGGCTCCGGATGGTAGCACCCTGTGAGGGCCCCTGCCTAGGGTTACAGGTGAAAATCCAGACACGTCTGTGTGGGAACCACCGGTACTCTGGTCAACGTCTGTTGGCTCTGTGAGCTCGGCTGTGATTGAACCTTCTGGAACTCAAAACTCCAGTCGAAATTTTGTGAGATCCGTTTGGATTTCACTTCCAAAACCTCAACACAAACCAGTAATCATGTCAGAACAACGGGAAATAATCCACTACCGGGCCCCAGCCCAAAAGGCTGGGTAATAGACCTGATCATCGGATTCCAGGGGATCAGGCATGTCATGAAGAGAAGAATCGGAGCCTCTCAAAAACACTCAAGACTAAGAGAATATTTTACATGGGAACACTCAACACGAACACACTACTGAAAGTAGGTAAATTGAATCAACTGACGAAAGCCATGGATAAATTCAATATCAAAATACTGGCAATAGAGGAAACACGATTCTCAGATGAGAACCACTTTGACTCGGAAAACTACAGAATATATAAAGGGAAGCCAGCATTAACCATTACAAAAAGAAACATCAAGCTCTTCGGAACAGGATTTGTAGTACACAAATCGATACTGGATTCTGTAATGGATTTCACCTCAAAATCAGAAAAAAATATCAACACTTACGATTCGATCTGGGAACAAAGCTTATGCACTGATCAACGCACATGCCCCCACGAATAACTACAACAAGAAAAACCCGCAGATGATAGAAGAATTCTGGGAAGATCTGGAAGACACCACGAACAAAATCACCACGAAGCAGGTAAAGTGTTACTAGGAGATTTTAATGCCCAATTAGGCAGGGAAAGAAAATTCAGAGACACAACAGGAAAACACACGGCCCAAAAGCGGACAAATAAGAATGGAGAGAACTTAATAAACTTCTGCAGAAATTTCGACCTCAAAATCATGTCAACGCAATTCCAGAAACCACACAATAAACTACGGACTTGGGAATCTCCCAACAACGCCCTAGGAGAATTTCAGATTGACCACATAACGATGTCCAAGAAAAACACCAGAGAAATTATGAATGTTAGGAATTATGTAAATTATGAATGTTAGCACAAGGAAAGCATTTTTCGAATCCGATCAGCATCTCCTACAAATCAAAATGAAATTTATACCCTACAGACAAATCAAGAGAACCAACAGAACTTTCAGAACAGACCCAGAGTACCTACAATTAAACAAGAAAGAAATTTCAGAAAAAATAAAGAAAATTGAGAGTAACAATTGGACAGAACTGTCAGGAAAAATGAAAGAATTGTTAATATTGGGGCAACCACCGAGAAAAAGGAAACACAGATGGTGGAACATGGCATGCGACAGAGTTATAGAAGACAGAAGATAAGCCTGGAAAAAATTTAACAGCCACAGAACACCCGAAAAATGGGAAGAATTTAACATGGCCTCCTCCAAAATAATCCGCAGAGAAAAAAGAGGTTATTAACAACATGTTGAAGGAGATAGAAGAGGAGTTCAAACAGGACAACAAAAAGAACACACGAAATTTTTACAGAATATTCCGGGAAGAAATATGACAGGATATCAACCACCGAGCTTATGCTTCAAAAGACAAGACGGATCATTGGAGACAAACCCTAAAAAGAACTGTGAAATATTAGCAAAATACTTTGACACACTACTCAACTGTGAAAAACCAACACAGAAACTACAGTTCAAAAAGCCAGAACCTAAGCCGGATTGCAAACCACCTACACTCGAAGAAATTGTAAACATAATAAAATCACTGAAAAATTACAGAGCACCTGGAGAAGATGGACTGATTTCGGAAATCTGGAAGCTATACCATGAAAACATTACACCTAAAATACACAGAATCATCGAACACATTTGGGAAACAGGAAAAATACCAGAAGAATGGAAGATAATGATTATTACAAATTTCTAAATTTTGTCACCGATCATCAAAATTCTAAGGTACTTCTAGGAATCTTACAAACTCAAAATTTTGAATTTTAATTAGCCTATAAAGGAAGGAAAGAATCAAAAATCCCGAAATTTCATTATCCATTAAATGAAAAATAATGATTATTAAAAATAATATTCAACGACCGCATCGCGCTTGTACGAATAGTTGCTAACTTTAAAATAGAGACAGCGAGTGGGCTTTAAGAAAATCGGTAGCTAACGGACACGGTATATTACCCGAAAAAAAAGGAACATGACCTACAAAAAGAAATGAGATCCCATCAAAAACATAAAATGCCAAGTCTCGTAACGCAGTACTTACGCTACAAAAAGTTGGGGATCTCATGTAAGACCAAGTCAGTTATTTTAGTTAGTGTGTATGTAGAAGCACCTATTCAACTATTTTGTTATAAATTGTTATCTAATCAATGGCCTATCAACATCTATAGTGGCCGTATCAACCTTTACTTCTATTATAATTATAATGACTTGGCAATTGGTTGTGAAAATGTATCACCTGACTCATCATCACTGTACTGTGATGAAATTTTAACTGAAGAATAACGCGATATTTGGATTCGAAAAGGACCAGAGTTTTTCCAAAATAAAAATTGTGACTTCTCCGAAACTTCTACAAGATTTCCAGATTCAAGCAATAAAACAAAAACTAGATACTTGACTAAAGTGAAATATTTTCACCCGTAAATTGACGAATGGTGAGTCCTTAGAAAGAAAATGGCTCCTTTATTCACCGTCGAAGAAATGTGTGTACTGTTATTGCTGCCGTCTATTTAATACTACTACTGGACATAATTTGAGTTCTCCGAATGGATATAAAGATTGGAAGCATATAAGTAACTTATTACTTGAGCATGAGAACAGTTTACAGCACAGGCAATTAATGATAAATTATGTCGCAAGAAGCAAAACTACGGGACGAGTTGACGGTGAATTATTGTCTCAATATAATACAGAAGTATAATTATTGAAAGAAAAGAATTCGTGGTGATAATGAGATGTTGGGGTCTCAAAATAACGGGAATTATTTGGGATGCTTTTGTTTTGACAATTTCTTTAAAGCATTAAAACGATGCAATGAGGTCAAATTGAACGAGAACTGTACAAGAATTGTATTAAAATGCACTAAAAAGGAGAAAATCTGTTTTTCCTAGTTCTCTATGACAATAAAAATGACCAATATGTAATTGGTGACTTCCATGAAGATTACGTATATAGTTTATAATGCTCCACGCTTTAATTTCACCGTTAAACATAATATAAATACTATATCCCAACAAAGCAAAATAAAAAATCAATTCACACATAAAAATTAAAATCAACTATAACACAATTCAAAACAAAAGAAAATCAATTCTATAACTCAATAAAACAAAAGAAAGAAAAATCAATTCTAAAAACAGAAATCTTGGGGCTGCTATAAAAAAACTGAAATATAAAACTGACTTAATAATTTAAAATGAAATGTACAATTAAAATTGACAAACCATTGAGAATTGATGGTTTTAAGTTTTAGTCCTCACCTGTAGAGAACAAAATATTGCGAGTTTCCATGAAAAACTGAAAACTGTCGAAAATTGACAAACCATTTATAATTTTTGGAATTTAATTGTAGTCCTTTCCTGAATGCACCAAATCATTCAACAATTGAGTTGAAACTGAATAATAAAAAACGCATGCGGTCAGGGGACCCCATCAGGAACGAAGTTTCTCGCACATTTTTACTCCGAATGTAATTCGAAATAAAATTTGCATATAATTGATTGATTATGGAGTTAGGTATTTGTTGAAACTTCATTTCAATAGCAGAGATAAAAAAAGCTAAATTATTTTTAAGCTTCAAATTTATGTTCTTGTTCTGTTTTTTGCTGTTTTTTTCTTGTTTATTTTCTTGTTTAGTTTTAAGGTTATAAACCATGCTCGTCTGTCATTCTGCGAAAGAAAGAGAGAGGACTATTATAGTAATATACACTGACAAGGGGACCCTATGATAAGGAAATCACCGATTCGATTCATTTTTAGTACACGCGTAGGTGATGACCAGGAGTATAACAGGTAGTACCAGGAGTATAACCATAGTAGTAAGATGCCATTTCCGAGAAATTAATTAATTGAGAAATTAATTATAATTACTGCATTCGTCTGAATTATACGTTAACAAAAATTCAATAAGCGAGTAGCGCAACGGTGACAGTCGCGCTGCGAAAGCGCGAGGTCGCCGGTTCGAACCCGCCAGCGGGCGTGCGTTTTTTCTTCAAATATTTCACATTTTTTCATGTTACAAATTCATGTGTCTTGAATAATGTTTATTTTGGAATCAATTGTAAATATTTTTTTAACGGGACGTAGCAAGCACCATTAAGTTAACTTGTCAAGTGGCCCCCTGAAAGCTTCCCCCTGAGAGCATCTTGGAATCGCTCCACGTATTACCTGATGATGTCGAATTTGTTACAATTTATATTCCCTTCCCAGGTACGATCTACGAATTCATTTTTAATACTAATTGTAAGGGATTAGGATTGTAAAATATCCATTACGTTATGTTGATATCAATGCAGATAACGTAGAAATTAAGAGATTAAAAAAAGGAAATTGAAAAATTAATGCATGATTTTTTCAAAATTCCTTTTCCCGCTAATAAAAACAGTTATTACAATTAATTCGAAAATAAACAATATTCAAGACACATGAATTTGTAAAAAATGTGAAATATTTGAAGAAAAAACGCAAGCCCGTCGGCGGGTTCGAACCGCCGACCACGCGCTCTCCAAGCGCGACTGTTACCTTTGCGCCACTCGCTTGTTGATTTTTTGTTAACGTATAAGTGAGAGAAAGAAACCATCGCGCCGTATAATGAAAGAAAGTAACGCTGCGTATAACGAAAAAAGAGCGCGCGGTATAGAGAATATAAACTGAGAGAAAGAAACTTACGCGGCTTATACGTTTTCTGCGGAATCACTCATACCGAGACCTCCCTAAAGGAACTTCGTTCCAAAACTATTAATAAATTAAAATTAAATTAACATTTACATTGCATAAATGCATTTGTTTTTTGTACTCCTCTACTAAGGCAAAACCAATTCCTCAAATCTAAAACATACAATTGTTAATAATTTATCTTGAGACAAGAAATAATAATTTACAATTACCTATTGAGGAAGATCACATTCTTATGGTGGGTATATTTATTTGATGGCTTCAATAAAATCGGCCATCAGGGATGTGATGCCTTGTGTTTCCTCCTCCAGATGTACTCAAAGAGGTAGTCACTAAGTCACTGTATACAGTGGACAAAGGCTCCTCTTTATTGCACCCCAGGTACCCTCTATGGAATTTGTGTGAGCACCAGAAGGTTGGATTCCTAAACTCAATTGCATGATTGACAGTCAGGTGTTGGAAGCCCTCATCTTCCAGGCAGTCATATACCCTCCAACAATCTGACACAATTGTTGTTCCGGGTTGAATCAACTACTTGATGGTTGTCAGCAGTACGGCCTTGCTCTGCTCTGGGACCACCTGTATGAAATACTTCTCTGTATGTCTCTTGATTCCTCCAAAAACCCAACTCTCATCGATTTTGACAATGGTTCCAGGTCCCCCAATCACCTGATTCTCACTGAAATAAATCACTGTGGACACTTCCCGAGAGAAGTGATTCCAGTTTTTACTTGTATTAATGGAGACTTTAGACTCTCAGCTAGCAAATTTGGTTGGTACTTTCCTTATCCATTGAAGGGCAACAAGGCAAATATAGGCTAAATAAATATAGGCAACACAATGTACGCATTATGCGCATGCGTATTGGGACAAGACAGAAGGGCGTAGGGAAAATAAATTTGAAAGGGGAATATAAAAATTGTTTGAAATTGTTTAAAATATTAAAATTTTTCTTATTTCGGATCGAGAGGTCGCGCTGCCGCCATGTGTGGTCTTAATTGATCTTTTCTTAATATAACCTAATTTAACCATAATCTAAACATCCATTATGATCAAATCTGTTGTACAGTAGCGTTTTTTTACACGCCACGTGTATGGAGCTCCCACTGAAATGTATACATACTGGAACGAGCGCTGGCTTCTAAGTTTGTGCGGGTAGAGAGAGAGGTCCCAAGGGGAGCCCTCGTATCGCTCTGTCTTCGTCTAGTACATTTTTAGTAAAAAACCTAATGTATAGTTTAAATATATCTATATTATTTTATAGAAGTAATATATAATACAAGAAGAAAATTATCATATACTGGGTGTCCCATTTTAATCGGCCAGTAGCGATAATTCTGAAACATTGCATTGAATCAAAAAGTGTTCCAAATGAAAAGTTAATGGTTCTGAGGGGGACATCTGATGCCGTAGACTTTGCCCCCCCAGCCCCCCAAGGGGGGCGGGAACAGGGGGCAACTTTAAAATCTTAAATGGAAACCCCTATTTTTTATTGCAGATTCTGATAGAGGGTTAAAAAGTATGTAAGTTTTATCCGAAACATTTTTTTTATTGGTCGAGAGATGGCGCTGCAAATGTAAAAATTAGGTTTTTTGTCAATTAAATTGCGAAAATCGTCACGTAATTAACTGCTATTATTACTTAAGACTTACTCACAACCTTACAAGGTTGTTTTTTTCTCAGCCTGCTCAAATACTACCCCCCCTACAAAGACGTAAAGTACTCAAAAATAGCGATTGAGTACTTATTTTTCAAATTAAATAATGGTAAAATAATTCAAAAAAGAATGTCATTTTTTTTTCAAACAGTGTTTGACCGGGCCCCCCACATTTTTAAAGTTGTTGATAGATGGCGCTGCAAACTTGAGAAAAAATTAAAAGAATTTCTCTATCACACAGTAAACGAATTTCTTATTTAGAAGATTACTATTTTTGAAAACGGCAACAGTATTTTTCATGGCATAATTAAATTGAAATAACTCAATTAAAATACTCAATTAACTTAATATATATAATACTTAATATAATACTTAATATAATACTTAATTAACGCCGGCATTAGCGTTACCCAAGACGTACCACGAGGAGGTTGCTCGGTCGGATTTACGTCTCGTGTGTGTGTGCGTCAGTGTTCCTGTCCGTGTTTGTTTGTGTGTGTGACTCTGTGTATGGCTGTGTGTTTGACTGTGTGTTTGGCTGTGTGTTTGGCTGTGTGTTTGTTTGTGTGTTTGTCTGTGTGTTTGTCTGTTTGGTTTTCGTATGTTACATGGGCATTTGAGTGTGCGTGTTCATGCGTGTGCGTGTGTGTGAGTTCGTCGCCGTTGCAATTCACAAGAACTGCTCGAAATTGTGTCCCTGATGGTCTCGACACATTCGTATTCGTTTGGAGAAATTCTCCACGCACGCCCGCAACGTATTTGGAGATATTTCACGACAGGCATTAGTTATCCGCACCATCATGTTCTCGCGCGTGGTTAGAGGATCGCGGAAGACGACGTCTTTCAGGTAAACCCAAAGGTAGAAATCAGGCGATGTCAAGTCCGGAGATCGGGGTGGCCAAACAATAGGTCCTCCGCGACCAATCCATTGCGCTGGAAACAGCTCATCCAAATGTTGTCGAACCGCACGAGCATAGTGTGGTGGGGCACCGTCCTGCTGGAACCACATCGTCCTCCGGGTACGCAAATCGACTTCTTCTAGCAGCACAGGAAGATCGTTCTGGAGAAATTCCAGGTACCTCGCGCCATTTAACGTCCTGTCGAAGAAGAATGGTCCGATTATCTGCGAGCCGAGAAGTCCACACCACACGTTGACACTCCATCGCTGCTGTGCGTTCACTTGTCGAACCCAGTGGGAGTTTTTAGCACTCCAATAATGGGCATTGTGGATGTTGACGAATCCGGTATTTTGGAAAGTGCACTCGTCGGAGAACAGGACTCTGTGGAAGAATAAAAGGTCGCGGTCGATCTGCTGCACAGCCCAGTTGCAGAAACCTACACGTTTGGCGAAATCATTTCCATGAAGTTCTTGAACGCGCATGATGTGATACGGATGGAACTTTGCCGCGCGGAGTAACCGTTGAGCCGTCGATTTCGGTATGCCGATTTCTGCCTGGATTTCTCGGAGACTGATATGGGGATTGAGGTGTACAGCTCCAAGTATGGCGATGGTGCGGGGGTCGTTATCCACAAGATTCGCTCGAGGTCGGTGTCGTTGTAGGTGACCTTGGCGCAAACGTTGTTCCAGCCGTCGCATTGTACTGCGAGACAGACAGCGACGATCCGGGAATCTTTGGCGATACAGTTCTACTGCATTGGTGTAATTGCTCAGCGACTCTCCAATGACTTTTAGGATGTCCACAATTTCGGTCGGTGAGTAGTCCATGAATACTCAACGACTTGGCTTTGCGTACTGAACTCATTTTTAAAAACTAAATTTAAAAAAGGAACGAAAATAAAAAAAATCCAAGAAATCTTAATCTCGTGTTTTTTGTGAATTTGGTATCGCGTTAACGTGCACTCGTTACCGGAAAATTGTGTAAATTGTCAAGAGTCAAAGATTCATCCGAGTTACCAACCAATTAAAAAGAGTGTATTCCGAGGGCGCCTATTTGATTTTACCGAGTGTAAGTTTAATTGCGTAACGCTAATGCCGGCGGTTTTAATTGAGTTATTTCAATTTAATTATGCCATGAAAAATACTGTTGCCTTTTTCAAAAATAGTAATCTTCTAAATAAGAAATTCGTTTACTGTGTGATAGAAAAATTCTTTTAATTTTTTCTCAAGTTTGCAGCGCCATCTATCAACAACTTTAAAAAATACCCCGACTAAAATTGACCTACATTTTGAAACTCTATCCGAGTCTGAGGAACAAAATAGGGGTTTCCATTTAAGATTCGAAAGTTGCCACCAGCCCCCAGTGGAGGGTGGGTTTTATATGGGGGGCCCGGTCAAACACTGTTTGAAAAAAAAATGACATTCTTTTTTGAATTATTTTACTATTATTTAATTTGAAAAATAAGTACTCAATCGCTATTTTTGAGTACTTTACGTCTTTGTAGGGGGGGGGGGGGGGGGGCGGGGGTAGTATTTGAGCAGGCTGAGAAAAAAACAACATTGTAAGGTTGTGAGTAAGTCTTAAGTAATAATAACAGTTAATTACGTGACGATTTTCGCAATTTAATTGACAAAAAACCTAATTTTTACATTTGCAGCGCCATCTCTCGACCAATAAAAAAAATGTTTCGGATAAAACTTACATACTTTTTAACCCTCTATCAGAATCTGCAATAAAAAATAGGGGTTTCCATTTAAGATTTTAAAGTTGCCCCCTGTTCCCGCCCCCCTTGGGGGGCTGGGGGGCAAAGTCTACGGCATCAGATGTCCCCCTCAGAACCATTAACTTTTCATTTGGAACACTTTTTGATTCAATGCAATGTTTCAGAATTATCGCTACTGGCCGATTAAAATGGGACACCCAGTATATATAATACTAGTAGCACATGACAAAATATTATTAGTTTTAATATTTTTTTTTTACATAGTGTGGATAAATACTTGATTTATTTTGATACAACTAGTTTTTCGCTCTGACTTTACCACATCCTCCCACTATCGAATTCAAGTCATCCTCTCTCTCTCAAACACAAGGAGGGAGGTCTCCCCTTGGGACCTCTCTCTCTACCCGCACAAACTTAGAGGCCAGTTAGTATATATTTCAGTGGGAGCCCCAAATATCAGATTAACCGAAAAACTTGCTTTTCTTAAACCAACTTCCCTCTCTTATGCTCCTCCACCCACAATGTGTCTCAACTCCAGCACCTTTCCTACTTTTCCATTCGTTGCCATCCATGCTCTTGATTTTATTTAGCTTCATATTGTTTCCACACTGAAAACAAATATAGTGGTTACCTATCAATCCTAAATCCATTAGCCACTCAATGGCCAATGGCCAATATTCGTCCCGGTGGCTTTTCTTATTTTGTCTGTGTTGTAGGCTTCCATCTTCGTATTGATCTAGGTTGTTAGTTAAAAATCTCAATGGTCGTTATGTTTCCAGTCATTTCCAATCACGCGCATTGTCCGGTTATAGTCGTTCTTCTCAAGAAAGTTTTTCAGCCACTGCTTTGTTTACATTTTTACTGTCAAAATATGATTGACAGTGGCGCTATAGTGTAACGTCAAGGTTAGTAAAGGAGAACAGGTTCCCTGAAATATGTAAACAACTCCAAAATCTTGTTTAAGGCTTCTCATTGGCCGTGACGTCATTGGGACAGTTATGCGCAAGCGTATTACGCCGCTCCTAGTTTTGTATACATCTCGATGCTCGCTCAGATCGAGCAGATTGAGTATCTAAATGAACTAAACCAACAACAAACGAGATCGAGTCGATCAGGCAGTTTAGGAAAAAGTGTAAGAAAAAAGGCATTACATTTCACAGGTATGTCAAGTTGGTTTTTGTTTTGTAATTTTCCCAGAAAGTTCTATAAATGATCCTGTTTATTGTGTCAACTAACTGCGTGATTTCAAATTATTTCATTTAGAAATCAAAAGAAACAAATGCCGACATTAATAAACTACTAAACTAATAAACAGAATCAGCACTGACTATAGTTCATTTTTTTAAGAATGCAGTAACTAGACACCGGATTTACACTATGACAAATGTTCAATCTATAGTTCATTTTTTAAAGAATGCAGTACAGGGAAGATAGGGCTTATTTGACCTTGTTCTCTGATTGGCTTAAATCGAGGAGAAGGTTACACCGACGATATTTACTTCGCCATCTCTCTCTTTCACATACATTTGCAGTCACTGGCGTAGAATTTGGCGATATCTAATTAAATGAATATAAGACTACGAATAATTTATAAATATAATAGAACGTTAAATTATACTAAGGCTAATAGGTACTATATTATACACTAATGTTTCATATTTAATATTAAATTTAAAGATGAAAAAATTAATTAACACCAAGTATATTTGTTTCGTACGCCAATGCATGTTGAGCTGTCAGTTGTCAATGGCTGCGTGTCGATTCACATTTGTCATCTGATCTGCTTGTATCATTTAGTTTTTTTGCGTTTTTCTACATTTATTTGTTTATATTTTATTACTATTGTTACCATTTGGTGTATTTAATCTGTATTTTTCAATACAAACAATAGAAGTATTTGTTCTTTCTGGTTTTGTTGTTTTATCTCATTAAAGAAAGTGTGCACCCTCAGGGAATTGTTTTTTTATACTACCATCTACCATGGCTGTTAACGAGGTGCCCAGTACTTCCAAAAGGTATAAAGAAAAATCTGAAGGGAAAATTTTTAAAAAGTGGACAAAAATTAATGGCCTACAACAGTTATTTGGTCCATTAAAGTAAGGGTACAACAAAAACTCAAGCTGTGGCACTCACTGCAGCAGCTGTTGGAATCTATGAAAGATCTATATACAAAATTATTGCAGAAATGGAAAAAACAGGAAAAGTTTCATCACCAAAGAAAAAAAGAATGCGAGAAGATTTGTATTCAAAATTATCAGAACGTGAGAAAAAAAGCTATCCGATATATTGTGCATTCCTTTTTCAAAGGAAATGAAATCCCAACTTTGGATAAAGTATTGCAGATAAACTGTTATTTTATTTTTGTGACTCTGCTTGACTTTTATGCCTAAATTACATCACCATAACTAAAATATTAAGTGATAACTGATTTACTGTCATATTTTCTTTTTGATTTTTTTGTATTAGCAAATTTTAAAATTTGAGTATCAGTAATACTATTAAGTAACATGACTATTATTGATTTTAAACAGATGTTATGTATTTGAAAATTGTTCCAGGCTATAAATGGTAATGAATTAATTTCCCGTATGTCCCGTTCTACGCTTTCCAAAGTTCTCAAGAAACCCCGATTTTTGTGGGAGAAGAGGTAGGAATAGCATGCTGATAGAAAGAGATGATATTGTCTTATGGAGAAGAAAGTATTTAACAAAAAATCGTAAATATTGACAGGAAGGGAGGGCTATTTATTACCTGGACGAGACGTGGGTGAATGCAGGCCATTTATTAAAAATAGAGTTATTGGATATGGTAAAAACTTACATAAACACTCATCTAGTTCCATACAAAGTGGATGAAATGATTCGAAATACACAACGGGAGGTTGTACGTTTGCCACCATACCACTGCAAATTAAATCCCATTGAATTAATTTGGGCACAGGAAAAAGGGATATGTGGCAACAAATAATGAAACATTTAAAATGTCTGAAGTAACAAAATTATTTCATGATGGCTTAGTGCAAGTTTCAGCTGAGAAGTGGTCCAATTGCGTTGACCATGTTATAAAAGAAGAAAATGAACTATACCAACTGGATAAAATTGTCGATGATATGCATCTGCAATTTGTTGTAAATACTGGCTCGTTCAGTGAAATGGAATTTACAGATTCAGATTCAAACTGATGTAATGTAATAAATAAATGTAATGTAATTATTTTTTAAATTATTATTTACCTTTATTGGCATTATTCTTAACACAATACAGACTTAGTCTGTATTGTGTTAAGAATAATGCCAATAATACAGACTAAGTCTGTATTGTATTGTGTCTGAATAATTCCAATAAAGGTAAATAATAGTAATGTAAATAAAAATGTATCTTAAAATATTATCCTTTTTTAATTATATTTTATTTAATTCTTGGGTAAAGGATTTTGGTTAATAAAACACTGATATATTGCCGACGTTTCGGTCTTTTTAATTTCTGACCTTCTTCTGGGCTTATATCTAATTATTATATATTAACTTGAACATAATAAATATAAATATAAACTGTTAAGATTAAAATCTGAATATGAATCTTGTATATAAATGACAAATAACAAAAAACTAGTTAGTTTTTTGTTATTTGTAATAACGATAAAAATACATTATAAAGTACAATTGGAACAATAACATAATACAAAGACACAAATAGATACAACATATTCGATCGAAATAACAAAAGATTTCCTTACGCAATCCATTTAACGCATTGGTGTGTGGAGTACATATTTTTCCGCTCTCGCACGTATGACAGCGAACCTCAACACACTGACACATTGGTGTGCGGATACTTTAATAAAAGTGCTGCCTGCTACGATATTTAAAAATACGATACGAAAAAAGAAGTTATAGGCATCACATCAGGTTTTCGAACGCGGTTTTAAATAGTTATATAATAATTGTATGTTTTTCATAAATTTGAATTTGTGATTCAGAATTTACTCGTAATAAAATTAATTCCTAAATTAATTGCTTAAATTTTCCTAAAATAGATTTCGTTAATTTAATAATAAATGTCTACTTTAAATATTTCCCAAGGGCGCCAAAAGCATTGCTACAACTCTATTAGGTATTAAAACAGAAATTGTTTTCGTAAAAAATATAGTTCAATTTTTATAAATAATATAATTTAATTTCACAATTTTACTGGTAAATAAATTTCATTGAAATAGGCGACCCCCAAAATTTCTTTCGCGACTCCCCGAGGGGTTTTCCCCGCGATCCACGGTTTGCGCACCACTGGTTTAGGATATAAATAGCGTTAAAGATCGCCCGCATTTCGACCCATACGTTTTCTTATTTGGACACTTTTAGAAAAGGTATTTTAATTTTTCAAATTGGTATTCGTATAGTACGCTTGAAATCTCACAATTTTTGAGGAACACATTTTTTCGATAAGATTAAGAGTTTAGGAGATAATTAGCTTTTAGTACTTTCTTCCTATGGTTTTCAATAGAAGCTTGCCCCTTTTGACGTCACATGTCGAGGGGATTTCAACTTTTTCGGCGAAAACGTAAACAAAGGCGTTTCTAGACAACCTGTTCTCCTTTACTAACCTTGGGCCGGTACATCTCGCAACACCATTGCAAGAACGACAAATTTCAGTCAATATATACTTTTCTCAAATCACTAGACCAATGTTCTTCAACCTTTGTCATCCCGCGGAACCCTTTTTTGAGAATTTTCTTTTTATGGAACCCTGTATTTAGTAGCACTTTGATTAAGAGGGGCAATCGCATTACATGTTATGAACAAGCTTCGTCTCTGCATTCCTTATAAAATTTTTGTAAAAGTCTAATAATAAATAGATTTTCACTTATTCAAACAAAATTATAACTTCATATAAAATATTTGTACTATACATCATGGGCGTAGCCAGGGGGGGTTAGGGGTTCAAAGGGGGTTTTCTAATGGACAAGTGCTGAAAAACTCCTTACGAACGAGTATTTTATAGTATTTTTTCTGTTTTGTACCCTTTTATGCCATTTCTAAATTAAAAAAGTAGCCGATACATATGGAGAAAATTGTATCGCACTCGGCGAGCCATAGTCGCACGCATATTAGTGCTGTTATGAGTCCACTACAGACGCAAAATAGAAACAAGGATTTTCGATTTAACTTAAATTATTTCAGGGAAATATTGGAAAAATGTCTTTTGCAACCCCGTTAAATATTCCAAAACATGATTTTTTAAATTCAGGCCGAATGCGATATTATTATTTGCCAGGAAATCATTTAAATTAGAAAAACATTCTGTATTACTTTTGGTGATCATTCCTCCCAATGCTTGATTTTAGATTTGATTGAGTTTACTTTGCTATTGACCTTAAAGACAGCAGTATTTGGACCTTGAAATGAAAGATTAACTTCGTTAATGTACGAAAATATATCTGCAAGGTAGGCTAGATTTTGAAGGCAATTAGTGTCATTAAGTTTTCCATAAAATTCACGTTCAGATAAAAAGATTCGAATTTCATCATGGCAGGGTCTGTTCAGAACCTTTCCACTGGATAACCATCTTAATTCAGTATGAAGAAGGAGATTTTTATGTGAGTTTCCCAGATCATCGTACAATAGGGCAAAAACCCTGGTATTTAGGGTCTGGATTTTGATAAAATTAACCATTTTAACGGCCTTAATGGCTTTGATGTCTGAAACTAGTTTCTTTAAACGTGCTATTACGCCCTTTATAATACCAACCATAGCTTTAGCACCACCAGAGCATATATGATGACAGACATTCCAAGAAATTGAATTGTTTTTCAAAATATGCATTAAGTAAATTAAATGTTTCTTCACCTGTTGTTTGAGTTGAGCTTTGAGCAAAAAAGCATACCTTCCTGAAAATTGGATTCGTGTCACGAAAACTAACAAAATTGCTAATCCAGCCACATCTGTAGATTCGTCCATTTTCAGAGTGAATCTTCAGGATTTTTCAAACGACTTACTAGTTCCACTTCGCAGTAATCTGACATATCTTTAATTCGTCATGAAATCGTCGTATCAGACAATGGGACGAGGTCAATTTTGAAGATGCTTTTAGAACATTTTTATTATCATCACGAACGTACCTTTCAAATGCATTCTTTTTCTGCTGTAGTTGCAGGACATTCTTTTGAAATATTTGCTTTTGGCTTTTAAAATCGGATGTTAAATTTCCAAATGACGCTTTAACTTTGCAGGATTTAAACTACTGTTGTTGACTACTTGCTCACCTACCACACAAAACCCATTTGCCTCATTTTTATCACCAATCCAGGTAAATCCAAAATTCAAATAATGTTCATCATACTTTCGTATTTTTGGGCTAGTAGATCCTGATTTATTTTCTTCTTCAATATTATCCGTCAGCTCCGATGTTGGCAGAATACTGGTGGCGTTTTCAAGACAGCAAGGAAGTTTGTTCTTTGGATTTTGTTTCCAATTTCCCGGTTTTAAGTCAATTCTGCATTATATTTCTAACGGATTTTAGGATAAGTTAAAACAAAACTCAATTTATTATAAAATAATTAAGTTACTACTGTTTGCATTTGCAAGACTTGAAATGAATAGTTCCAATATGAAACTCGAATCGACACACGTGTTCCAGAGAGAAGCATCGTCTCTAGTTGTAAACGCCGTGCCGGTTGAAGTTCAAATGTTTTTAGCATTGATTCGCGGAACCCCTGGATGTTTTAGTGGAACCCTAGGGTTCCATGGAACACCGGTCGAAGAACACTGCACTAGACGATAGAGCTATTTTATATGTTTGCAAGCATTTTACAAAATTCGCAAATTTAAAGGTATTTTTACCCCCATCTTCTCTCGCAAGCACTGTTTCTTCGCAGACCAAATGCAGTAACATTTTATTTTTTTCACTTTTGATTAAAATTCCTGATAGGAGATTAAATAATTTTTTAATTTTGTCACTTTTTATTTTATTTTCTAATAAGGGATGAATCGTTTAAATTATCTATAGTCATTTCAGAAAATTTGCAAAAATTATTGACTTTCTCACTAATTGTAAGTTACCCGCACGACTTTATTTTCGGGAATTATATAAAATAATCCGTTCGGGATTTTATTGCTCGAGAGACCAAAATGCAATCAAATTTAAATTGTCTCACTTGCAGCGTATAATAAATTATTATTTTTTTAGTTTACCGAGCTTTTTACTGTTTTTGCTATACTATATATTTTGTTTTTTACTGTTTTATATATATATATATATATATATATATATATATATATATATATATATATATATATATATATATAAAATGCAATAGTAAATTTAATTTATATATTGTTGAGTTTGAATATTTTGATATTATTAAATAGAAACATTTGTATCTTTTGTTCAAAGAATATAATTTCTAGGAAATCATTGTATACATATCGTCAATAAAATTGACATCATTAGTATAACTAATCAATATAAAAAAAACATGTTTAAAAAACAACTACTTCACTGGCATATACCACGACTGACATTGAATTACATTAAGAAAGTTTTTGGGTTCTATATAACCCTGTAATTTTCCCAAAAAACAATATTCTGATCAACAAAAAATAATTATAATTATACACCAATATATAGGGTGTTAGGTAAAAATGCGGCTAAGAATCTAAAAATATTCCTTTGCCTATTCTAAGAACATTGTCCAATGATGATTTCTGGAAAAACCCTTTTTTTAAGATACAGGGTGAAAAAAATTTGCGACAACCATATTCGATATTTGTTGAAATCATTATTGTAAATAAAAGTATGGCGTACGCCTATGAGTTTATCAAGTACAAAAAAGTGTTGACAATATTTAATTGAAACGGCTGCTTTATCTACTAACCCAGGGCTTCTTAAACTTTTTTCATTCACTACCACATTTATGACCCCAAATGCCGGAAAAAATATAGAATAAAGATAAATACATGCAAAAGTAAGATATCAAGAGCTAAAAGTTTAAGAAGAATATTGTTTTAATGGACGAAATCGAAATATTATTAAACGAACAAAAATGTGATCTTGCTACTTTTTTTCAAAATGACCTATGGCTATCCAAGCTGTGTTATCAATATTTTTGAGAAATTTTTGCCACTTTTCTCGGATATAAAAATGTCGATACTGGAAAACATTTCGAACGAATTCTTTTCTACCCTACTTTTCCCAATGTTGATCTTTTTAATAACACTTTCAATTTTATCATGCGAAGTAAATATATTAGAATGTTTTCATTGAAGAGACAAGTTGAGATAGTTTAATTTATCAAAAATATCTGATAGATAACACAGCTTGGATATACATAGGTCATTTTAAAAAAAAATAGCAAGATCACATTTTTGTTCGATTAATAATATTTCGATTTAGAATATTCATGAAAAAAATTAGAATATTCTTCTAAACTTTGCATGTAATAATAAATTTGTATGGAGGGAATGCGTATCCTTACAAAGATTTGAAAATAAGCGGTTGTTAAGAACATCTTAATAAAATTTATAATCATAACAGCACATCGTTCAATTCTGGTGCTATTTTTTTGCTGCGAGGGCATCCAGATGAATAAGGCAGTGGGGAAAAGTTATATGATCATAATGAGCAGATTGAAAAAATTAAATAAAACCCTTATTTTGACCTGTCATCGCTTTTGTAACATACGTGCATACTGCACAGCATTTTTTACATTCCAACCCTTCAATTTTTAAAAATCCGTCAACTATACAAAATATGTATGTATTTAAATATTTTACATAAAAATCTCGCGACCCCAAAATTTCGCACTGCGACCCCATTTAGGGTCGCGACCCCTACTTTTGATAATGAAATGTTGTTACTGTCACAAATTTTGTTCACCCTGTATCTTCGATACAAAGGGTTTTTCAGTCATCAATCATATTAGGACAAAATATTCTTAGAATAAGCCAAGGAATAACCACTTGAACTTTTGCCGCATGTTTACCTAATACCCTGTATAATACGCATTCTGGATTTTGTTGATTTCTTATTCCTCACAAAATAGAATTTCAATTACAAAAAAAAAAAACAGAATAGTCATATTTGTGATAAAAAAAGCGAAAAGTTTTGCTAAACATAATAATCTTCTAATTTTTAATTTAAATTTTTTTATACGTGTCATTTACAACTTCGATCGTGTTCGGTCCGATTGTTTTCTCTCCGTAGTTAAACGAACGCAACCATGTTGAACAAACGAATTGTTTTGGTTGTGTTGATTATAGTTTGATATAGACGGCGCGCGGCGGCGTTTGACGAAGTGTCAAACATTTAATTTGTTAATGCAGGTTAATTAATGGTGTACGACATTTTGTTTACTCAAAGAAAGAAAATAACTTAAATGTAAGTATTATTATAAAATTTTAAATTTACTTTCAGCGTATATTAATATTAAATGTAAATTAATATTTATTTATTTTTCCGGGCATTTTACTGTTTTTATTATATAGAAAATACAATAGTAAGTGTATTTTTTTTTCAATCATTTAATCCCACTAACAATTAGCTTGCGAACAAGAAGTTGTAAACCCTCTCATCACTAACAATGATTGGTAATATTTTGGAATCGTTAATTAAATATTTTGAACAACGGAACATTTGGCTTTTTCAAATTGGTTGTTGTATCCAAAATGTAATTAAAAATGATTATGAAAATAGTAATTTTTGAGTAAGAATAATGATATTTGTTGCTATAAAAAAACCTCTAGATTATATTAAATCTTAAATCTTGGACTCAATAAATTCTAATCGTGAGTGGAAAGACGTGCAAAATTAAATCATTTATTTCAACTTAAATGTCATCTCAAAACAATCATTATATTTAAGACATGAAATGTTTTAAACAATTTGGTAATTTAAAACAGTTTTGCTAGAGAAATTAAAAAAATCTAGAATTTAGATGAAAAGCACAGATTTGAAGTGACAGCTGACAACAGTATTTATAAATTCAAATACCTAATACTGTTTTGCATCCAGAATTGTGTCACTATAGTTTTTACGATTCCGGTTTATAACTACAATTATATTTTTTCAATGATTTGCACATAATGTACGAAGAAGGATAGGTTGTATGTGGAAACAAACAAACCAATTGTAACTATGACATATCTTCGGGTAAGTGTCAACAACAATAAATGTTATATAGATAATTGCTATATAGGGTAATAGGCGCCATGGGAAACGGACGTTTTACAAATGAACGGTACTCTACTATTTTAGGGTTTAAAATTTTTTTATTGGCAGAAATAAGTATGTCAGAACATGCAGTTTGAGTTACCTATGTACGAAAAATAATACCACTAAGATGGTATACATTTTCACGCTGACAAATGTGGAAACGCTCTATGTAGTTAGCTTCCACTCTCTCCAACAGTTGACGATCGATCTGAGCGATGTTTTGCTCTATCGCTTGTCGCAGTTCGGCCAGTGTATGAGGTTTGGTTTCATACGCTCGAGACTTTAGATACCCCCACAAGAAAAAATTACACATTGAAAGTTTTGGAGAGCGAGGGGGCAATGCAAATCACCGAATCTGGAGATAATGCGACAAGGGAACAATTATCTAACAGCAGCCATCGACACTCGGACAGTATAGGCTGTAGCTTCATCCTGTTGGAACCAAACATTTCGCAGATTGATTCGTCGCCCTCTCAGCTCAGTTCTCAAAAAGTTGTTCACCATATTCACGTAACAATCAGCAGTCATGGTCACAGTGTTCCCGTTTTCCTAAAAAAAGTAGAGCCCTAGGACACCCAACTTCTCGATGCCGCAACACACCGTAACTTCGAGGCTGTGTAGTGGTGTTTCATGTAGAGTTTGTGGATTTTCAGAGGCCCAGTGTCGGAAGTTTTGACGATTCTTAATACCATTAAGATAAAAATGGGCCTCGTCGCTCATTATCAAAATCGCATTAGGCTCATCTTCCAAAAGTTCGGAGAATCGCTTCAGCGAAACCTGCACGTTGTGGATAGTCGGCCTCCTTAAACTGGTGTACAACTGCCGTTTTATAGGGGTGAAACCGTTAATCTTGGTGGAGAATTCGCTATACTGAAGTGTTGCCGACGAGCTGAATGCCTTGGGCTACGTAACATAGCTTGCCTTAAACGTTCCACGTTCTCGGGAGTTCGAACTGTGCAACGTGGTCCAGGTGTCTTCTTTTTCATTGAACTGCCTCCACCACAAAGGACATTTACCCATCGCAAAATGGTGTTTCGAGTCGGTATTTATCCATAGCGAAGAACGTTAAACCTTCGACAAAAGACACGTTGAACTTCTGTGACTGATTCCCCGCTCCTCAAAAAAACTGTCATACGCTAAAACGATAACCATTCGCAACTTACATGGTCAGTGGATGACGCCGACGACCTCGGCTCTCCTCTCCGATCCTTTCTGGTTTAGTACTACCTATCGCACCCTATAGGGGTGCACCCTATATAATAAAATACAATTTTGCAATACTTTATACATTCAAACAGGTTACAATATTTAAATTTACAAGTTACGAAACAATGAACTTTGATAATTAACTAACTGAAATTTTACACTTTAAGCCACAAGATAACCAATAATTCAAACATTATCCTTTAATGGTGTGCGCGTTTTGATCATTATCTTTCAACAGGTTGTGATGTTGCCATTATGAATAAATTATTGGCCATCTTGGAAAGAGAGTCTACATTACTCTACATGAGTCTACATTACTCTAAAATATTTTGACTTGGTAGTACTAAATTCTCATCAAAATCAGCTTTCCAATGTTTTGCAGTTTTTGCTGAATTGTTGTATAGATTATCAATATCAATTCATTTTTCGAATGATTTACTTCCGTTCAGACGACTAACTATTATTTACATACTGTTTTAAACTTAATCGCAACATTGGACAGCCTCATTTTTCATTTCCTTGCCCCATTCCGTCTTGTCAAATGTCTTGATTTCATGTCGAGAGTCTAAAATTAAACATTAAACCGAAATTGATTTTCGATAATGTTTTAACATTTTATCTCTTGATGCTTGAAAAGCAATCAAAAGAGTTTCATTCACCACAGTTAGGGTTATATACATATATATATATATATATATATATATATATATATATATATATATATATATATATATATGCAAGAAAATATTACGGCTGCCCGTGTCACAGTCAAAGATTGAAGAAGTATGAACTATGTGTTCTCGCTCTCGCCTAAATAATTTTCAAAAGTGTCTCGTCTCGGTCTCGTCTCGATTTTACGAGACGAGACGAAAAGATCTTTCTCGTGTGAAGCCCTATTTTCCATGTTATTTCAATGTATTTTGCATATTACGTCATATGGTCTACCGTAGGCGTAGGTACGTCATAAGGTCTAGGGCATTTCCTTGCCAATCTGCAAATGGAGATATACTCCGCAGGATTATTGATATTTTTGTCTTCAAGAGCTCGCATAACTGGAATGGATACGGTCCTTTGGAATATGTTCAACTTCTAGCAACTTTTTTTCTATAACTATGTTGTGGTTCACAGCAGTCAATAACAATGCATTTGACCACAGGTTCTTAAACTGGGATCCGCGGACCCCTGGGGGTCCGCGTAGTCATTGCTGGGGGCCGAGAGACCACAAGATTAAAAAAAATGGTTGAAAACAGTTCAAGAGGACGATGATATATTATTATTTGATATCTTCAACCCCCCATTCCAGGATATTCCTCGTTCCTTCAACGATTCTGCTACTGCTGGTTCCATGTTTTCCTTAGTCTTCCTCTTTGTCTTTTCTGTGTAGATTTAGTTAACCATACTATTTTTGTTTGTCTTCCATCCTCCATCCTTATTAGATGTCCAAACCATTTTGATCGCGTTTTTTTCTATGCTTTCCAGAACATGTTCGACATTAAGTTCGTTAGCGCTTCTTAGTTATTTCATTTCTAGCGCCTGTATTTTACTTTTCATTTGACTGCTTAGCACCCAGCTTTCACCATCGTATGTCTGAATTGATTAGTATACATTCTTGTACCTTGTCATTTTCGTTTTCTTCGACATATCTTTGTTTGTTATAAACGTGTAATTAAGTGCATAGAAGAGTTTTGTTGTATCTTCAATTCTGGTGTTGATTTCAGCCTCTTCCTTTCCGTCATTATTATATTTCTTTTTTCTAATACTATCTTCCAGATGTCTAGATTCGTATGTAAATCCTTTTCGTTCTTTGCAGAAATCATTAGGTCGTCGTCAAAAGAACATTCCACTATTTCCACTCTCTGCATGTTTCTATACCCTACTTGTAATTTCTTTGTTTATCTCATAGTTTCTTTTATTAAGTCGCTTCATCCAGAACTGCATTGAATAAAGTCGGGCTCAGTACTCCCCCTTGCTCAATCCCTCTTTGGTTACGAACTCCTCCGACTGTAAGTTTCCTTTTCTAACATAATTTATTGTATCTTTATTCTATATTATTCTATATTTATACTGAAAATAGCTTGTCCTACACATACAGACACATCAGCCTTTTATGTCCCACTGCTGGGCACCGGCCTCTCCTCTTTCCTCATATCCAACCTCAGCACTGAGATTTGAATATGGGGGACCTAGCGGTTTAACGTCGAATCCGAACGACAAATTTCCAGAGAAGGTGTTAGGCAGTAGAGACCTCACGGTTGCCTAAACCCGATTGGGGAATTGAGTGTGATGGGTTGCAGCATTTAGTTTTTAATTTTTGCTGCTTTGGTTCTGTGTGGGATTTGAACCCAATCTGTCTGACTCAAGAGCCAAGTGCTTAGTTATCTGAGCCACCACCACACCTTTTTCCAATAGCTTTTCCTTGCTTGTTAGTAATTCCTCTTTGTCTCCATACTTCCATTCTTGGGATGCTATTAAATGTTTTTTCAACGTCGACAAAAACTACATATATAGAGCGGCTTACGTTCTTTTCTCTTAGTTGTTTCATGGTAAATATGTGATCTTCTCTAGAACTCCTCTACCTTTTCTAAACCCGCTCTGGGCTTCTTGCATCTGAGCTTCTGTCACAGTTTTTAATCTTTTTTACAGGATTCTCCTATATATATATATGTATATATATATATATATATATATATATATATATATATATATATATATATATATATATATATATGTATATATATATATATATATATATGTATATATATATATATATATATATATATATATTTATTCTCTTATATACCATCGTACCTACTCATCAAAGTTATACCCCTATAATTATTGCAATCTTGTCTACCTTTTTTTGGAGTGGTAACTATTACTACTCCTAATAGGAGTAGGTACTAACCTACTCCTATTTCCCAGTCTACAGATATCACTTTTTCATCCCAAATTTTGTTAGAAAATTTTACTAATACTTCTATTCCATTGTTGTCCATATTCTTTACCATATCTGTTGTTATTCAATCATGTCAAGCCGCCTTACCCCGCTTCAATTACATCTTCTGTCTTTATTTCTTCATGTATCATGTTCTCCAAGTTCCCTATGTATTAATTTTTTTTTCTGTTTCATTTTCTGTATTATTTTGCTTTGTATTTAATACTCCTTCCACCGTGCCATTATATATTTCTCGTTTTCTATTAAATTTCCTTCTTTAAATTTGATGACTATGTTATCAACATAGTTGTTAGGAAATCAAAAGTCTTAAAAACACTAAATGTAAGAAAAGCAAAACCCAATATCAGGTTTTCCTTTTCTTACATTTAGTGTTTTTAAGACTCTGTAAAATAACTTTTGATTTCCTTTGCTATCTTCTTCCATCTTGTGTCCGAATTCTTCCCAGGATTGTTGTTTCATTGTTTTCACTAATTCTTTTACTTTCATTCTCTGTTCTTTATACTTATTAAAGTTCTCTGTAGTTCTGTTCGTAAGGTACTTTTTCCATTGTTGTTTTTTCATATAACTTCCAGTTTTACTTCGTTGTTCCACCATCTAGTTTGTTTTTTAGTTTGGTTGATTTTAATATATACACGTCTCTCTGCCTGTTTTTGTTATTAGTTCCTTGATATTTCTCCATGCATCTTCTACTGACATGCAGCTCATACTTTCTTTGATCTTAATGATCTGCGTTTCTAATTCTTCTTTATATATTTTAGCTGTCTCAGCTTCCCCTAATTTGTATGTTTTAATTACTTCCTTATTTTCACACATTTTGTTTATATTTGTACTGGTATTTTCTTTCAGCTTTGTGTTGCCTATTTTTAATTTTGTCAAAAGTAGATAGTGGTCCGAATATATTTCAGGTCCTCGTCTTACTCTTTTGTCCTTTACTTATATCCTAAATTCTCTGTTGATTACTATATAATCGATTATTGATCTTTCTCCCCTACTTAAACATTCTCTCGTATATTTGTGTGCCTCTTTATGTTCGAAGAAAGTACTTGTTACTATAAAATTATTCAGCATACAAAACTCTATCAATCTCCTTCCATTACTTTCTCTAGTGATATCTCCATGTATACCTATTGTCTCTCCAGATTCATAGTCTTTTTTCACTACTCGCCCATTTACACACCTATTATCAACATTCTACCCCTACTTACTTCTATTATTTCCGCCAGTTGATTCCAATATTCATCTTTTATTCTAACCCTTTCGTCGTCACTTGGACAATATACTATAACTGTCAATATCGTATTTTTATCGATTTATAATTCTATTTTCAATATTCTCTCTGTTATTGCAGTCCACTGTCGTATATATTTCACATTTTCTCTCTTTACGTAGCATGCTCCCTTCTCTTGCCATGTTCTCTTCATTGACTCCGCTATATATTAGTACATGCTCTCCAGTCAGCGTTTGTTCTCCTTTTCCGTTTTCTTTCGTTTCTGCAATACCTATAATAACCGTATCCACCATTTCTAATTCGTTTATTAGTTCCTCGTCCTTTTCATATAAGCTTAAAAATTATTAATGTAATATTATTCGGTGTTGCTCCCACTGGATCCCTCAATTGTTTGGCAGGTTTATTCTACACAGCTCATGTGGTTTGGTCCGTTTAAGTGGTCTGGTGTCATTCTGTACGTTTAGTAGCATGGGTGCTTCCTCGTTGATGTGGTGCTAGAGTGTGGTGGTTCGTGCGAGATAGCATATCTTGTAATGATGGTATCCACTGTTTCTACACCGAGTTCGCTGTGTAAGTCTCTGTTGCGCACATACCATGGCGCATTGGCGATGGTACGAAGCATTTTGTTTTTGTAGCGTTGGATTACATTGATATTTTATTTTTTAGCATATCCCTATAATTGGATACCATATGTCCAGATTGGGCGCAACACCTGTTTGTATAGGGTTGTCTTGCTGTGCATTATTAGTTCGGAGCGATGTCCTAGTAGCCAATACATTTTAAGTGATTTCAATTGCAGTTCCTCTTGTTTTTTCTTGATGTGCTCCTTCCATCGGAGTTTTGTGTCAAGCGTCATGCCCAGGTACTTTGCTGTGTTGGCTGTGTTTTCTTGTTATTAGTAAAGTTGATGTATATGGACTTTGCTTCATTAAGTTTGATTCACCATTTACGAGTCCAGGTGGCCACGTTATTTACTTACTAGCAGTATCTATAATGATTGCTCTACAGTTTTTCCAGTTGCCATCAGTGCAGTGTTATCCGCATAGTTGGTAGTTATCGTGTTATCAGTATTAAGTGTATCGTTTGTATAAAGTAGATATAACACCGGGCCCAATACGCTTCCCTGAGGGTCACCAGCACCGATGTTCCGAAGATCGGAGAACGCGTCCTCATGTTTAATGCGATATTTTGTTTCGGATAAGTATGATTTTAATAGTATGTAGTATGGGTCAGGCAGAATGGATTTGTGTTTGTGCAATAGGCCTTCATGCCATACCAGATCAAACGCCTGTGCGACGTCGAGCCACTCAGCAGAGCAAACATATTTATCTTCTAACGATTTTTAGATGACGTTGTTAATTCTAAGAACTTGATCAATTGTTAAGTTGTTGGTTCGAAATCCAAACTGAAGGGCAGGCACTAGCTCATGTTTGTCTATAATTAGCTTGAGACTTTCATAATCAGCTTCTCAAAAAGTTTGGACATGATCGGAAGTAATGATTGGCCGATACGTCTCCACATGATTGTGATTCTTGCCAGGTTTTGGTAGCACAATTATTTCCGATACCTTCCACGCGGTTGGTATATGCTTTAGGCGAATTGTGGCATTTAATATATTAGTGAGCTTGACCAAGGCTTTTCTCTGTATTTTCTTGAGGATTACACCGGTAATTAGGTCGAACCCGGGTGCTTTCTTTGGATTTAGATTCGTGCGAATCTCTTTGGCTACCTCTTTGGGTGTTACTAGCGGGATTGTATCTTCGTAGTTGTTTGTTGGGAGTATTGGAAGTATTGAGTATTTGTATTTATCCGATCCCGGGTTGAGAAGAAATCTGCTTTACAAATGCTCTGCAAAAGTGTCTGCTTTACCTCTGCTGTTACGAGTCCACTTGCCGTTTGGTTTGCGTATCGGGGGAATTTGGGTGATCGGTCGTTTCAGGTACTTTGTTGCCTTCCACAGAGAATATTATGTGGTATTGTCAGCGGTTAGTCCCGAGAGGAAGTTGTTGATAGATTTGTTTTTTTTTATTTCTCCTTGTAATCCCCCTTGCCAATTGTTTCGTTATTCTATTTAGGTTTTTTTGTTTTACGGTGCTCGTGTTTGATGCCAACGTCTTCTAAGTCTGTGTTTTAAGGTGATCAGGTCTTTTATTTCTTTAGGGAAGTTGAAACCCTTGAATTTTCGCTTTATGGTAGGCGTACTTTTCCAAGCTGCGTCCTGAATAGTCGTAGTGAATTCATACACTTCATTCTCTAAGTCCACTTGGTTCTAAGTTCTCATTCTCTAAGTGTTCGGTTGTTTTGAGTGGTACATTCAAGTTTACGATTGTTTCCAAAAGATAGTTGAAGTAGTCCCAGTCGGTGTGGTTGGTCACAGGCACTGGGTTCTGATTAATAGCTATAATGATGTTATTGATTGTTAGCACGATTGTAGAGTAGTCTGAGTTGAGATCAATGCCTTCGTCAACCTTAATGTAATTTGCTGCTACGTTTTTGATTAAGAAGAAATCTATCAGTTCTGGTGTTTTATTATAGTCCGCCAGTACGTAGGTTTGCCAGTGGAGGCAAACTTGCATCCGTAGTCCTTAGCAGCCTGGTACAGTTGGCGACCTTTTGCTGTGATTAGTCGTGATCCGTGTGCGTGTGCTTCGCATTGAAGTCGCCTCCAATGATGAATCTACCGTTTAGCTTCTTGAAGAATTTCGTGTATTTATCCGCGTATATGTTATACCGCGGGGGACAGTAGATTGCGTTCACAGTGAGTGTTTTTCTGTTGTCGTTAATATTATTGTTGTTGCTTGAATATCACAAGTTGCATATTTCTCTTCTTGATGTTTTAGACCAGAGGTTCCCAAACTTTTTTGTGTCGTAGACCCCTTGCCATGTTTTTGGTTTTGGGTAGACCCCCTACTTACCTGATATTGATTTTTTGTAAATTTATAACTGTAGTGAAGTTTAGTGTTAAAAACATAAAGTAAAAACACATGTTAAGTTTTATACACTTATTAATTAAATTTAAATTAAAAGTACTCAAAATAAAATTTTGTATCTGTTATATAAAATACACGTAACATAAAATAAACTAAACAATAAGTAAATGTTTTTAGTGAGAAGGATGAACCTGATGTTTTAATAATAAATTATCAACATTTGGCGTCAATTTTGTAAGGTTTAATCTTAAATCTCCTCGGTTAATGATGTCCAGTCTGTTTCTTTTTTTCTGTTAGGAGATTGGTAACAGCGCTGAACCCCCTTTCCACTTGGTATGACGATAGAAATGACGATTAAATTAAAAATTTCCTCGCTATATTCCATAATGCGGGATAAGTAATGGGTATGTTGTTTTGCAGCCAGAAGTGCTGATATACGTTTTTAAACTGAACCTAAAGTTCTTCGTTTGTACGTTTAGTCAGTTCCTCTTGTATTATAACATTCATTTATTCTATGTCACCATATGGGTTAATTATACAGGGTGGTATTACCACAGTCAAAACATCCTCAAACCTAGTTGCAAAATCTGAATAGAGGACATTAAATGTTGAACATAGGTTGAAACGTCGTCTTCCTGGCAGTTTGTCTGTGACAAATTGGGGAACTGGGAAAATTCTCCCCGTCCAATATTTTGCTTCATTAGTTTAACTCTGGCAAGAAACGCTGATAAGATGGACTTTGTTTTAATCAAATTTAGACTGTCGCCTTGTAACTGCAAATTAACCATATTAAATTTTGTAAACAAATCTGTTAAATAGGCGATGTCTATTTCCACTTCATTAAATTCTCTTTTAAAATTTCATCTTTAGTATCCAGAAATTCAAAAATAGTCTCAAAAAGTGCAAAAAATCTTGTCAAACATAAGCCTTTCGATAGCCACCGTACTTCAGTGTGAAGGAGTAATTGATGAAAGTGTTCGTCATTTTCTTCACACAACTGCGCAAATAACCGCGTTTTCAACGCGTTGCTTCGGATTCGGTTTACTGAATCAATGACTAATTGAAGAGCATCGACTATTTGATGCAATCTAACACTCAAATTTGTAGCAACTAAATGTTGTCGATGGATGACGCAATGTATTTCTAACACCCCTGACACATTTTGTTTTAAATAGCTTATAAATCCACGTCCAACGTCCAACCATGGCAGGTGCCTAATCTGTAGCTACTGATATTATATTTGATAAAGGGATTGCTTTTTCAATGAAGTAATCCTTCAAAACACGAAATATTGATTCACCTTTAGTGTCGGTGGTTAAAGTTCTTGCGAAGAGCGGTTCTTCGTAGATTTCTTGATTCATAATAAAACGAACATATGCCAAAAATAATGTTGCATTACATTCGCAGGTAAAGTTGATTCGTCCAGTTGTATAGAGAAATGGATCGTTTGAAAATAATTACACAAGAAGCTTTCAATACCAGAACTCATTTCATCAATACGTCTTTCAACAGTATTGTTGCTTAAGGGAATTCATTTAATTATATCAGATGCAGGTTTGTGTAATACAGTTTTTAAACCTCTTCAACGTCTGGCAAAATTAACTTCTCTCCGAAAGTATGCGGTTTTCCGGATTTTGCTATAAGTAGCGAGATATTGTAAGACGCCCGCAAACCATCATCGTTTCATTGTGACGTCGAAGCGAACATTCTGTCCAGCATGGGTCTCTTCTGAAGTTTATCTTTGAGTGTTTGAAAGTATTTCAAATCTTTATCTGTTTTAACAGTGTGACATCTTCTCAGATGATCTTGCAGCTTAGATGGTTTCATAACGTCATTGGGATCATGTCATGGCATCAGTCATCTGTGGGCAAAATTAATTTTTAAATAAGACAAAGTCTAGAAGCTGTATATTGAAATATAAAATTTAAATCGTATGGTCTTAGATTTTATGGTATGGAATGTTATGAATGTTATTTATGATTTCGATTTGTATCGGGAACTTTAAGGAAATTTGAAAGTAACATGACAAAAAATGTTAAAATAAAATATTATACAATGAATAATAATAACAAATTGTTATGCGATTTATCTCTACGTACATTCGACCGTCATGTATAAAAATTCACTGGTTCCACTTTAGCAATATACACATTTTTAATTTTAATATAGAGAAGTATGTAGAAGTATGTTTGAATATTAAACTACTAATAACTGAAGTCATGATTGACGTAATTTATCTATCTTTTGCTAACTACGAGTACAAAACTAAAATTTAATAAAAAATAACCACAATTCGACCACAAAGCGAATGCCTACATCCTACAACTTACACAATTTTATAAACATATAATATTTTTTTTACTTCATAGGTACTTTTATAAATAATGTATTTGTATTTATAGTATAATGTAAGTAAATAGGTACTATCAGTGTATGTTGAGATCCACTATCGTCGACCCCTATTTTCATTTCATGTACCCCCAAATTTTTTTTTCGCTGACATAGAACCCTTGCAGGTTGTCATAGACCTCTGGGGGTCGATATAGACCACTTTGGGAATCACTGCTTTAGACTATCTTTGATTAAGATCGCTGCCACCACGTGCCGTGTTTGCAGGTTGGACTGTGTGATAGGTTGTATAACTTCGGAATTTGATGTGAGATTCATTTGATGGATTTCTGCTATCAGGCATATGTCGATGTTCTCGGTGCTTAAGATCACTTGCAGTTCGTCCTTATGTTGCAGCAATCCATTAGCATTCTATTCCATAATGCGTATAAAGTTGCACATTATGATCTTCTTTTTTCTTGATTGTCGAGTCGCTGCAATATTTGCTGCAACATCGATTCTATCGAATTCAGCTGGTTTATCGTTTGATTCTTAACTATGGCTTAGCCATAAGTTGGCTGTGAGGCTTTGTCTTCATCTGTTTCTGGTTTCGTTGATTTGTTGGACTGCAAAGACGTTACATTTATTGTTTGTTGAGTTCGAGATATGAAACGAATTTGACGAAAACAAGCAATTATAATATGCACCTATCTATAATACGAATGCTGGATTTTGTTGATTTCTTATTTCTTAAAAAATAAAATTAGTTGCAAACTAAAACAAAAAACAAAACAAAAAAAGTTAAAGTTTTTGTGTTGAAAAGTAAAAAGTTAATAATCACCTAATTAAAATTTATTTAATTTTTTTTATAATGTCATTTACAACTTCGATCGTGTTCGGTCCGATTGTCTTCTCTCCGTAGTTAAACGAAACCAACCATAATAATCAAACGAATTGTTTTGGTGGTGTTTATTATATTTTTAAATAGACGGCGTCGTTTAACAAAGTGTGAAACATTGAATTTGTTAATTGTAGGTTAATTAATTGTGTACATTGTGTACAATTGTGTACATAACATAACATTGTGTTGACTAAAAAGAAGAAAATAACTTAAATGTAAGTAGTATTATACAATTTTAAATTTGCTTGCAGCGTTTAATAAATAATATTTATTTAATTTTTCGGACCTTTGCTGATTTTGTTACATAGAAAATACAACAGTAATAGTATATTTTATAGGTCATTAAGTCATGTGTTCCCTCTAAAGTTAGCTTTCGAACATTGGTGCATTTCTGTTTCTGTATTTTCTTAAAACCCCCAACCCAAAACAAAATATTATCAAACTTTAGTAGTAGCAAAAATTGATGAGCGGGTTTACAACTTCAAGTTAGCTTTCGAACTTGAAGTTGTAAACCCGCTCATCAATTTTTGCTACTACTAAAGTTTGATAATATTTTGTTTTGGGTTGGGGGTTTTAAGAAAATACAGTAACAGAAATGCACCAATTTACTTTCTAAACTGACACACAAGGGTTCCTAAACTTCATGCAAACTAACCTCTGTTAAGTTGGCAGAACCAACTCGGAAAAAAAAATCCGCGACGGCACATAATAATCCGCTTTTTATCCGCTAACGATTGTAAAAAGAAAAAAATTTCCCGCCCTACCCATTTCCCGGGAAAATAGGATGCCACTAACTTAACAGAACGTTAGCGGGACCCATTCTAAAAATAACTATATTGAGATAATAATTGCACCGGAATTATCCGCTTTTTATCCGCTAACGATTATAAAGAGAAAAAAATTTCCCGCACTTCCAATTTCCCGGGAAAATGGGGTCCCGCTAACTTAACAGAAAGTTAGCGGGACCACCCTAAAAACAAATATTTTGAGGAAATACATGCACCGCAATTATCCGCTTTTTATCCGCAAACGAATGCCGCGAGAAAAATTTCCAAACTTTTCATTTCCCGGAAAAATTGAGGTTTTTTTTTCGCGTAATTCGTTTGTGTATGAAGTAAAAGTTATCAGGTGCTATCGCGGAGAAATAAAGATATCGTGGAAAAAATTGGCTGAGAGGTAATTTTGAAGAACAAAGAAAGAGAGGGGTGGGGCAATAGCTCCACTAACTAAAATGCCCTCTCAACCCACCGTAGGTTGGAGGAAGGCAACCAAAAGAACATTTCATTTTTGAAAAGACCTAACCTACCGCTTGCGTCTTTGAAAGTGCCTTAACATGCCGCTTGCACCTTTGAAAGGTCCTAGCATGCAGCCCGCATCTTTGAAAGGCCCTAGCATTTCGCCGCCGCGCCGATGCCTTTTTGAACGGGGCAATAGAAATAACGTGTGACGATTCGGCCGGAGAAAAACAAAAACATTTAGACTCCACCCCTTTCCGAAATCCGCTATCTATTTCCGGGTTGGAATGAATACGATGGGTTTCATGAATCACCGATACCTGTGATGGATACGAGGAATCGTGTCAGCCCGAAATTACTTATTTATTCTCGTTGCGATTAAGCTTTCACTATAGAATTGTTTTCAGAGGTTTATCAGAATTTTAACAGAACTTTCCTCTAAAAAAAATTTTTTAAAAGAAATTTTCCTCTAAATAATCGTAGATTCTTCTCTTCTTCCTCATTATCTACCCCTTTCTTTCTTTGTTCTTTAAAATTAACTCACAGCAATTTTATCCTCGGTATCCTTATTTCGCCGCGATAGTACATGATAACCTTTGCTTCATCCACAAACGAACTCCGTGAAAAAAAAATCCCGAATTTTCCCGGGAAATGAAGTCTCGCGGCATTCGTTTGCGTATTAAAAGCGAATAATTCCAGTGCAATTATTTTCTCAATATAATTATTTTTAGAATGGGTCCCGCTAACTTTTTGTTAAGTTAGCGGGATAATATTTTCCCGGGAAATGGGAAGAGCGGGAATTTTTTTTCTTTTTACAATCGTTAGCGGATAAAAAGCGGACAATTCCGGTGCAATTATTATCTCAATATAATTATTTTTAGAATGGGTCCCGCTAACGTTCTGTTAAGTTAGCGGCATCCTATTTTCCCGGGAAATGGGAAGAGCGGGAATTTTTTTTCTTTTTACAATCGTTAGCGGATAAAAAGCGGATAATTCCGGTGCAATTACTTTCTTAATATAATTATTTTTAGAATGGGTACCGATAACTTTTTGTTAAGTTACCGGGACCCCATTTTCCCGAGAAATGGGAAGAGCGGGTAATTTTTTTCTTTTTACAATCGTTAGCGGATAAAAAGCGGATTATTATGTGCCGTCGCGGATTTTTTTTTCCGAGTTGGTTCTGCCAACTTAACAGAGGTTGCAAACTACCATGCTCTCTTGAAGAGAGTCGTCTCTATTCGTCTCTTTATTTCAATATAACATTTATGTATATATTTTGCATATTTGGTGAAAAATATATAATATATTTTGCATATTGAGGGGGGGGGGGGGGTGAGTTGACCCCCCCCCCCCCCTGGCTACGCCCATGTCTATTAATATATTTTGAACAACCGATTTTTGGTTTATCCTTTTAAAATAGGTTGTTGTTTCCTCCAAAATTAAATGATTTTGAAAAAAGAGTAATTTTAAAAAATGATAATATAAGAATATTTTAAGAAAATGTTATTTGCTGCTATCAAGAAACTCTAGACCATAGGTCCCCAACCTGGGGTACATGTACCCCTGGTGGTACATTACGTTGTCGCAGAGGTACAATAGAAATTTCAAGAAATTTCTTATGTAGAGCGAATTTTTTCAAAATGTAAAAATGATTACATTCAACGCGCCTCCCAATTCGTTTCTATACGGCGCGATGCACCTATTGTTTTGATCGTGGTTATGAAAATGTGTGGTTTTGTATAAATTTCGAGTCAATAATTTTTAAATCAATTACTACGTAAGTTGTAAGTTTCAGTATATAGGTACTTGAAATTTATAAATACAGATAGCCCTCTTATAACACAGTAGATAGGTTCCTCGAAAATTTCGTTCAGCAAATCTGGTTCACCAATTTTTTTCTTCCATCAATAAACGTTGAATGTCTTCCATAGCCATATTCGTGTTATAGGATATTGTGTTATAGGAAGGTTTTCCCAAATATCTAAACGTGTTAGATTGAGTTCGTGTATAGGATACCGTGTTATAAGAGGGTTACCTGTATATAAATTATAAATAACAGTAGCAAGCTTGCATGCAAGGATTTTTTTTCTTCCAGTAGTGTGGTGATATAATGAAATATAAGATTTTTTTTAAAAACACTTTAAATTACATTACAACATGCAAATACAACATGCAAATAACAATTACAATGCAATTACAACATGCAAATAACTAAAAATTACATAAAATTTTACATAAAATAAATAGATGCGGATAAATTTTATCCAACAAACATAAAATTTAATCAAAACAAGCTTTGAATATGAAAATTCTTCAAAATTGTTTTATATTTTTTTAAGAAAGTGCATGTCTAATGTCAAAAACCACGCTTCGCTAGTCTTTCTATAACGTCATATCCATTTTAGTCCGTCCTAATCTATAATAATGGAAAAAAATGTTAATAGATTCTAAGAGTAAACTAACAGATAACTATGACTCTCCTAGTAGCAGCAGTACCAAGCCGCACCCTTAAGAAGATCGTGAAAAATTAAAACAGAAAAAGAGTAAGTACAAATACGAGTATTTGGCGTATGGATTTACTTGGTGTGAAGAGGAAATAGAAAGACGAGTATGTATTTGGCGTATGGATTTACTTGGTGTGAAGAGGAAATAGAAAGACGAGTATGTATTTGGCGTATGGATTTACTTGGTGTGAAGAGGAATGAGCCCAAACCACACTATGTTGTGTGTTATGAAACATTTTCTCGATGAATTAACTCGATGAAGCCATCTTTTCTTAAACGTCATTTATACAACAAACACAAGAATTTAAAAGACAAAAGTTCTAACTCGACTTTTTGAGCTTTGTTCAGAAATACAGGTCTTTCTATCAGAATACAAAGTGGAGCTCTCGCATTGGTTTGGTGATGAACTCTGTTTGGCACGATTAGCATATTTGTTCTAAATTCCAGTTTATAGGGTCAAAATGTATCACCTTTTACTATATCTGACAAAATAAAGGCTCACTAAACTGGAATTTATAATCAAGGAAATAGAAAACAAGTTTTCGGTATTACCTACATTAGAAGACTTTATTTCCCAAAATGTACTAACAATAAATAAAATACTGATTAAAGACATTGAAAACATCGCGCGGGGTCTTGTTGAGAATCTCCGATCATACTTTCCTGAAAATTTAGAGAGTGAAAGCTGGATAAGAGATCCGTTTTCATCCGTTTCCGAAATCGTATTGGATCAATTTTCAGTGGAAGAAAGAGACCAATTGATTGAAATGTCATGTGACGGAAGTCTAAGAAATGTATTTAAAAAAGACAGCAAACAGAGAAGGGCTGAATATGAATGTAAATGAAATTATTTCGGAGAAAGCATTAAAATTTGTACGCATCTTTTAACACATCTTATTTGTGTGAAACCGGGTTTTCCGCTATGTTGTATATTGAAAATAAGTACAGAACGCAATTGAAATTTGAGCCTGACCTATGTTTGACATTAGGGAAGGTAAACTCCGATATATCAAAGATTATGTCACCAAAACAAGACCAGCCGCCACATTAGTAGGAGTTAATAAGTTATTAAAAGTACTTGTTAATAAATGTTAATAGGTACTTCTTACCTAATTATTTTGTTTTGTATTAAGTATTATAAATTATAATTATAATAAAATTATGTTTTATCATAAGATTGTTTTATTTTGTTTTTTTTTTGTCTCAACATAATAAAACTTTTTTCCCTCACGTCTGAAAAAGGGGGAGGGGTACAGAATTTTTAGCAATTTATTTTGGGGGTACAATTTTTCAAAAGGTTGGGAACCACTGCTCTAGACTATATTAAATGTAGGACTCAACAATTTATAATCGTGAGTGGAGAGACTTGCAAAATGAATTTCATTTAGAAGTAATGCTAAATTATAAAAATGAGAAATTGAGAAGCAACTATTCTATAACTTTGTTATAAATTGTTATCTAAACAATTACTTATCAACATTTATAGCGAATTATGACCTAATAATTAAAATACTTTATTCTTAGGTTTACTGGTGCCTGTCATATAATGTTTTTAATTACAGGTACCAACGATACTCTCTTTTTTATTATCACCTGTTACCTAAGCAAAACTGTTTTGTACTTGATCCTTCTAAATGTGTATTTACTGAATTAAACTTAATAATAATAATAAAGATTATTATTATTACTGTTTAGATTTACTTAGTAATCGAAATAGTTTATTATTCTTTTATAATTATGTGCCTTGCAATTGCCAAGTCATTATAATTATTATAGAAATAAAGGTTATATTTATAATTTAATTAATAAAGTTAGTCTAATATTGATACCTAACCACTAGACCAGGGGTCTCCAAACTTTCCAGCCGTAGGGTCATACTGATTACACCAGTAAGTTCCGAGGGCCAAAACCATATTATCATTGTTGCCGGTGGTAAAAAGTGAAATAGTCCACTGATGAAAAAAAAAGTCCGAAAAAGTACGCAACGTTTAAAAAAGGCTGCAAATCGGACTAAAGTCCGCAAAACGGCAACACTGCATATTATTAATTTTCCTGTCATTATCTGTAATTTCTAGATTAGTCGTAGAGTACGAGCCATGAGAAGTAACTTGACACGACATCTGGTGGACACAAGCGGAAATAGGTAGTACCTTCTATCGCTAACAGATGGCACTAATAGCACGTACAGAATAATCTCGTTGGTTCGAGAAAGTTCTGGTGTCTTCCACTCACTTATAGATGGCAGTAATTGGAATATATAAGAAGGCTAGTGGCGCAACCACAATTCAGTTCCTATGACACTGTTGTGAAATAAAATAGTGCGTACCTCCTTAAAACGTGTTTGTGCGTGTTTAAGTTTAAGACATCTTTGTAACAGTATTTTGATTTGAATTGTTGCTTTTGTGTGTGATTTAGTAGTATGGAAAAGAAGCGAAAAATTGATAGTGAATGCAGAAAATTCAAAGATCAGTGGATCATTCAGTATTTCGTAATTGAGCCCAGTAACAAGGCGCTATGTTTGATTTGCAATGAGAGCATAGCCGTTCTCAAGGAATATAACATTAAACGTCATTATGAAACAAAACATTTTCAAAATTACTCAAAATATTCAGGAAGTTTGCGGACAGAAAAATTCGAAGCTATGAAGCGCGGATTGAAATCGCAGCAATCTTCATTTACAAAACTCAAAACTGAACAAGAGGCCGCAACTCGTGCCAGCTTTCGTGTGGCTCTTGAAATTGCAAAACGTGGAAAACCATTCACCGATGGAGAAACGATCAAAGAATGCATAATTGCAGTAGCCGAAGAAATGTGCCCTGAAAAGGTAAATTTATTAAAAACTGTCAGTATGTCAGCAAACACTGTGGCTCGAAGGGTAGAAAACATCGCTGAAAATATATCCTCTCAACTGTTCGACAAAAATGGACATGTTGAGTGGTTTTCTTTGGCCTTGGATGAGTGAACGGATGTGTCAGATACTGCTCAGGTGTTGATTTATATTCGAGGAGTAGATAAAAGCTATGATGTGCATGAAGAACTTCTTGATATATATAGTATTCATGGCACAACTACTGGTACAGATATTTTTAAAGGAGTTGAAATGGCCATTAATCACAAGAATCTTCGATGGAAAAACTTGAAATGTATTACAACTGATGCAGGCAAAAACATGAGTGGGAAAGATAAAGGAGTGGTCGCTCTTGTGTCAAAGGCTGTAGAAAATGACGGTGGTTCAAAACCATTAGTCTTACATTGTATCATACATTGTTAACAGTCTTTGTGCGGAAAATGTTTGGATATGTCTGAAGTTCTGAAACCAGTCCTATCAACTGTTAATTTTATCAGATCTTTTGGGCTGAATCACCGACAATTCCGACAATTTATTGAAGAGATTGGAGAAAATGACTTACCTTATCATACTGCCGTACGTTGGCTTAGTTGTGGGAAAGTCAGTCCTTCAGCGCTTCTTTGAACTTCGAGCATTGATCGAATTTTTTTTGAATGAAAAGCATCGCCCTCTTACTGAATTACAAAACAACGCATGGCTGTGGAAGTTAGCATTCTATGTTGATTTGACAAAACATGTGAACGAACTGAATTTGAGATTGCAAGGAGAAAACCAGCATCTTCCTGATTTATACACTAATATCAAATCATTCCGGAAGAAATTGATACTGTTTCAATCACAACTACGAAGTAAATGTTTTTCACATTTTAAAACGTGAAATATTCGGCCACACCACTGAGACTGAGTTTCCTATCGATTTTGCAATCGAAACTTTAAGTGCTTTGAAAATAAATTTTGATACTCGTTTCTCGGACTTTGATGCCATTGCGAATCAAGATCAAGAATCAAGATTTTTCAGAATCTTTTTGATACTGACATTGAAACCCTAGCCCCGGAACTTCAAATGGAAATGATTGATCTACAGTGAAGTGATATAATTAAGAACAAATATCAAAACTCATCTTTGTTGGAATTTTATAAGAGTCTTCCACTGACACAATTTGATAATTTGCATAAATTTGCTCGTGGGCTGTTTTCTGTTTTTGGTACTACTTATTTGTGTGAGAAGACCTTCTCCAAAATGAAGTACACTAAAAATGTTTACATATCTAAATTAACTGATGAGCATCTTAAATCTCTTTTAATAATTGGTACAAGTAAAATAAGTCCACAACTACAAACTATTGTCAGTGGAAAATCTCAATTACATAAATCTCATTAGTATTTCATATGTCATTATGCTTGTTATAAGTTATATTTTAATTTAAAATGTATAAAATGTTAGTTGGATTTATTTCAATAATTTGCTAGTTATTATATACTGAAGTTAAATTTTCTGCATATTATACATGTCTTTACTCATTACAATTCTGTGTTTCTTTATCCCACTTATCACAAAAACAATAACAATAAGCCTACAACAATGTTATGAGTAGTTAGCCCATGACCATATCAATGTAGATGTCATATTAATAATTATTCAACATAACATTAGAATACTTCAGTAAACTAAATTTAATTTGCTCTAAAATATATGTTCTCTAAAAGGAGTTTTCAAGTATGCTAGCTCTCCGCGGGCCGGACAAAATCTGTCCGCGGGCCGGACGTGGCCCTCGGGCCGTAGTTTGGAGACCCCTGCACTAAACGATCAAAGCACAGAAGATATTTCTTTATTTTGCAGGGTAGATTTGCAATTCATCCTTGTTTGGTTTTCGTTATAAAAAATTTTCTTCTAATGAAGTTTCCCTCATCTTTTCCGTGACCAGGATTCAAAACTGGGTTACTACGGCCACAACGTAGGGTCCTTACCACTAATCAATCACGGCTCAACAGACGATATTTCTTCATTTTGCAAGCTAGATTTTCAGTTCATTCTTGCTTGGTCTTCATTATAAAAATATTTCTCCGAATGAAGTTTCCCTCATTTTTACCGTGATCGGGATTCGATCCTGGGTTACTAGGGCTACAATATAGAGTCCTAACCACTAGATGACTAGACGATCACGGCTTACTAGTAGATATATCTTTATTTTGCAGGGTTGATTTTCAGTTCATCCTTGCTTGGTCTTCATTATAAAATATTTTCTTCTCATGAAGTTTCCCTCATCTTTGCCGCGACCAGGATTCGAAGCTAGCTTACTACGGCCACAACTTAGGGTCATAACCACTAAACTATCACGGCTCTGGAGAAGAGATTTCTTCATTTTGCAAGCTAGATTTTCAATTCATTCATGCTGGTCTTCATTATAAAATATTTCATGTAATAAAGTTTACCTCATCTTTGCCGTGACCAGGATTCGAACATGGGTTACTACGGTCACAACGTAGGGTCCTTACCACTAGACGATCACGGCTCAGGAGAAGATATTTCTTCTATTTGCAAGCTAGATCTTCAATTCATTCTTGCTGGTATTCATTATAAAATATTTCTTCTAATAAAGTTTCCCTCCCTCTTTGCTGTGACCAGGATTCGAACCTGGATTACTACGGCCACTACGTTGGGTCCTAACCACTAGACGAACACGGCTCTGGAGAAGATATTTCTTCATTGCAAGCTATATCTTCAATTTCTTCTTGCTGGTCTTTATAATAAAATATTTCTTCTAATAAAGTTTCCCTCATCTTTGCCGTGACCAGGATTCGAACCTGGATTAATACGGCCACAACGTAGGGTCCTAACCACTAGACGATCACGGCTCTGGAGAAGATATTTCTTCATTTTGCAAGCTATATCTTCAATTCATTCTTCCTGGTCTTTATTATAAAACATTTCTTCTAATAAAGTTTCCCTCATCTTTGCAGTCACCAGGCTTGGAACCTGGGTTACTACGGCCACAACGTAGGGTCCTAACCACTAGACGATCACGGCTCTGCAGAAGATATTTCTTCTATTTGCAAGCTAGATCTTCAATTCATTCTTGCTAATATTCATTATAAAATATTTCTTTTAATAAAGTTTCCCTCCTCTTTGCCGTGACCAGGATTCGAACCTGGATTACTACGGCCACAACGTAGGGTCCTAACCACTAGCCGAACACGGCTCTGGAGAAGATATTTCTTCATTTTGCAAGCTATATCTTCAATTTATTCTTGCTGGTCTTCATTATAAAATATTTCTTCTAATAAAGTTTCCCTCATCTTTGCCGTGACCAGGGTTCGAACCTGGGTTACTACGGCCACAACGTAGGGTCCTAACCACTAGACGATCACGGCTCTGGAGAAGATATGTCTTCATTTTGCAAGATAGATCTTCAATTCATTCTTGCTGGTCTTCATTATAAAATATTTCTTCTAATAAAGTTTGCATCATCTTTGCCCTGACCAGGATTCGAACCTGGGTTACTACGGCCACAACGTAGGGTCAAAACCACCAGACGATCACGGCTAAGGAGAAGATATGTCTTCATTTTGCAAGCTAAATCTTCAATTCATTCTTGCTGGTCTTCATTATAAAATATTTCTTCTAATAAAGTTTGCATCATCTTTGTCGTGACCAGGATTCGAACCTGATTTACTACGGCCACAACGTAGGGTCCTAACCACTAGACGATCACGGCTCAGGAGAAGATATTTCTTCTATTTGCAAGCTAGATTTTCAATTCATTCTTGCTGGTATTCATTATAAAATATATCTTTTAATAAAGTTTCCCTCCTCTTTGCCGTGACCAGGATTCGAACCTGGATTACTACGACCACAACGTAGGGTCCTAACCACTAGGCGAACACGGCTCTGGAGAAGATATTTCTTCATTTTGCAAGCTATATCTTCAATTTATTCTTGCTGGTCTTCATTATAAAATATTTCTTCTAATAAAGTTTCCCTCATCTTTGCCGTGACCAGGGTTCGAGCCTGGGTTACTACATCCACAACGTAGGGTCCTAACCACTAGACGATCACTGCTCAGGAGCATATATTTCTTCATTTTGCAAGCTAGATTTTCAATTTATTCTTGCTGGTCTTAATTATAAAATATTTCATCTAATAAAGTTTCCCTCATCTTTGCCGTGACCAGGATTCGAACCTGGGTTACTACGGCCACAACGTAGGGTCCTAACCACTAGACGATCATGGCTCAGGAGAAGATATTTCTTCATTTTGCAAGCTAGATTTTCAATTTATTCTTTCTTCGTCTTTATTATAAAAATATTTCTCCGAATGAAGTTGCCCTCATCCTTGCCGTGACCAGGATTCGAAACTGGGTTACTACGGCCACAACGTAGGGTCCTAACCACTAGACGATCACGGCTCTGGAGAAGATATTTCTTCATTTTGCAAGCTAGATCTTCAATTCATTCTTGCTGGTCTGCATTATAAAATATTTCTTCTAATAAAGTTTCTCTCATCTTTGCCGTGACCAGGATTCGAACCTGGGTTACTACGGCCACAACGTAGGGTCCAAACCACTAGACGATCACGGCTCAGGAGAATATATTTTTTTATTTTGCAAGCTAGATCTTCAATTCATTCTTGCTGGTCTTCATTATAAAATATTTCTTCTAATAAAGTTTCCCTCATCTTTGCCGTGACCAGGATTCGAACTTGGGTTACTACGGCCACAACGTAGGGTCCTAACCACTAGACGATCACGGCTCTGGAGAAGATATGTCTTCATTTTGCAAGATAGATCTTCAATTCATTCTTGCTGGTGTTCATTATAAAATATTTCTTCTAATAAAGTTTGCATCATCTTTACCCTGACCAGGATTCGAACTTGGGTTACTACGGCCACAACGTATGGTCATAACCACTAGACGATCACGGCTAAGGACAAGATATGTCTTCATTTTGCAAGCTAAATCTTCAATTCATTCTTGCTGGTCTTCATTATAAAATATTTCTTCTAATAAAGTTTGCATCATCTTTGCCGTGACCAGGATTCGAACCTGGGTTACTACGGCAACAACGTAGGGTCATAACCACTAGACGATCACGACTCTGGAGAAGATATTTCTTCATTTTGCAAGCTAGATTTACAATTCATTCTTGCTGGTTTTTATTTTAAAAATATTTCTCCGAATGAAGTTTCCCTTATCTTTGCCGTGACCAGGATTCGAACCTGGGTTACTACGGCCACAACGTAGGGTCCTAACCAATAGACGATGACGGCTCAGGAGAAGATAGTTCTTCATTTTGCAAGTTTGATTTTCAATTCATTCTTTATTCGTCTTCATTATAAAAATATTTCTCCCAATGAAGTTTCCCTCAACTTTGCCGTGACCAGGATTCGAACCTGGGTTACTACGGCCACAACGTAGGGTCCTAACCACTAGACGTTCACGGCTCTGGAGAAGATATGTCTTCATTTTGCAAGATAGATCTTCAATTCATTTTTGCTGGTCTTCATTATAAAATATTTATTTTAATAAAGTTTACCTCATCTTTGCCGTGACCAGGATTCGAACCTGGGTTACTACGGCCACAACGTAGGGTCCTAACCACTAGACAATCACTGCTCTGGAGAAGATATTTCTTCATTTTGCAACCTAAATCTTCAATTCATTCTTGCTGGTCGTCATTATAAAATATTTCTTCTAATAAAGTTTGCTTCATCTTTGCCGTGACCAGGATTCGAACCTGTTTTACTACGGCCACAACGTAGGGTCTTTACCACTAGACGATCACGGCTCTGGAGAAGATATTTTTTCATTTTGCAAGCTAGATCTTCAATTCATTCTTGCTGGTCTTCATTATAAAATATTTCTTCTAATAAAGTTTCTCTCATCTTTGCCGTGACCAGGATACGAACCTGGGTTACTACGGCCACAACGTAGGGTCCTAACCACTAGACGATCACGGCTCAAGAGAAGATAGTTCTTCATTATGCAAGCTTGATTTTCAATTCATTCTTGATTCGTCTTCATTATAAAAATATTTCTCAGAATTAAGTTTCCCTAATCTTTGCCGTGACCAGGATTCGAACATGGGTTACTACGGCCACAACGTAGGGTCCTAACCACTAGACGATCACAGCTCAAGAGAAGATAGTTCTTCATTTTGCAAGCTTGATTTTCAATTCATTCTTGATTCGTCTTCATTATAAAAATATTTCTCCGAATGAAGTTTCCCTCATCTTTGCCGTGACCAGGATTCGAACCTGGGTTACTACGGCCACAACGTAGGGTCCTAACCACTAGACGATCACGGCTCAGGAGAATATATTTTTTTATTTTGCAAGCTAGATTTTCAATTTATTTTTGCTGGTCTTCATTATAAAACATTTCCTCTAATATAGTTTCCCTCATCTTTGCCGTAACCAGGATTCGAACCTGGGTTACTACGGCCACAACGTAGGGTCCTAACCACTAGACGTTCACGGCTCTGGAGAAGATATTTCTTCATTTTGCAAGCTAGATTTTCAATTTATTCTTGCTGGTCTTTATTATAAAATATTTCTTCTAGTAAAGTTTCCCTCATCTTTGCCGTGACCAGGGTTCGAACCTTAGTTACTACGGCCACAACGTGGGGTCCTAACCACTAGAGTTACTAGACGATCACGGCTCAGGAGAATATATTTCTTCATTTTGCGTTACCAATTTACCAGTTAAATTCATTCTTGGTTCGTCTTCATTATAAAAATATTTCTCCGCATGAACTTTCCGTCAGCTTTGCCGTGAACAGGATTTGAACCTGGGTTACTACGGCCACAACGTAGGGTACTAACCAATAGACGATCACGGCTCTGGAGTGGATATTTCTTCATTTTTCAAGCTAGATCTTTAATTCTTTCTTGCTGGTATTCCCTATAAAATATTTCTTCTAATAAAGTTTCCGTCATCTTTGCCGTGACCAGGATTCGAACCTGGGTTACTACGGCCGCAACGTGGGGTCCTAACCAATAGACGATCACGGCTCTAGAGAAGAGATTTCTTCATTTTGCAAGCTAGATCTTCAATTCATTCTTGCTTGTCATCATTATAAAATATTTCTTCCAATAAAGTTTCTCTCATCTTTGCCGTGACCAGGATTCGAACCTGGGTTACTACGGCCACAACGTAGGGTCCTAACCACTAGACGATCACGGCTCAGGAGAATATTTTTTTTTATTTTGCAAGCTAGATCTTCAATTCATTCTTGCTGGTCTTTATTATAAAATATTTCTTCTAATAAAGTTTGCATCATCTTTGCCCTGACCAGGATACGAAGCTGGGTTACTACGGCCACAACGTAGGGTCATAACCACTAGGCGATCACGGCTAAGGAGAAGATATGTCTTCATTTTGCAAGCTAAATCTTCAATTCATTCTTGCTGGTCTTCATTATAAAATATTTTTTCTAATAAAGTTTGCATCATCTTTGCCGTGACCAGGATTCGAAGCTGGGTTACTACGGCCACAACGTAGGGTCATAACCAACCACTAGACGATCACGGCTCTGGAGAAGATATTTCTTAATTTTGCAAGCTAGATTTCCAATTCATTCTTGCTGGTTTTTATTTTAAAAATATTTCTCCGAATGAAGTTTCCCTCATCTTTGCCGTGACCAGGATTCGAACCTGGGTTACTACGGCCACAACGTAGGGTCCTAACCACTAGACGATCACGGCTCAGGAGAAGATAGTTCTTCATTTTGCAAGTTTGATTTTCAATTCATTCTTTATTCGTCTTCATTATAAAAATATTTCTCCGAATGAAGTTTCCCTCAACTTTACCGTGACCAGGATTCGAACCTGGGTTACTACGGCCACAACGTAGAGTCCTAACCACTAGACGTTCACGGCTCTGGAGAAGATATGTCTTCATTTTGCAAGATAGATCTTCAATTAATTTTTGCTGGTCGTCATTATAAAATATTTCTTCTAATAAAGTTTGCCTCATCTTTGCCGTGACCAGGATTCGAACCTGGGTTACTACGGCCACAACGTAGGATCCTAACCACTAGACGTTCACGGCTTTGGAGAAGATATTTTTCCATTTTGCAAGCTAGATCTTCAATTCATTCTTGCTGGTCTTCATTATAAAATATTTATCCGAATGAAGTTTCCCTTATCTTTGCCGTGCCCAGGATTCGAACCTGGGTTACTACGGCGACAACGTAGGGTCCTAACCACTAGACGATTATGGCTCTGGAGAAGATATGTCTTCATTTTGCAAGATAGATCTTTAATTTATTCTTGCTGGTCTTCATTATAAAATATTTCTTGTAGTAAAGTTTACCTCAACTTGCCGTGACCAGGATACGAACCTGGGATACTAAGGCCACAACGTAGGGTCCTAACCACTAGACGATCATGGCTCATGAGAAGATATTTCTTCATTTTGCAAGCTAGATTTTCAATTCATTCTTGCTGGTCTTTATTATTTAATATTTCTTCTAATAAAGTTTCCCTCATCTTTGCCGTGACCAGGATTCGAACCTGGGTTATTACGGCCACAACGTGGGGTCCTAACCACTAGATGATCATGGCTCTAGAGAAGAGATTTCTTCATGTTGCAAGCTACATTTTTAATTCATTCTTGCTGGTCTTCATTATAAAATATTTCTTCTAATAAAGTTTCCCTCATCTTTGCCGTGACCAGGATTCGAACCTGGGTTACTACGGCCACAACGTAGGGTCCTAACCACTAGACGATCACGGCTCTGGAGAAGATATTTCTTCATTTTTCAAGCTAGATCTTCAATTCATTCTTGCTGGTCTTCATAATAAAATATTTCTTCTAAGGAAGTTTCCCTCATCTTTGCCGTGACCAGGATTCGAACCTGGGTTACTACGGCCACAACGTAGGGTCCTAACCACTAGACGATCACGGCTCAGGAGAAGATATTTTTTCATTTTAAAAGCTAGATTTTCAATTCACGCTTGCTTCCAGTTCTTTATAAAAATATTTCTCCGTATAAAGTTTCCCTCATTTTTTGCCTTGACCAGGATTCGAACCTGGGTTACTTCGGCCACAACGTTGAGTCCTAACGACTAGACGATGTCGGCTTAAAAGAGGTTGTTTTCATTATTTTATCTTTGTTTAAAAAACGTTTCTCTTAATGGAGATTCCTTCGCCTTTGTCATGGGCAGACTTCGAACTTGCGTTATTGCAGCCACAACGAGGGATTCTAACCACTAGACAATTGCAGCTTGAATTATATTCTCTTATTTAAATCGTTAGATAATAATTCACTCATTCATTTCTGAAATAAATTACTAATAGACATTCTATCATACGAGTCGTGAAAATAAGGAAAACCAACTAATTGTATGCTTACCATCTCTTTGTTCTTTTCATGATGTTATTTTAATCAATTATCTACATCTTTTATTCATCAATGGCATCGCAACCTTATCTAAAAATTAATATTTTTATGGTTAAATTTAAAAATAGATGCGCAAGTATAATTTAGCATTAAAGTTCTGATTCACACATATTGCTATTGCAGTTGTGTACAATAAATACTGGTGTACCTGCATGTGCACAATAAAAATGGTTTAAGGAGGTTCGAGCGAATCCCATGTTAAATATTTTTTTCAAGTTTCATCTTTCAAACTTTTTACACATGAAGATCAATACTTTATTTATGTCCTCTCAAAATTTGAAGGTGATCCTGCGTTTAGTTTATCCGAAAAAAAAAAAAAAAAGATTATTTTTCGAATCTTATACGCAGGGCCTATGGCAGACAAGCTTCTGTCACGTCTTTATTTATTTTTTTCGGTATTAATTTCCCAATTTTAGGGAATAAAAAACTTTATACAATAAACTTAGATAATATTAAAACACGATAACATTAAAGCAATGTGATGTTCCCGATGTAATTATTTAAATAATTATAGTTAAAATTTTTTGTTTTGAATCTTGTATATCGACAGTAATTCACATGACAGATGGTTTGGCAACGTCGTCGATAACAGCTGATTGTGAGAGAAAAGAAAAACATGGAAAATTTTGAACTTTTGAACGTCTGTGGAACTATTTGATAGAATACACTCTAGCTTTTTACATAGATTATCAATAATTTTTTGTCTTTTGGTAATTCGAGGTTTTCGGCCAACATCTTGGGCTTATAACATTCTGATCCCTTTACAACCAGCCGACTAATAACACTGATGTTGCCAGATCTTTTTATGTCACCTTATAAGTCAAAAATAACGAAGTCATTTAATAACTTTATTATATTAAATAAATAATAATTACCAATTTTTAAATTTGTTATGTTATTATAAATAAAAATAATGCATTTTAACAACTATTAGGATAATTGAAAATATAGAAAAATTCAAGCACTATTTTGACTCATTAGTTACGCTCGAACCTCCTTAATTTGTTTATAGATTTTTAATTTAGAATGTTTAAATTTTATATTTATTTAGGCTTTGTTAAAATTTTGCATTTAATATGTAATTTTGTCATACTTAAATATTTTTTCTGAATTGCCTTCACCAAAATAAAAAAAAACATTTATTACCAAATTTTCTTTATTTACCAATTACAGTAAGGCCTCGATAATCCGAACACCCAAAATTTATACCCTGTTCGGATTAATGAGGCGTTCGGATTAGAGTATGTAGATATTTTGAAAAGTGTTTTTGAAATGAAACAAAGATTTTTATAATTTACAAATTTTATTCATTAAGTACTTTTTAAAAAAAATCTAGCATAGTACTTTGACGAGTGGTGTTTAATGACAAAGTAAATGCTTTATCCCTCAACTTACGCAATAACATTTTTTCTGAAATTGAAATATCTACTTGATCCGCCCATTCCAAACATTCATTTAATGCAGACGCAACTCGAATATGTCCTTTCAATTGCTTCCTATTCCTCTAATACTAATTTAATAATACTTACTATGTCTTCATCAGTTAAGGGCTCCTGACAATCAATGTTGTCATTACTTGATAAGAAATTGTTAATCTCCTCTTCTGAAAAGCCTCTGTTAGGGAAAATGTTTAATGGAAGATCATCTTCAGGGTCAAAGTCATCCAGATCTTAGCCAGAAGTTTCCTCTGGTTTGAATAACGAGGGCCACAGAGCCTTCCAAGATTTTTTATCAGATTTGAGGACACTTGCTGCCAACATTGAGCCAGAGAAAATACAGCATCTTTCATGGTGGTTTTCTTAAGGATTTCAGATAATGTGCATTCTGAATCAACTTCTTGCTGAACAAAAACTTGTAATATGAGTGTTTTTTTGTATGTTGCTTTAATGTTCTGGATTACGTTTTGATCCATGGGTTGAATTAATTAGGGGGCATGTATAGAACAACGAAATTTTCGTCATTCCACTGAAGATCTTCTTCTTGTGGATGCGCTGGTGCGTTATCAAGAAGCAGAAGTGGTAGGTAGGTTAGCGGTAGGTTCACAGCTTCTTTATTAATTGACAGTTTTTCACCACAAAGTTTGAGTTGGCGTATTCCATGTCTTTTCTTGAATTTGTCTAACCATCCTCTACTAACAACAAATTCTCCTATTCAAGTCTTTCATGGAAAAATTTAGCTTTTTCCATCACTATGTCACCTGACAAGGGGACAGCTTTTCTTGGCAGCTCTAAAAACCACATAAATAAGGCATCTTCAAGCTGGGGGTTTTCAGGCAACTTTAAAGTTTTTCTAGCGCCTGGACCCTTTTCTGTATTTATCTGTCAAAGTCATCCAGATCTTAGCCAGAAGTTTCCTCTGGTTTGAATAACGAGGGCCACAGAGCCTTCCAAGATTTTTTATCAGATTTGAGGACACTTGCTGCCAACATTGAGCCAGAGAAAATACAGCATCTTTCATGGTGGTTTTCTTAAGGATTTCAGATAATGTGCATTCTGAATCAACTTCTTGCTGAACAAAAACTTGTAATATGAGTGTTTTTTTGTATGTTGCTTTAATGTTCTGGATTACGTTTTGATCCATGTGTTGAATTAATTAGGGGGCATGTATAGAACAACGAAATTTTCGTCATTCCACTGAAGATCTTCTTCTTGTGGATGCGCTGGTGCGTTATCAAGAAGCAGAAGTGGTAGGTAGGTTAGCGGTAGGTTCTTTTTCGATAAATATTTCTTTACTTCAGGAATAAAATGCACCTTCAGCCAGTCTAAAAATATTGCTTTTGTAACCCAAGCACTTCTTTGACCTGAGTAATGAACTGGCAATTTTTTAATTGACGCAAATGCACGTGATCTTTGTGCTTTACCAACAACCAGCAAGGGCAGTTTGTGTGTTCCGGTTGAGTTCGCACATGGCATAAAAGTGATCCTTTCTTACGACATCTTTGAACCTGATGCACTACTCTCTGACCCAGAAGCCAAAGTTTTATCTGGTAACAATTTCCAATACAAGCCCGATTCATCCGCGTTATAGATTTGATCGGCAGTTAAGTCTTTCTTCCTAATTATGTCTATGAATTTTTCCTGGAATGGTTTCACAGCTTCTTTATTAATTGACAGTTTTTCACCACAAAGTTTGAGTTGGCGTATTCCATGTCTTTTCTTGAATTTGTCTAACCATCCTCTACTAACAACAAATTCTCCTATTCAAGTCTTTCATGGAAAAATTTAGCTTTTTCCATCACTATGTCACCTGACAAGGGGACAGCTTTTCTTGGCAGCTCTAAAAACCACATAAATAAGGCATCTTCAAGCTGGGGGTTTTCAGGCAACTTTAAAGTTTTTCTAGCGCCTGGACCCTTTTCTGTATTTATCACAAATGATCGTATTTTGTCTTCCTTGCTTTTGAAATCAAAAACAGTCGATTTTCCAACGTTATACTGATGCGCAAGAGTTGTTAACGAAAAACCTTCTTTAATCTTGTCTAAAATCTCGCACTTTTGTGATATTGTCAATGTCACATGATTTCGTTTCTTTGATGTTGAAGCCATGATTCACAACGTACAAAAATAGTTAGAGAAAAGCACAAAGTAGCCGAACGATGCGCGGTGAACGAGAATTCGACGATTGATTCACCTAAAGTGAATGAGACAGCCCTACGTAGCACTGCGATATTCTGCGAGACATCGACTTGCTCGCGCAGGGGGGGGGGGGGTCGTTCGGATTATTGGGGGTTCGGATTATCGAGGCTCTACTGTATGTATTTACCAATTATAGAATTCATATTTAACATTTATTATTTCATATTATAATATTATTTTTATTATTATAAACATTAAAAAAATATAACAAAATATCCATGTTACAATATTCAATCGATTACCTCAAACTTAATTACTTAAAGTTTCATCGACTACAAAAAAAATGAAAATAAAATTATAGTTTTTATAGATTTTTATTGAACATGATTTAGCATAAAATTTAATTTTTAAAGAAAATAATTATTAATTGATACCTAGTTTTTAAATCTATATTCTGTTCGTATTTAATATCAGTACATAATATTTTCTGGTTTAAAACAATGTATTTTTATTATTAGATATTATAATTTGAAAATCTACATTAGTTGTTTGTTTAAGTTTGTTATAAACTGGTAAAAGTGTGCAAAGGTGTACTAAAAGCCCTAATTTCGGCTTACAAAACAAGGTCGTTTAATTATTTATTCTTTCTATTTTATACCATTTAAGGGAGTATCCTGTAACTGTAACTGTAACCGGCGCGGCGTCGACAGACAAAAATGGCTTTAATCTGCCGTCTACTACCCTGTCAAATTTTTCCTTGCTAACTCAAAAAATACTTCGAATTTTAACATTTTTTAACCTTTTGCTTATTATTCTGGACACTTCAAAGTATTAAAAAATAATCTAATCTAATTGTAAATCTATTCACGCGTCAGTGCTATGTAAGTATAGTATCCGCTTATTTCGGTGAAATTACTTCCGTACCAATGATAAATAATATGATTTAATATTATTTCCATATGAAATTTCATTTTCACGAATGTGTATTTATGTCATTTAGTTCATATCTGCTCGATTTTGTGTAGAAAAATTATTGATGAAGAACATATTCGATTTATTCAGTACTGCGTGATTTCTTCCATTCTTTAGTATAGCAATTATTTTTACATAAATTCTTGTATATTTGTTCTTTTCCAAAATCACTGATAGATTTGTACGAATTTGGCAATGAAAGTCAGTAGAGATTTTCTAGATGTGGTACTGAAACAGTATGGATGTGTGTATGAATACACCTGTATATATATATATATATATATATATATATATATATATATATATATATATATATATATATATATATATATATATGTGTGTGTATACACCTGTATACACCTTCGATCAATCTATGTTTGAATCGTTATGTGTATGTATTTTGTGTATCATAAAATGTGAAATATTAGAAAGTGAAGTAAAAATAATAAATGCCTAAAATAATAAATTTATTACAAAAGATTAAAATTTTAAATCTATGAAAATGCAAAGTACGATATTAACTACCTGATTCACTCAGTTGGGGTTTTAGTTTACAATTTGTCAATTTAATAGTTACCTTACAATATTTAAATTAAAAACTTAAATAAACGATAATATTATTTAAAAGCAATTATTCTTAACATATATTCACAAGTTACTGTTTAAAAATATTACTTTTGATATAATCGGTTATATACGATTTTATGAAATGGCATTTGAAATATTGCTAAAGCGAAATATTTTTTTTGGGTTGTGAGTGATATAATACTGAAAAATCGATGCCTTTTAGACTCAAATTAATCCATGCAAAATATTATTTGATTTGATTTAGAGTAATAGCCTCCGCAACGTCATTGAATTTTGGAATAAATATGGTTTTTAGACTAATTGAAATTTGAATGAACAGACGTATTTTATTCCCAGAAATTATTATAACTACAGTTTATTTTCTATAAAAAAATGCATGATCTTAAGTTTATAATCTAAAATAAGAGGCGCGAGGGAGCGCAGGAGGGGACAATTAGAACACTTGTCGCGTCATCAGTGGACTATTGGTTTTGGCTCGAATTAGACTTGCGCTAGTTATTTAACAAATCTAACCTAACGTCAATTTTGTTTCGTAAAAAACATGCAAAGAACACGAAGTGTCTTTAAATATCCTATTTTTGGTGATATTTGTGAGATAAAAGACTAATAACCTACTTACGAATATGTAATAAAATACTATGAATCGAGAAGACATCAACTAAAGTTGCAATTGGAAACTGCAAAAGAGCCTACATTTTCAGAAATAGCAAATATAGTGACATCCAGAATTGAAAATATATGTCAAAATGCATCTATTCCGATAGTAACACCAACAAGGGTCGTACATATGTTAAAAGCATACCATTTGAAATGCAGAAACCTACTCGAGTCTGTCAAAATGCTCCCTCCGGAAAAATTAGAAAGTTTTCGACAAAGTAGTAAGGTACTTTTTGATATTGCAGCATGCAAGTGTAAAGATTTCCCTTAATGTATCTGTCGCAAGGATAAAAGGTTCCCAAACAAGAACATACTTTTTTAATTGATCAAAGAACCTCTCGAAGTATGATAATAGGTGGAATCGACGTAAGTGTTACGAAGAAGTTGCAAAAGACCCTAAAGGAATGATGTAACCCCCAAACTACAGCTTTAAATACTTCGTTATCTCTTATAGAAGTTAGTACTTCTCCGGTATCGTCAGCGTCTGAAAGTCGTAGTAGTTTAGATAATTCCACTATAAACAAAACACCATAAACAAAAGCTTTCCGAAAAAAAATGTATGCGTCGATTTTCCTACTTTATCGAGACCTGTGACAGGTATGGTGTATCGGATAGAGCAGCTGTAGCGATTGCGTCGTCTATAGTGCCGCCTATAAATTTCAATGCTTCAAGATATATTGATTTAATGAATTGGCAAGAAACATTAAGTGAACCACCGATTATGAAAAACTTGCCTGACCAAGAAATTCAGTCTGTCGTATAATCAGGTGGCGAGGGTGAAGTGTTGTCTTTAAGGCTTCCATGCCACCATGCCAACTCAAGCTGTTGAACGGGCCGTAAAATTGACGACGATAGCTGCCACTTCTCAATGCATAAAAAAGTCACGATTAGGTGCAATAAGAGCCAAATTGGAATCACGAAACGTAATGCCTAAATTTGAGACATTTGAGATTTTCGAACAAATAAATTGTTCTCTTTTAAGTAATATTTTTATAGAAAAAATGTTGTATTTTTGAGATAAGGTGATTAATATATATCTGAATTATATATTGCGTATCATTTATCACCCATTTATAATTAAATAAAGCTTAATATTTGGCCATAACTGTACTAGACTTTTATCATTAAATTTAATTCATTAAATTTTTGAGGCCAGTGCGGAGGCTGAAGATTCATCAAATTAATTCAAAAATTATATATATTTTAATTTTAATATTATGCACCTCTATTACTACACTCTCTATTACAACATTAACTCACGAAAAAAATATTTTTGCATACACCCGTGCTCCACACTAACGTACATATCCGATCCCATTTTTGCCAAGAAATTCATCCAATTTTCCCCATATTTATTGAACTCGTATAGAAATTAATTAAAGCCGCATATTAGTCGATTATACCGGTACATTTTTTATAGGACTTTTGTAACTATGAGTTGTTTCTGTTTACATAGTTGTGCTTATTAGTCAGGCTATATCAATACCTTTTCTCGGTTTGGCTGCAATGTCAGTGAGAGGACGTTTAATTTGTGCAGTTTCAAAAGCAATCCGTCGTGTCAGACTGTGTCAAAAGCTTTGTTTATGTTGAGGAAAGGGCAGCGGAGTGTCGATTAAGAAGGTGAAACGTTTGTATATTGTTTGGGAAGGGTGAAAAGTGGATGTATAGTAGAATGGAAAGGTTTCCATTAAAAAAGTGAAACATCACCCTTTAAAGCCAAATTGGAAGCAAGAAATCAGATTTTTCCAAAGTCCAAATGTGGCATTTCGGGATTTGTTCTCGCCGGATTTTGACTCGCCGAGTGCAATACAATTTTCTCAATATTATCAATAATACTTACAGTATTACAATAATGTAACAATGAGATTTCACCTCAGTTGCGGGCGTTAAATAAGTAGTTATACAGCCTCGGTAGCGCAGTAGGCAGCGCGTAAGTCTCATAATCTTAAGGTCGTGAGTTCGATCCTCACCCGGGGCAGTTTTTTTAATACCTATCACTATTTATTCTACACTTTAATCTTACAATTAGCCCTAGGCCGAGAAGCGATACAACTATTTATACTATCTTGACAATTCTAGACAATTTTCTGCATTTATATATAGCAAATAGAGAATAGTACAGCCTCGGTAGCGCAGTAGGCAGCGCGTAAGTCTCATAATCTTAAGGTCGTGAGTTCGTTCCTCACCCGGGGCAGCTTGTTTTACTACCACTATTTATACTATGTTGACAATTCTAGGCAACTTTCCGCAATTATATATAGCAAATAAGCATTTCTACAGTCACGGTATCGCAGTAGGCATAGGCAGTGCGTAAGTCTTCTATCCATCTTGAGCAGCACCGACACGCACCTCATGTTAACTAATGAAACCTAAATTGACCAATCTTATAGTCTCCGGGTCAGAGGTTACGAGGTCAGTTACCGGGTCAGAGGTGGTCCGACAGGATTGTAAGAGCCGTGGCGGACGTGTGGTGGTGCCGGTCAGGAACGACATACCGTACAGCAGACTGAAAACAGACAAGCAAATTAAGATCGAAAACGTAGCTATTCGACTGACAAACAAGATTCACATAATCTCAATTTACAATTCACCGACGAACAAAATCACGTACACGGACTTGGATTTACTGACCAACATAGGATACAAAGTGCTTGTGATAGGCGAATTTAACGCTACCCACAGCGCCTGGAATTGCGGCGGAAACAACAGAAACGGAGTCACATTGTTCAATTATTCTTTAGCGAGCAGATCCACGATCCTTTATGAAACCTTTGAAACCACACGGACCGGACGACATTCAAAACAATATACTGAAAAACCTTTCTCAGAAGCCCTTAGTACAGATTAGGGTTTTCGCGTACCCGACTTTTTTTAATACCCGGGTATCGGGTATTATTTTTTCACATACCCGGGTATACCCGTATACCCGGGTATTTGCAATTTTTGCAGAAAAATAAACAATTTTCTTATAATAATGTTTTATTTTATTATGTAAGAGTGAAGTATGTCAATAAGTCTCCTTAACTTATAGTACAATCAGTCACACAGTTAAACAGTCTTGTTCTTTTTAACTAATTAGGAACTAAAATGACTTTTTACTACAATAAATTGTGTTACCAAATTACAAAAATATAACTAAATAAACTTTCTTCTCTGACACAGTTGAAATTTAAAAATCATACAGAATTAAACAGTCTTGTTTTCATAAATTTCATAATCTAAGAATAAGCAATTTTAAAATAAATCAACTTAACATAAGTAACGGATAATCAACTAAAAACATGGCGACATAACCAAACCTAACCTCAAGTTTACTGCATTTTTGTAAAAAAACTCAACGCCTTCTTAGAGTTATTTTTATTGTTTTTAGTGCAAATTTGCTAATATTATTTTTAAGGCGCTACTTAGTAATAATTTTCCAAAAATTTTGATGAATTCTTTGATCAAAGTTGGTACCCGGGTCTGACAATGAAATAGTACCCGGGTACTAAAAATTTCATATACCCGGGTATACCCGGATCCGGGTACCCGGGTAGAAAACCCTAGTGCAGATTATGATGCATATAATCAATGCTATTTTCAAACTCCGTCACTTTCCAGCGCCTTGTAAATGTGCCAACATCATTCCTATGTTAAAACCTGGTAAAAAGGACAGCGATCCGAATAACTATCGGCCCATTAGCCTTCTAAGCACACAGAGTAAAGTGACGGAGAAGATTATTCTGAGACGAGTAAACAATCACATAAACAGACACAACATACTGACGGACCTCCAATTTGGGTTCAGACAAAGACACAATACAGTTCATCAGACGACTAGAATAACTAAAGACATCACCTACAATTTTAACAAGGGAAACGTGACTGCACTAACACTACTTGACATAGAAAAAGCATTTGACAGGGTTTTGGATACCCACCGACGTTAATTCAACTTATCGACAATTACTTACGTGACAGAATGTTTATAGTTAAAATTAACAACAGTTACTCGACACACCGACCTGTGACAGCAGGGGTTCCCCAAGGGTCAATCCTAGACCCAGTCCTATTCGGCCTTTTCATAAACGACATCCCAACCATGCCACAAACAAACCTCGCCCTTTACGCGGACGACACGGCGGTTTACAGCTACTCTTGCACCGCTATAACGGCACACAAAAAAAGTTGAAATCCACCTAAGACTGATTACAGAATTTTTTTAATTATGGAAAATAACTCTGAACAGAGACAAAAGACTGAGACAATATCATTTACGAAAAAAATCACCAACACCAAAATATTCTTTCCTCCCAAGATAGACGACCACCCAATTATCCCCAAGAAATCCGTAAAATACCTAGGAATCCATCTCGACGGCAGACTCTCCTTTAAAACCCACATTAAAAAGTCCATTTCTAAAGGATTCGCTGCTCTAAAGAGTATCTACTCACCCATGAGTAAAAGGAGCGAAATGTCGAGAGAGAATATACTTCTCCTTTATAAAGTTATTATCAGACTTGTCTTGGTCTACGGTGCGCCGGCTTGGTGCGGGGCCTCTCCGACCAATCTGTTGCTTCTGCAGCGATTCCAAAACAAGTGTCTGCATATGGCGTTAAACATAAACAGATATACTAGAATTGACAGACTTCACGAAGAAGGACATATACAGCGACTAACAGACTACATTAGGGAACACGCACAGAAGTTTTACAAGACCCAGACTAACCGAAAACACCATAACAGACTTATAGGAGACATAACGAACATACGAAGACACAACGCGACCATTGAGCTAAAACATAAAATATAAAACATAACATAAAACTCCCTTATCAGACCTTACCCGTTTTCGAAGAAAGCGAGAGTGAATGAAACTGAGAATGCGTGTGAGTGCGAATGGACGTGAACGCGTATGAATGTGTAATGAATGTAAATATGTAAATAATATTTATATAGTTTCCTATATTTTATTCTTGCTTTACCCTAATACCTTATTTTAATTTTGTATCCTATTACACACACTCCGCTTGATACCTTTCCTTTTTTTGTACACCAAAATCCCATTGCAACAATTATTCCATACCTATTTCAATATCCATTCCCACCAAATCTGCAAAGGCCACCTTAGATGTCTCCGTGCAATTCTATCAGTTGCACACTGAGGCAAAACAAAGGCAAAAAATAGATCAAAGTAGGGGTAATTAGTTCGTAAGTAGGGACTCTAAGAATACCAAAACTGTAATGTAAATAACTTGTTGTTGTATATTGTATCATATAAATAAAAACCTTTGAATATAAATATAGTGCGTAAGTCTCATAATCTGAAGGTGCTGAGTTCGATCCTCACGTGGGGTATATATTTTTGGCTAGCACATCCTAAGCTGCTTTTAAGATACTTCTAATTGAAAGTCATATCCTAAATTTTGATCACCCTGTAGCATACCATATGTCTTTTTTGTTAAGGAAAGGGTTGAAATATGTTAACATGTAATCTAAAAAATCACCATCTACGAAGGCCAACATCTACAACGCCAGAGAAGAAAAAAGTGAAGAAAAAACATCAGAGATGCAGATGAGGGGCTTGTAATTCGAAGTATAGAGCTGTAGAACCATAACAGTAGACACCCTGAGGCAGCCAGCACGAAGCCATAAGCAGCTTACAATTAGCCAATTGTACAGACGAAATTTGATCGATATCTCGTCTATACTCACCTCATTCATAGAACGACTTGATAATCTAAATAGATCAATTGAGGATGCACCGGGAATGATAATAGCTGAACAAGGCCACATAACTTCTTGCTCCTCTTAGAAACCAAGCTGACTAAGAATTTCAATTGGAGTGCCTATAATTGCAATCGCCGTGATCGAGGAAAAATTGAGTCTTTGGAGACATAAGCTTTAGGCTCATTGTTGCTGTGCTAGAGGAAACTCTACAGATGATTGAGATTAGCTAAGATTTGAACATTAAATTATTTTGTTGCAATTTATCTTTTATGTGGGGAAAGTTGCAACTTGCACTTCATGGATTCATTAGTTTTTCATGGATTCAAAATATTAAGGCAAATTAAGTCAATTATATGTTTTAAATATTTAGTTTGAAAATAAAAACTGAAATATAAATATTGTTGCAATTAATCCTGCCTCTCTTACATTAAATTTACATAACCTTACATGGATGTTCTTTATTCTTCTTCTTCAAGTGCCATCTCCTCTTAGAAGGTTGGCTATCATCATAGCTATTCTCACTATTGATGTTCCAGCTCTAAACAACTCGACGGAACTATAGTTGAACCATTTTCTTAGGTTATTTAACAAGGAAATGCGTCTTATACCTCTGCTTCTTTTTCCCTGTATCTTTCTATGCATAATATTCTGCAATAATACATATTTATCTCCCCTCATCACGTGACCCAGATACTGCAGCTTCCTTATTTTAATTGTGTTCAATAATTCCCTTTCGTTTCTCAGTCTTCCCAGTACCTCCTCATTTGTTACCATGTCTACCCAACTATATGACCTTCTATATGACCACATCTCAAATGCTTCTAGTCGATCACTTAAATCTTTCTTTAACGACCAGGATTCCTTCCCATATAGCAACACCCAGAAAACATAGCACCTCAATATTCTGACTTTAAGGTGTAAGTTAAGCTTTCTATTGCATAGCACATTTCTAATTCTGTTAAATATGGTTCTGGCTTGTTCAATTCTTGTTTTAATTTCTTCAGTGTACTCATTACTTTCATTGATAGTTGTTCCCAAGTATTTGTATTAATTGACTTTCTCTACTAATTCACCATTGATCCATAGGTTTTCCTGTTGTTGCACTGATTTTGTAATGGCCATAAATTTGGTCTTTTTGATATTTAAAGTAAGTCCGCTCTCCTCGCTGCTCGTTACTGCTTGATCCACCAAGCACTTTAAATCTTCTATTGTTTCGGCAATACGTATGGTGTCATCTGCATACCGGATATTGTTAATGCGTATTCCATTTACCTTTACTCCCGTTGTTGCTCCCTTACATTAACTTTATATAACCTTACATTAATGTTCTTTATTATACAAATTTAAATATATTTTTAGAAATACAATATGGCAATAAACATTCTAGATGAGAATGTCTTAGAAAAGGTTTTGCATCTTCTAGAAAGAGAATCGACGGAGTGCACCGACAAAATAATAAAGCTATTTCCATTCCACCAATTAGTGGAACTAGAGGGACTGAATGATGGAAGTATTAGGTAAATATGACTTTTAATTTTAAGTCCGAATAATAAATACAAATCCTTTCTAGCTTAAATTCCAACATATTAAAATATTTAATCAAAAATGAGAATTTTATGTTAGACGTGGAAAAAATAAAAGCTGCTCTAGGTTTCATCTTCGTTAACTTAACGTTTCTAATTAAGCAAACCGAGTGTGGTAGCAGTGTCTTTCAGTTATTAGATAACTTAAAAAATATACTTATTAAGTAAGTAATAAATAATAATAATTTAATAATAATTTAATATAAGTATAAATATTTGATTCAAATTGACTAAATGCGGAATAAGAATAGTTATTTCAGAGATGTGTAAATGGAGCAAGGCCGGCTGGATGTTGTGTGGGCCCTCAGTAACAAGATACGTCCACAAAGATGTATATACAGTATAATCTTGATAATCCGGCTTGGTTAATCCGACACGTTCCGTAATCCGGCGCTCTGCGGAAACACGTGTTTTTCTTTACGCTGCCCCGTGCCGGATATAAACCTCGCGCACAGAAGAAATAAAGTAAAAAACAACACTATCCAGTATTCTTGGAAAAAGGTGTGGCCAACACCTTTCTTTTAACTCTGAAAACTTGATTGACAATTCTGACCAAGCTAACTCCACTCTACAATTGCGCATTTGATTTATTTTTGTTATAAATCGAAATCTGATATTTAAGTTTATAACAAAATATAAAATATAAAAATTTTTTGTTTTTTTTTTGTTGAAATTAAAAAGTTATAACAAATGGAGAATATATTTTTGAACTCGGTACCGAAAACAGGCCGGTTACCCGTGTGACGTAAAATGTGTAATTTCTACCCGTGCATGACTGTGTTGATACAGTAGTTGTAGTAGACATGTCAAAAATGTCAAATATTAAAAGTCAAATATTAAAAGTTATCGTGCTTGTTTGGTACCATCGTGTGGAGTACTACAGAAAGTACTACTCAAACAATGTTCTTACATGTCCCACATTGTTAAACGTCGAAACCAATGGTTTTAAACAGTGCGCCAAAAAAATGTATGTTTGAATGTTAGAATGAAGTTTCTCGCTTATGAAATTATAGCGCGTTTGGAGTAGAGATGAGCATGGGACGAGTTTCTCGTCCCAGATCCTATCCCGTGGGACGTATCCCAGTCACTGTCCCATCCCATCACATTTTCTTCCCATTATCCCATCCCATAAACGTAAAATTTTCGTCCCATCCCATCCCATCAATCCCATCCCATCCCGGTCGCTCGGCCCGTCCCATTCATCCCATTTTTCCCATACAGCAGACTTTCTTTTCGATTTCTCGACAATTAGTAATTCGTTTTCGTCGCAAATGGATCGGATTGGTGATTGGAAATTTGGTGATGATTGGTGATGGAAAGATTTTTTAGGAACTACATTGTTATCCCAGAAATCTCCTGAGCTGAACATGTATTACAATTTTGCGTATTGGCACGATAAACGTTAAATTTGGACTATTGTGTATTTTCAATGTAATCGTTAAAACCGTTAAAAACAAAGTTTCACCATTTTCAAGACTAAAATAGGACTTTTCTTTTTCACAAAAGAAAAACACCAGCCGAACTGCGCAAGCGCGATTCGGTAACCGACAAACTGCCGGGCCGAGTCGTGAAAAACTTAATTAAAGCCTACACAACAAAACAAAAATATAGAAATAGCTAACAAAAATAGAGTGATTGTATTGGGAGCCCACTTGTGTCTACAAGCAAATGAAAATAAAAAGATTCTTATATGAAAGCAATTAATTATGCACGAATTAGATTTACTAGATTATCAAAATGCGTCCCACTTCGTCCCATACAAAATTGTCGTCCCATCCAATCCCATCCCAAGCGAATGTGATTTTTTTTTTAACTTTTTTTTTTAAGGTTTTAAAATGCATAAAAAATCGATATATTTTTTTTCAACAACCCAATTGTCTTCCTATCTGTTCTAAGTTTGTACATATTTTTTTTGTATGTACACGTTTACCATATTTTATTCTTTATGAAATTGAATTGTACATAAAATATGTAAAATTGTTCTTGTTTTCGTTTAATCCCGATATTCCGGCCGTTTTCTGGTTCCATATGTGTCGAATTATCAAGATTATACTGTATAAGGATTTTTTATAACATTTTTTTTTAGAAATTCAGAATTCTCCAAAACCTCGATGTAGGTACCCAATTTCAACGTATCAGCCGGCCTCGAAATCGACAAATGGCATTTTCTTTGCGCTATTTTATAAGCTGAGTAAATGTAATTGCGAACTTATCTACTTTTTCTTTTCTGGTGTAATAGAGACGAAAGAAGAATCTAAATTATTGCACCTATTCCTAAGGCTATATCTAATCAGATAATACTTTGAAATAATACTTAAACTATAAGGCAACATAAACTTAGTTTTACTAACATGTTGGTGCTAAAATATTTGCGGTTTTAATGTATTTACTAAGTTCAATAAATAATCCTTAAACTGATAGTATAGAGACAAATATTTAGATAGATTATTCATTCATAGACAAATTATTCTCGGGAATGTTACCACAAAGTTTAAGAGACATATGATCTCTAGGCTTCCTATCAGAAGAGATCAAGAAGCATGGACTAGAGAAAATATAGAGGAGAAACAAACTAATTATATATATAAATATCTAACTCATAACTACATATATACTATATCAAAAAAAACTATCAAAAAACAGTTTCCTATAAGAAAAAAACCCGGCCAAGTGCGAGTTGTGACTCGCGCACCTAGGGTTCCGTACAAACTTGTAAGTAAGTTATCTTTTTTTGTGAAGGACGTAGCAAGAGGACGCACATTCAGTTAACTTGTCAAGTGGCCCTCCTGAAATCACGACCATCTTAGTACCGCTGCAAGCATAACCTCAAGATGTCGCTGTCGTACGATGGAATTATACCCTATATTTTATTACCATACATCCCCCATTCACTATGAGTGTTTAGAGGTTCTGGAACTTCACTATTTGTTTTTACTGCTCAATTTTGCCTGTATACCTATATACCCTGTATAAAGGTATACAGGGTATTTTTTTTTAAATAACGCGAATATTTTTAAACTTATAAAAAGAAAATTTTAGTTTAGTATTACAATTATTCACTATCTTATATTAAGATCTAACTATTTCTAGATCTAATATAAACTAATATATTAACTATTTCTAGATCTATTTCGATACTCTTAACATTCAGTTGTTCAATTGATTGCTTTTGGGCAATTGACTACCAAAAAATATTGGGCGTACGTGATTTAAGTATATGTAGATTATAAAGAAAAATTAGACGAAATATAATATATACAGGATGTTACGGGACTTGAGTATGTCGCATGTCGGTTATAAACAAGCAAAATTTAGACATAATATATACCCTGTATATATTATGTATATAGAGCGTACGTGATGAAATGCATAACGAATATAAACAGAAAATTCAGAATAAACAGCTGGGTGCCGACACATACTTTTTAACCTTCGGACCTAACCGAGGAGGACCTAACTGTATGCAACCCATGTGCTTTCTAATAGTAAATTCGCATTTTTCTTGTAATTAAACTACATATTTACGGTTTTCAGATTTTTCCCTTAACATGTGCTGTAAGAAACCGCTTTTTGCCAAATTTCATGATTCTAGGTCAACGGGAAGTACCCTATAGGTTTTGATTCCCTTGTGAAATCGCAAAATATGCGACATAAACGGTGTTATCTTTTGATCGCGTTGACTTACAAGTTTGATTTTTTCACAGCTGTAAGAGACCCTGGATGTTACCTCTACGCGTTCCTGAGAAAAATGGTCTTGACAGACAGACAGACGGACAGACAGACAGACATACGGACAACAAAGTGATCCTATAAGGGTTCCGTTTTCGGTACGGAACCCGAAAAATAGAAAGCAGTACCTCCGTTAATCGAAAGAACTAGCTAATTAAAATTATCTTTTATTCGATGAAAATAGGTTTCATCTCACTTGCTGATGTAAATTTGTTGTCTATAAAGGGCATTGCTTACAAAATCAATCATATATCTGAAAGCTGCGAATCGGATGAGGAAATTACGTTATTTTACGTAAATTAATGAAATCACGTAAAATTAATGAAACATGATAAGTCATCGATTGAAGTCCTATAGACCCATATTGTTCTTGCTAATTGTGTCAAAATTATTCAAAAAATATCAAATTGACTTTCAGCAGAATTGACATACTATTGATTGACCTACTACACATAATTACGGACATTCAGTGCATATTGGAAGGAAATAGTCTATTCTAGAGTATTTTTAGGCCCTCTGACAAGATAAATGTTTAGTGACTTACAGAGTTTAGTTACATGGAAGCTTAGTTCACAAATTAAATAAAATGTTCTCTCCCAAAACAATATATGGGTCATTTCATGTCAAATCGACCAATAGTTGAAATCGACCCCTTTCGATTTGGTTGAATTTTGGTAGGAAGTGTTAAGTTCTTAATATTAACACGAAATTTTACCAAAGGAAAAACTATTTTTATTTATTCACTATTTTTCCAGTTTTTCAAGTTTATTTTTGAAATATCTAAAAAACTATTATATTTACAAAAAGAGACCTTTAGTTAGCTTTAATGGGGATATTTGCGGCAACAAAAAAATATTTATATAAATATCATTTTTTAGAAATCAAAAACTTAAAAAATCTTGAACAATAAAAAATTTCCTATATTTAAAAAAAAACACCTCTTTGATATAAAAAATGAGCAAGAAAAGTTTTTGATTTAATAAATTTTGAAAATATCACAATTTTTAAACTTTTTGATTTTTCAGAAAGAATTACGATATATATCTATCTATATATATATATATATATATATATATATATATATATATTTATATATATATATATATATATATATATATATATATATATATATATATATATATATATATATATATATAGACTTTCCCTACTTCTCTTCAACTGTGTCCTTGCAAAGCTTATGAGAGAATGTCGCAAGGAACTGAACAATTTGGGTGTTCAGAGTATCTGGGACGTAAGAACGATGGACTGGTTGTAGATTGCCTGGCCTTTGCAGATGACATGACTCTGTTTGGTGATTCTCTTGAGATGGCAACAATGCAGGTAAACTGCCTCAGAAAACAGGCTGCCAAAGTGGTTCTTCAAGCGTCGCTGGAGAAAACAAAATTCTTCACCAACATCAGAGAAGCAAACAGAGAGATGTTACTAGAACAGGAAAACATGAAGAGGACTGAGAAATTTAAGTATCTCGGCGAATGGATTGAACCCAACTTATTAGAAAGAGCATCATTATCCACGAGAGTCAACAAGTTAGAACTAGCCTATCGGCTGACTAAGAATACTTACAATAAGAAATGCTTGTCACGCAGCCTGAATCTTAAGCACTACACATCAGTCTTACGACCAGAAGCCCTGTATGCCATGGAGTGTCTTTCCTTGAACCGAAGAGGTCTAGTAGAGAAATTGTAAATCAGAGAGAGGAGAATCCTCAGGAAGATCCTAGGCCCGGTAAAGAACGATGGGGAATTCCGAGGGCGGCATAACTCTGAGCTCTACGAACATATTGAGATGCTCTCTGACTGTGCAATGAAAAGAAGGGTAGCTTTGTATGGCCACGTTGCAAGATTGCCTCCAAACCGACTAACCAACCGTCTGTTCACCTTCTGGCAAAATAAGAAGGTTCGTACCACTTGGTTGACAGAAACCGAGAAGGATATTAAAGAACTGAGAATAATAGATCTACAAAACAGACAGTCTGTGAGACGCACCCAGAAGGAAGTCCGTGGATTTCAGGAAAAACCCCGTAGGAAAGGTACCCCCTGGACAAAAGACAGAAAAGTTACACCGGCAGAAGATGCAACAATACTGGGCAAAGGTTAAAGCCCTACAGTTGAACAAGCGTGGTCCAAAGTAGGCCTATTCGAAAGAAGAAGAAACAGAGATTTTTAAAATGAGGTAAACGATGTAAGGGTGAAAAGAGGTTCAGTAATATACTATAAGAGGTTCAGGACTATCATTTAGTGTTGTCAAAAATACAATTAAAGTTAAAAACAAGTTACAAACAGCAAAATAATACAGGAAAAATGCGAAAAAATTGTGGGAAGAAGAAACCTACAATCAGAGGAGTTAACATCTAGGGAAGGTTTAAGACAAGGAGGAATCCTCAGCCCAGCCTTGTTCAATATACTTATGGACGATAAGTGCACAAAATTATGAAAGTGGTATTAAAAAAATAAGTCAAAATTAAAAAGAAATAGTTTATTAGTTGTTTCACACAGCATTATTTAAAACTAAATTTATTCAATGTACGATATTTTTACGATATTGTCAAAAATGAACCAATAGATTGTGGTTGTAATTTCAACAATATATGGAATTCATTTAGTGTTAATAATGTGGTGTGAAATAACTGATAAACTAATTTTTTTTAATTTTGACTTAGACCACTTTCATATTTATGGGCACATATAATAAAAGAATTAAAGAGTAAAGTGAAGAAACTAAAGGTTGGATATAAGAACACGACCTGGTAATATATGCGAAAAACGAACAAGATCTGCAACATAACCTGAATATATGGAAAAATGCACTAATAGGTAGAAATATGAGAATGAATGCAGGAAAAATCAATGTAATGGTGATAGGAAAGGAAGACTTGGAAATATCAATAAAATTAGATGAAAAAGGATTAGAGCAAGTGTAAACATTTAAATATTTGGGAGTGAAGATTCACAGAAATGGAAAGATCGATGCAGAAATAAATGATAGACTGGAAAGTGATGCTAGGTTATATAATTCACTGAACAACGACTTCATAAGAAAAAAAGAAATATCAAACAAATTAAAAATTACTGTATTCAAAACTATTTTGAAAGCCGCATTAACTTACGGAAGCGAGAGCTGGGTGTAATCCAAACAAGCAAATAGCAAGATTCAAGCAACGTAAATGAGGTACCTACGAGGAGTGAAGGAGATTACACGAAGTGATAGAATCAGAAACAACATAGTAAGAGAAGAACTGGAAGTAGAACTCATCATAGAAAGCATCAAACGGCAACAATTAAAATGGTTTGGTCACCTAGTGAGGATGAAGTAGGAAAGATCAACATTACAAATATGGCAGAGGAGATATATAGCAAACCCAAGATCTTTTTTGGAACTATAAGTTTTCTAGATATTTGAAAAATAAACTTGAAAAACTGAAAATAGTGAAATTTTTAATTTTGCATCGAAAAACCTTTTTAATTTTTTTTATTACCCATGCATTAAAAGTACTAGCATGGCGCACGTTTTTTATTACGAGAAATTCCACTTTTGGTTGTATTACCACATAACTCGTGTAACGAACGCAAATATTCAATATCGCTATGTTACGTTAAAAAAAAGAAATGAATAAGATAAACACAATCAGTGAGAGCACTTCGCTCTCGTGTTCAATTGACAACCTACCACCCTAGTTACAAAATATACTATTAATTAAGTTTCGAAGCAACTTACGACAAAAAACATTTTTAATTTTTTTCCTTTGTTAGAACTTAGTTTTATGATGAAAGAAATTTTGTCACAAAAAACAATAGACAAGCTGGAATTGTCAATGCCAATTTCATAATTTAAAAAATAGGACAGTAATTTGTAAACTCTGCACCAAAATTTATAAACTAAGGTAAATGATAGAAACAGCAATTATTTTTGCACCAACCTTTTCAATAATAAATTATAAACTATATTATTTCCTTTCAGGTGAAATAGAAACAAAAAGAGTCCAAAAGCTCGATTAAACTATTTAGGGTTTATTTTAGCTTTTGGCAGATACATTATTGTATATTTTTGTTGTATTATAAGTTTTTGAATATAATTCTTTGTTGAATAATATAGATCATAATTTCGAAAACAATTAATTGTAGAAATTATTTTGATGATTGAAACAAATAATCAAAAATTGAAATAATATTTAAAATTAAGAATAGTTGTCAATAGAAATTGAGTATTAGAATAAATTTATTTTGAAAATATCTTATTTGTTTACGTAATTATTTTTGCAGATTAAATAATGCGACTAAATATGTTCTCAATAAAGATTTGTCTAGTGATTTATGTAAAATATTAGATAGTCCTCATGTATTAAACGATAGCATAAAGTTATGCTGCTGCAGCATTATGATGGAAATGCTAAGTGTTAAACATTTAAAAGTTGTGGACATGAATACCTTCGTACAATGCGTTTCTAACTTATTAATCAAACTGGATAAGGATCTTCTTCAAGGATTTCAAATTATTAACGGCATTCTTCAGTAAGAATATAAACTAAGAATATTAGAGTTGTCGCTCACCCGTTTTCTCTTTCTTTATAATTGAATTTGGTTAATCAATGTGACCAGTTACTAAGAGGTTTATGGCATAAGTTCTTGAAATGTGAGACGTATCCAAACTTAAATTATCGCTTAAATGTTGAACATGAACATGAATTTCTAATAACGTTTTCTAAAATGCGTTTTCTGCAGGGGCTGATGGGACATGTGCCAAGGGCACCCAGTTCACCCACGCTTTATCAAATTGTTGGATAAAAATAATTGGTGTTCAAGCACATGACATTAAACTATCATACGTTAACAGTTATGTCAAAAAAATGATTTGCTGTTATTTTCTGTCATTAGTAAACATTGCGGTTAAATTTTGGAAAGTTACACTATCTAAAGACGCTTAGAAATTATAAAAATTCACTTTGAAATGGTAAAAGAATTGCGAAGACTATTTCCGCATGCAGTACTTTTAGTTCATTGTAATACACCTCCTAACATCGTGGTGAATTTAATAAATTTGAGTCGACTGGTTCAAAATCATGCAAGAAATCGTGAAAAATCGTGCTTGAAAATTGGGTTTTAGAAAATCAAAAAGTTCACTTTAACGGCAAGATGTTTCATTAAATTTTACCGGCTTTGCAATTCTTCTTCTTTCAGTTCCCTCCTATCGGAGATTGGAAATCATCATAACGACACGTATCTTGTTGACGGCCGCAATGAACAGCTCGGCAGACGTGCAGTCAAACCACTCTCTCAGGTTGCGAAGCCACGATATCCTCCTTTTGCCAACAGTTCTTTTTCTTCTAATTTTACCCTGGATATTTTTTTAGTTTGAGGATATTGTATCTTTCTCCTCTTAGTATGTGTCCCAGGTACTCAAGTTTTCTTTTTTAATGGTTTTATGGATCTATCTGGTTTTATCCATCCTGTACAGTACTTCTTCTTTGGTAATTTTGTCGGTCCATGAAATTTTGAGGAATTTCGTATAACACCACATTTCGAAAGCCTCAAAAGTTTTGATGTTTTCCGGCTTTTATGTCCAGGCTTCCATTCCATATATCAGAGTTGGAAAGATATAGCACTTTAGCATTCGGTTTCTAATCTCTAATTTAATGCTGCGGTTATTGAGAATTTTCCCTATTTTAGAAAGGGCACTACGAGCGAGTTCTATTCTGCAGTTTATCCTTGGTTTGCTCTGCATTATTTGTTACCCATGTTCCCATGTACTTGTGGAAGGATACCCTTTATATAGTTTCATTGTTAATGACTATAGATGGTCTATTATGATTAATGTTTCGGTACTTTGTAGTAGCAATAGCTTTTGTCTTCTTTGTGTTTATTTCCAGTCCGTACCTTTATAGTGGGTGTTTACTGAATCGACTAGGCGCTGTAGGTCTTCTATGTTGTCAGTTATAATGTTAGTGTCATCTGCATATCGTATTGTCTCGTCATTTTTGACGATGCCTCCCATCTATTCTGACAATGCTTCTTTGAAGATACATTCACTATATACATTGAATAAGAGAGGCGACAGTATACATCCCTCTCTCACTCCACGGCATATTTTAACCTCTTCGTTTAGGTCTTTTCCGACTTTTACTTTAGCTGTTTGGTGTCAGTAGAGGTTAGAGATTATTCTTATATCTCTACTATCAATGTTTTTCCGTTCTGTTGTATCAACAACGAACCCTTATAGTTTCGATATCTCCGTCCATCCGTCTGTCCGCAGTTTAACTCAGAGACTATTAGAGATATAAATCTGTAATTTGGCATGTATATACAGATTAGTCACGCCGACAAATTGGTAAAATAAAATCTTGAAAAACATTTTTTTAGGGTACCTCCTCTACACGTAAAGTGGTTACGTTTTTTTTCATCTACCCCATGGTATGGGGTGTCGTTGGGTGTGTGGTTGGACAGGAATATTACAGGTTTGTGAGATCCGTTTGTGAAATATTAAGCTTTAAAGTGCTAATTTTTGTTCGCCAGTAAAGTGTACCCCCCCGCTGCCAGCTAAATGGCTGTTTCTGGATAGTAGTAGTAGAAGTATATATATATATATATATATATATATATATATATACATATATATATATATATATATATATATATATATATATATATATATATATATATATATATATATATATATATATATATTATCGATAATTCCCCTTTAAGGAGAGCGCTAAAACACAATCAATTAACATGTAATGTTTTCTGTCTTCTTCTTTCTGCCCAGAAACCTCTCATATATTCGCTGTGTTTCTTCTTCATCTCTTCTGTCCACTTCTTTCCTATTTTCTTCTGTTTGGGAATTTGTTCAAACTTCTGTTTTCTGATTTTTTCTCTGTATATTTTCCTGTCGGTCATGTCTTCTGTGGAGGTGTTGAGTATCTTGAGGTCATCACTATGTTAAAAATTTTCTTAGTCAGTCTGTTTTCATTCATCCTATATATGTGTCCATAGAATTATGCCCTTCTTTTCCTGATGTTGTTTGTAACCTTCTCCGTCTGTTCGTACAGTTCTTTTGTTGGTCTCTTTCTTAGTATTTTCCTCTCTTGTCTTTCTATATCCTTGATTTTCGTTCGTCCCTTGATTACCGTTGTTTCTGAGGCATACAAGGCCTGTGGTAGAACTACTGTATTGAAGTGTCTTAATTTAGCATTAATAGATATACTCCTTTTGTTGTAGTGGTTCCATGTAAGTCTGTATGCTTGTTGTATGTTTTTTGACCCTTTCTTCATTGGATTTTGTGTTTAGTCCTGTTTTCTGTATAATCTCTCCCAGGTATTTGAAACTGTCTACTTGTGTTGTCTTTCCATACTTAGTTATAAGTGGGTGTCTGTCTGTAGATTTTGTGTCCATGTACTGTGCTTTTTCGTAGGAGATTTGTAGCCCTGCTTTGGATGAGATTTCGTGGAGTGTCTCTAGAGCTACTTTGGCTTCTTTTCTACTATTTGTTATGATGGCTATATTATCAGCGAATGCCAAACATTTTATGTTTACGATTCTATCCTTGTGTCTCCCCATCTTTACCCCACTGACTCCTTTTTCCCATGTCCTGATTATTTTCTCTAAAACTGAATTACATAGAATGGGTGAGAGGCCATCTCCCTGTCTCACTCCTGTCTTAATTTCAAATGGTTCTGAGACCTCTCCCATGAACTTCAATTTTGATGTGGTATTTGTTAGTGTTTCCTGGATTAGATTTCTGGTCTTGTTGTCCACCTTCATTTCTTCCAATGTATTGAAGAGTGTTTTTCTATCTATGGAGTCGTAGGCCTTCACAAATAGTCGACAAATATTACTGTGGTGTTCCTGGTCTTTCTCGTTGTTAGTATTGTTTTCAAGCACCAGATCTGTTCACTGCACGATCTACCTTTCCTGAACCCTCCTTGGTATTCTCCTATCTGTGGGTCTATCTGAGGTTCTAGCCGATTTAACAGGGATTTGGACAGAATTTTGTATGTCACAGCTAGTAATGATATTCCTCGGTAGTTATTAGGGTCCGTTTTATCTCCTCTCTTGTAGAGGGGGTGTATTAGGGCTAACTTCCATTCTTCTGGTATTTTTACTGTTTCCCAAATGTGTTCGATGATTCTGTGTATTTTAGGTGTAATATTTTCATGGTCTAGCTTCTAGATTTCCGAAATCAGTCAATCTTCTCCAGGTGCTCTGTAATTTTTCAGTGATTTTATTGTGTTTACAATTTCTTCGAGTGTAGGGGGTTTGCAATCCGGGTTAAGTTCTGGCTTTTCGAACTGTAGTTTCTGTGTTGGTTTTTCACAGTTGAGTAGTGTGTCAAAGTAGTTTGCTAATATTTCAAAGTTCTTTTTAGGGTTTGTCTCCAAAGATCCATCTTGTCTTTTGAAGCATAAGCTCGGTGGTTGATATCCTGTCATATTTTCCCTGAATATTCTGTAAAAATTTCGTGTGTTGTTTTTGTTGAAGTTCTCTTCTATCTCCTTCAACATGTTGTTTTCATAACCTCTTTTTTCTCTGCGGATTATTTTGGAGGAGGCCTTCTGTATCTTGATAAATTCTTCCCATTTTTCGGGTGTTCTGTTGCTGTTAATTTTTTTCCAGGATTGTCTTCTGCCTTCTATAACTCTGTCGCATGCCATGTTCCACCATCTGTGTTTCCTTTTTCTCGGTGGTTGCCCCAATTTTAACAATTCTTTCATTTTTCCTGACAGTTCTGTCCAATTGTTACTCTCAATTTTTTTATTTTTTTCTGTAATTTCTTTCTTGTTTAATTGTAGGTACTCTGGGTCTGTTCTGAAAGTTCTGTTGGTTCTCTTGATTTGTCTGTAGGGTATAAATTTCATTTTGAATTGGAAGAGATGATGATCGGATTCAAAAAATCCTTTCCTTGTCCTAACATTCATAATTTCTCTGGTGTTTTTCTTGGATATCGTTATGTGGTCAATCTGAAATTGATTTTCTCCGTAGTTTGTTGTGTGGTTTCTGGAATTGCGTTGATTTTGAGGTTGAAATTTCTGCAGAAGTTTATTAAGTTCTCTCCATTCTTATTTCTCCTCTTGTGGGCCGTGTGTTTTCCTGTTGTGTCTCTGATTTTCTTTCCCTGCCTAATTGGCCATTAAAATCTCCTAGTAACACTTTTACCTGCTTCGTGGGGATTTTGTTCGTGGTTTCTTCCAGATCTTCCCAGAATTCATCTATCATCTGCGGATTTTTCTTGTTGTAGTTATTCGTGGGGGCATGTGTCGAATCGTAAGTGTTATTTTTTCTGATTTTGAGGTGAAATCCATTACAGAATCCAGTATCGATTTGTGTACTACAAATCCTGTTCCGAAGAGTTTGAGGTTTCTTTTTGAAATGGTTATGGCTGGTTTCCCTTTGTATATTCTGTAGTTTTCCGACTCAAAGTGGTTCTTATCTGAGAATCGTATTTCCTGTATTGCCAGTATTTTGATGTTGAATTTATCCATGGCGTTCGTCAGTTGTTTCAATTTACTTACTTTCAGTAGTGTGTTCGTGTTGAGTGTTCCCATGTAAAATATTCTCTTAGACTTGAGTGTTTTTGAGAGGCTCCGATTCTTCTCTTCATGAGATGCCTGATCCCCTGGAATCCGATGATCACGTCTATTACCCAGTCTTTTGGACTGGGGCCCAGGGAAGTGGATTATTTCCCGTTGTTCTGACATGATTACTGGTTTGTGTTGAGGTTTTGGAGGTGAAATCCAAACGGATCTCACCAAATTTCGACTGGAGTTTTGAGTTCCAGAAGGTTCAATCACAGCCGAGCTCACAGAGCCAACAGACGCTGACCAGAGTACCGGTGGTTCCCACACAGACGTGTCTGGATTTTCACCTGTAACCCTAGGCAGGGGCCCTCACAGGGTGCTACCATCCGGAGCCAGATGGACCCAGGTTTTTTAATGAGGTGTTACTTCTCTCCCTCCTTTAAAAATTATTCAATCAAAAAATCCAGAAATCCTGAAATTTTGAAACTTCCCCACCCATCACAGTAACTATGAAATTTTGGCGGTTCTTAAATGTCAAAATTTCATCAAAATAAATCCGAAAGTTCTAGTATAAAGACTCTATTACTGGTGCAGTTTTGTACAGTCACACTAACAACACTATTCCGTCGCACGTTTTCCACTAATTTATATTTAATAGACTCATCAATTTTACCACTTTTTAATATTTTTTTACACAGAAATTTCAAACGATCCCGTTGATATATATATATATATATATATATATATATATATATATATATATATATATATATGTGTGTGTGTGTGTGTGTGTGTGTGTTGTATTGTTTTCTCGGGGATTCCGCGTTGATGTTGAGGGCTGGTTCTGAAAAGAACCGGATTCTCGACGTTTCGGCGAACTAACATTCGCCATTTTCAAGAGATATATGCGTCCGTGTGGTTCAACCGTTAGACGCATACTTATACGTAATACTTGTAAGTACGCATACTTACAGACGCATACAGTATGCGTCTAACGGTTGACCCGCACGGACGCATATATCTCTTGAAAATGGCGAATGTTAGTTCGTCGAAATGTCGAGAATCCGGTTCTTTTCAGAACCAGCCCTCAACATCAACGCGGAATCCCCGAGAAAACAATACAACACAGGTATCTATCCGCAAAAACGTCAAATACAACATATATATATATATATATATATATATATATATATATAAATACATATATATATATATATATATATATATATATATATATATATATATATATATATATATATATATATAATGAAGTTACAAGGAAAAGTATCACAGCTAACAAGAGTAGTTTGTAAGTAGACTTTATTAGTTTACGAGTAATATTCCACCAACTTATAAAATGTAACAAATCGAGCGTCAGCCGTATAACAGCATTAGTTATGTTGAACGTCAAACTCGACAACATCAATGTCAGCTGATTAAATTATTGGTTATGGACATTTGAGTCTTAAGTCATACGAGTCAGAATGGCAACTACGGAAACCTACATTGCGCGTGGCCTGACACGCACTTGGCCGTTTTTTCCTCTTTGGTATCTCTAGTAGTTTAGTATGTTTAACCCTGTCAAAAGCTTTCTGGAAGTCGATGTAGCAGATGTACATTTTATGGTTCATGTCTAGACATCTTTGCCGCCACAGACTCAATCCAAAGAGTGCTTCTCTGGTTCCCATACCTTTCCTAAGTCCCACCTGCGTGTCGCTAATGTCTTGTTCTAGTTTTTTGTATATTGGGTTGTGTATTACCTTTAAGAAGATATTCTAGGTGTGGCTCATTAGGACAATAATCTTGTGGTCTAAATAATCTTTGGCTCCATTCTTTGTAATTAATTATTTGTAATACCGGCCACAATTATGAACAACTTTATATGCATCCTCAGCAGGTTACGGTTTCATTTGGATTTTGAACGGGAAGATTGATTGCACCTTACTCTTCCGAAATGAAAAGGAATAGGTTGTTACCCACAATGAAATTAGAAATCGTGAGATGCTTATGGGTTGCTATGGGATGCTTTGAATGGGATGTAGATGAAGATATGGATGTGAAAGACGTTTTATGAAACACGATTTCAATAAGACAACGCGTCACACTGACAATAAATACATGCAATTAGTGATAACAAAATTTAATGCGTATGATGTGAATTGGACATCTAGATAATGTGATTTGACACCATTAGACTTGATAAATTAAAATTTAAAAATCTAAAATAAGTTAAATATTGTTTTATTGCTGTTTAGCATATCTTGCATATCGCCTTCCTCCCGCCCTAGTTACTGTTATTTTTACTTAGCAAAAATATTGCCGAAAATTATCTTTTTCGTTCTGTTAGGACCGGAAAGAAAATTTATCGCTTAGCTTAACAACAGCCAATGCGCAGGATTTTTGAAGACCTCGAACAGAATATGCAAATGAAAACATGGATAAAATAACGTGAAAAATTGGAAGAAATGAAATGACATTCGGAATTTTGAAATTAGATTTATTGGCATTTTCATACAAGATCTAATTGTAAGTGACACATTAGTTACATTTTAAAGGTCATCAAAACTTCTTCCTAGATTTAAGCTACATAATTAACGATTTTATATATAAATTAATTCTGAGCGAAGCCCAGCTGCATGCATTACGAGTTACTATATGACACGTCATTTATAAACAACCTGTACTAGACCTTTTTATAGTAAAATTTTGTTTGTTTTCATATGTCAATTTACGCCATCTTTTTGGGGCACTTTTTGACGTATAACCAGTGAAAATTAAAAAATGTGCCCGAAACTTTCATATTCCAGCCTTTACCGCCTTAACATGGCGGAAGCGCATGCGCTTAAATAACCGTAAAAAGGTCTATCGGCTTATATTATATCGAAGACGATGAAGTTTCTATTTATTACAGTCTATGCCAACCACCAGAATGAAGACAACAAGTACAATAAATAGGTCATACCATTGCCACGATGTTCGGAGACGAGCGATACGATTGAAAATGCCAACCACATACCCTCTTGTCACTCAAATTGAAAGTACAAATGCTGTTGTACCAGAATATCAAGACTACGCATCCAACAGACAAAGAACATTGTGGGGAGTATGTTTGCGACATAATTTCAGGAATTTGTAGATGAAAGGGCACTGCTGTATAGCGGTGTAGGGTGTATAGCGGCTGTATTAGAACAGCAAGACTATGTACAGATATACATTGCACAATTTGAGGAGGATGTTAATTCTGTACGACTTCAGGAATTTCTTGATTTAGTGATGAAGACCTCCAATTGGAAGTGCAGATGTAGTTCTAATAAGCTAATAGGAATGCGGATATATTCAGAGAAACAATGAATATTTTGGCGAGGATTCTTGCATTGTTCTCACAGCCCTTGATACATCTCAAGAAAAGGCCTTTTTTAGACTTTGCAACAGCTAAACTATATACAAAAAGTAATAGAAGACCTAACACATTCGTTTCCAGTCGAGTTATGGGAAATGACACAAAAATGGGAAATGAGTGGGAAATGAAATATTGCAAGTTTGAACTTGTTTGATCTAAATTTCGAAATAACGTGAATGATAAACAACGAATTTTGTTTAAGAATCTGCCCCTAATAATATGTAATTCTTTTGTGTTTCTGCACAAATATTTAAAAGTTTAAATGTCTAAACAGTTCTGCATAATCCAAGAAGTTTGTTGTCACCGAAGTAAATAATATACAATAAAAAAATAAATAATCAATATTATATTTAAAGATTATGGAAAATATTTTGAGTACATGGATATAAACTTTGAGCTTTAACGCAATATTTGCTGCTTTGTATGCTATAGGATCTGTTCACATACATACAGTGCCGTTTCAGTACAATATCAGTGAAAATCTTGACGTTTCAGTGACTATTACACATTCATATAAATGCATCAGTGATTTTGGAGATGGTAATTTGACACGGACACGGATGCAATTTCACGGAACTGAGCGGATAGAACCCTGAGTGTGTATGTAAGTGTGAATAAACTTTTAAAATGAGATTTGAAATATCAAGGAGCGGAAGATTAAATGAAACACTAATTATATTGAATTGAAAAATTCACTGTTTTTACCACACTTAGACTATGTAAAAATGTTATACAACTTGTTATTATGTTACTGTGAATAACAAGTTGTATACCATTTTTACATAGTCTAAGTCTAAGGTAAAAACATAGTGAATTTTTCAATTCAATGTATGTATGAATTACCACGTAGTAACTGTCGCAACCATCCTATTCATGAAACACTAATTGTAAGAGACGAAGTGAGACGGATGAACTGAGCGGATACGGTAGTGTTTGTATTATATAAATTTGTATAAATTGTATAAATCAAATTGACCATATAACGGCACTGTTTTGTATAAATATTTTTGACCATATATTAATCAATAAGAAAAAGTAATTAAAGTTAGGACATAGATGGACAGCTGTGACACTGACCACTTCTTAAAACCATAAATACAAATAAATAAATACCGACTCTCTAAGCAAGTAGCTGACAGATAACAAGATGTAGAGACGAATGTCTGAAAGGACAGGGCATCCTAGGGTTGAAGTGGCAGAAAGCACAATATGAAGTACTATCGAAAGAAGATACACGAAATGGTTTGATTATGAATGTATGGTGGCTATATATTGGAATGTGGCAAGAAATAAGTTACTATAAATAGGAACGCGCGCAAATGAGGGCTTAAGATATGCTGGTCCAAGAAGTAAAGCAACAAGAATATGCCGAAATAATTCAGAATGTGTGAACAAGTCATGTGTGAACACTTCAAGAACAGTAGAATATTCTAAGGTGCTATAAAGCTCCAAATAAAAGAATTTATATCCATACATGTAGAGGAGTCCCGAAAGTTCTCACACAAGAAATATTGTTTTATTTTTAATAGATCTAATACTTGATTGAAAAGATTGAAAGAAAAGTATGATCTAATATTAAAATAATTTTGACTTAATATTCAAATCTTCGATTCACTTAGTTATATTATTTAAAAAATCAATATACATATTTTGTTCTAATTATTGCTAATAACGTATTTATGCAAGTCGAAGTAATTACAAAATAAAATTTCTATTCAGTTCCACTGAAAATGATTTAAAAGTGAATTTTTGATAAACGAATAAATGTTTGCCAATAATAATGCCATGTGAAATTTGTTTTGGTTATGTTAATAAATAAAGAGAAAGGGAGTGAGCCAGATTGGTGAAATACACTGTATGTTAATATGAGATACTAATTTCAAGCAATAGTCATCAAAATACAGCTGAATGTATCATTAGATATTTAACATGTTTAAATATCTAATAATACTAGTTACAAAATGTAGTCCTTAGTCATCATATAGACAAGAACATGTTAATTTTCTATTATTAACTTATTAATAAATATATCTTTTAGAGCTCAATCTATGGGACTAATACCAGAAATTAAGAGTATTTATGATTTCACAGAATGCAATATAAGAAAAATAACGAAGGTTGTTTTCAGGGGTTTATATTATTTTTAAAATTTAATATGTATGTGTTTCAGGAGAATGACAGCGAATTACTTTTAACATTCTTTAAGTGCATTTCATATATGCTGAAATTTGGTGAACGAACTGAGAGATCTCTGAACATCAATGAGCTACTTTTGCGACAATTAGATTTAATATTATTTAGCTTAAAGATGGATGAATTTAAATACGAATGTGGGGAGATTTTGATGTATCTAATTAAACATGTTTTTCGCGAATTTACATTAGTTGATATTGAGTTGCAACTAAAAATATCGATATTTGCTGGTCGACAAGATTGGGATTCTATCAACGATGATTTTATATTCGTTATTTTTTACTTGGAGTTTATGTATTTAGAGTAAGTGACTCTTGTATCAAAATGTAAGTATTTAAAAGATTTAATTTCTTTATTATTTTGTTTCAGTTATACACACGAAGAGTCTTTAATAACAAAACGGTTCCCAAAAAATATTCCAAGTTATCCAATTGTTCGAAAAGCCACATATCTATTTTTCGCTGCATATATTGCTCCATTAAACACAATTTTCAGTAAAATATTGGGAAATGTCCTTTTAGATACATTACATAGTAATACCGAACTTGATGTTATGTTGACTTATCATATTTCTCAACTAATCTGGATTCTATGCCAAGGCTCTAAACAAATTAAAATGAAAGTACTATTATTGTGGATCAAGAACTACGAAGATGAAGCAATAATTGATTGTATAAAGGCTTGCAAAGCTTCACATGTTTTAGTGGATATTGTCTTAAATTCAACTGAAGCATCATATAAGTCACGGTAATAATATTTATGCTACTATTTTTCTCTAAATAAATGTTTAATAACTAGAGCTCATATAAGTATGATTTTTAAAGGGAGCTCCCAAGTGTGGTTCTAGGATCGGGAAGGGCTTTTAAAAAATGAAAGAAATAGGTGTAATTAGAAGATTTTTTAGGGTATTTATAGGTATTTAGGGGATTAGTAATTTTTTAGGGTATTTAAGTTTCAACCGTTATTGAACAATTCAACAAAATAAAGGAAACATATTCAACGGTTAAGTAGCTATACCTTTTAGTCTTATATAAAAGGTAAAGGTAGCTACATACTACAACCTTTACTTTTTACTGGTTGCGCTTTTAAAATTTGATTTCTTATTAAGTAAATCTGATTTTTAAAAAATGAACAGACAATTTACATTAATTAACATACAATGATTAAATTTTGAATTGGTAAAACCATACAGCATTATAGATATTCAGACAAACTTAATAAAGACGGAACAAAGCTTGAATATATAAATATACTCAACCTTTCCGGAGCTCTATAATGATATAGAGCTACATAGAGCTCCGGAAAGATTGAGTATATTTATATATTCTAGCTTTGTTCCGTCTTTATTAAGTTTATCTGATTATAATGTTTATGGTTTTGCCAATTCAAAATTTATCATATATATATATATATATATATATATATATATATATATATATATATATATATATATATATATCAATAACCTGCTAAGTTCATGTCTCTCTCACAAAATGTCAAAATTAAAAACATCTGACCCTAATCACAAATGGTTTTCAAGTGACTGGTTTAGAAATTATTGTTCATGGAAGCGAAGCTGTGCTGATGAGAGATAAATCTCGAAACGCGTCTACAAATGGCTATCCACTCGAAGTATCGGAAAGATATGATTTTAAAAACAATGTTATTTTTATGGTTTTTGTTGAGTGTTCACGAGGGCGGACTTAAAGGTATAGAATAACTGACAAATTTCACCCGAGATTTGTTTTTGGTAGTCCTAAAAGACTCATTACTATTATAGAGCTCGGAAAGGTTGAGTATATTTATATATTCAAGCTTTGTTCAGTCTTTATTAAGTTTATAGAACGATAAACTAATTTATCACTTATCAATTTCGATTTTGCAATAATTCTCAGTTCTCAATTCTGTAGACCAATTTCATTCAATCATAGTGTAGGTGTGGATCCAGAATGCCTCATTCGCGGTTGTTTTTTCAATTCTTTTTCAATGTAAAATTGTTTGCAATGAATTATCAAAATATATCAATTAGAAAGATATTATCCTCAGAATATGAAGAATAGATTTTTCTAAGGGTACCTCCCTCCCTCGCGAACGATTTGTCCAAATTTCGTATTTTAAATAGAACACCCTGTATATTTTTGACTTTAAATAGAGTGCACCTTATAATCGCAGAAAGTTCACTCATGTACCCAAATGATGAGAAAATATACTTACCTGCCTTTCTTAAAGTTCGATTTTGTAGTGTTAGTACTAAAACAGATTTTGTTTTACATTTTCCTCTACCAAATATTCGTCGTGACATTTTGAAAAATATTTCAAATGAAACTTGAAGGGAATTAAATTTTCTATGAGCAACCTTTTAAATTTAGTTTTTGTTTTATATTTTTCTTGTGTCAAAAATAATCGAAAATCGAAAACTAAATAAAAATAAATGTTTCAGATAAAACTTGTAATTTTATTATTTCCTATAAGAAATGTTGTTATCAAGTGATTTTCTGCCTGTCTAGTTGGTAATATAAACTTAATAAAGTCGGAACACAGCCTGTCTATATAAATATATTCAACATTTCCGGAGCTCTATAATATTGTTAAGTCTTTTTAGGACTACCAAAACAAATCTCATGTGAAATTTTCCAGTTATTTACTAGTTTTCAGTCCACCTTCGTGCCCCTCCAAAAAATCTAGAAAAATAACATTGTTTTTTAAGATCATGTCTTTCTATTAACTTAAGTGAATAGCTTTGCTTTTATGAATAATAATTTGTAAAACACTTACTTGAAACCCACGTGGATGACTCGGGGTTAGATATTTTGAATTTGACATTTCGTGAGAGAGACATGAACTAAGCTGGTTATTGATTTAAACGATAATTTATTATTGGTAAAACCATACTACATTATAGATAATCATATAAACTTAATAATGACTTATTAGTTTATATGATTTTCTATAATGAAGTATGGTTATACTAATAATACAGGTAGTAATAAATCACCTTGAAACAACCTTAAATAATATTTTTTGTAGTGCACAAGACATCATTTTGAAATTAGAAGATCCATCAGTCTCAAAACGATTATTAAAACTCCTGCCCAGCGTGTTTACAAAACCAAATATCCTCCAAGATATATTAATTCTCCACCCGGCCATACCGAATGATTCTAATTTTTCAACATTTTTAACAAGAAAATTACTGTATCTGTCTGTAACAAACATCGAAAACGTCCGACTAGTATTTGAAATTTGTAACTACTGTTCAAAGATATTGATAAACAATAAGAGAAATCCTAGCTCTGTAATGGTCTATATGGAGAATGATGTGGTCCTGACTTTGCTCACCTTAGGTGATCATCCAGACGAAATGGTTGCTAAACAAGCAATGAGCTTGCTTAAATACATTTTAATATTGCAGGTATGTCTAAACAAATATAATATTTAAAAAATAGTCTCATTGTTACTATAATTATCATCCACATTGGTGCGCTTTCGTCTTGCTCTTTCAATCTGTTTCAATTTTCAACATCACATGCGCCATTGAACATAGGTTTGATGCGTGCTTCAAAGTGTCCACTTGATTCGTCACTATTCGTTCAAATGTTTGCATACAATGGAAGTTAATGTGGTGTTATTAATGGGTGCAGCATTTGTCGTGAGTAAGTAAGAGAAAAAACGAAGTTAATACTTTAATTTGATAAATGAACTTGAAAACAATGATGATGGAGTGCTCTTTAGAAACTTTTATCGGGTGTCAAAAACAGACTTCTACAGAGTGTTACTTCTGGTCGAGCCCCAAATTGTATTTGCCTGTTAATATAATGTGTATCTGAGACATGCCATAATACTTTAAAACTTTGATGTTTTCTATGAATTTCTTTAAGTTTCTTCACAGGGCGGATGAGATATGATTAATAACTAAACTTTATTAAACACTAATTTTTTTATTCGTTATGGACAACTATGGACCACGTTTGGCAGTTTTTACATTATTTTTTGTGCTCTCTCTCTGCTAATATCTCTTCATCCTCTCTCCCACTTTCTTCTTCTGTTCCTCCGTGTAAGATTTTCCTTTTCTCACTGATAATTCTCCTGTCTCCTGAAATCCTGTAAACTCCTTAATTAGTCGACTAAATCTCTGTCCATTATGTCGTTTTTTTCACCCCCATCCGATCCAAGTCCAATTTCACTTCCCGAAACCATTTCGGTTCCGTCTTCCTCTTCCTGAAGAATTCAAAAATCCTCCTCGTCTGTCTGGTACTTTTCATCCTCATCCATACAAGTTGCAATAGAACTGTATTCTACTTTTTCTCATTAGGGCTACAATTCCTTCTGTTTTCAGGTAAAGTTCTTTGTTAGGTTTTAGTCTTCTCTCTCCATTCTTGATATTTGGGCCTAGGATTTTTCGGAGCATTCCCCTTTATGTCCTGCGGATGTCTTCGAGGCCACCCTTACCAATCATGTCTATTGTTTCTGCTGCATACAGACATTCATGTCTGATAACAGTATCTAGTTGTCGAAATTTAGCCCCAAAGGATAGACCCTTTTTGTTGTATGTATCCTTCGTAAGTTGATAAGCCATTTCTATTCTTCTCGCCCGCTCTTTGATGGCATCCTTATCGGACCCATTGTCCTGTAATTTTTCTCCCAAGTACTTAAAACACTTAACTCGATTTATCTTGGCTTCTCTCAACTCCAAGTGGAGAGGAGCGTCTTTGAAGTTCGGCATGAACAGTCATCTCAAAAGCAATTTGAAGCCCAGTCTTCTTCAGTTCTTTTAATCGCTGTTTCAACACCGGTAGTGAGTATCACAACATCGTCGGCGAAAGCCAAAAAAACCGTTCTTATACTGTCTTTTCCTCTCCCTAACCTGAAAGGCTCTTTATCCGAAATTCCCTTCGTCCATTCTCGAATAACTTCGAGAAAGACGCAGTTGAATAATGAATTAAATAATATTGGTGCTAGCCCGTCGCCTTGTCGTCCGCCAGTTTTGATTTCGAAAGGCTCTGAAAAATCCTCCATGAACTTTATTTTGGAGAAAGTATTGCTAATCGTCTGTTTAATTAGATTCTTCGTCTTGTTGTCCACTCCAAATTCCTCGAAAATTACCAATAAGGTTTTCCGGTCAATGGAATCATAGGCTTTCCGGAAGTCCACAAAGACGGCGACATATTTATTCTGTCCCAACATCTTGTACTTTATGATATTCCGCAGGTTGAAAGTTTGATCCGCGCAAGATCTCCCTTTCCGAAAGCCTGTCTGGTATTCACCCAATTCAGAATCCAATAACCCTTCTAATCTTGTCACGCTTTCAAGAAAATCTTGTAAGGAACTAAAACAAGAGAGATGCCTTTATAATTATTAACGTCCATCTTGTCACCCTTCTTATGAAGGGGATGGATCAAAGCCATTTGCCAGTCAACAGGGATCCTCTCAGTTATCCATATGTTCTCAAGTAACCGAGTGAAAGATTTTACGACTCCCGCAGATCCCAGTTTTAGGAGTTCAGCGACGAAAGCCATCTTCACCAGCAGCTTTGTTGGCCTTAAGTCCTTGAATAATTCGGAAAATTTCGTCTTCGTCAGGAGGCAATGAAGTGGAAGATGATACTTCTGGTGGTTCCATTTTCAGGTTTTCTTGCGGAACATCACAGTTAAGCAGTGAGTCGAAATATCTGGTAAGGATGTCACAGTTTTGCTTATCGGTCATTCCTAACCTACCTTCTTCAGTCTTGAAGCACATTCCTGGTGCTTGATAACCCCTTACCCGCGATTTGAACGTCCGGTAAAAGTTCCGTGTATTGTTCATTTGGAAATATTCTTGTGTTTTCTTTAGCTGTTCTAATCTTGTTAATATTGTCTCTTAGCCCTTCTGAAAGTCCGGGCTGTATATTTAGTCTGGTTTCGGAAGATAAATCATCATCTCGAGATCATCATCTCGTTTCGTTGAGCTCCATTTCTTCCATGACTTCATTTTTTTTTATCCTCTCAAGCTGCTTCTGCATAGAATCTAGCTTGGTTATACTTTCACACGCTACTATCCCGTAAGGGTCTCACTATCCTGATGTACCAGGCATACCGGTATAAAGTGAGCGTTTTTTTGTGAAAATGAAACAATAATTTTGAATGGGAAAGTAAAAAAAAAGTATTGACCATTGCTTTCTACACATTCTGACCATCTTTCTGTCAATTTGTGGATACCACGCCAATATAAATGTTCATCTTTTAAAGCAAACCAATCAGACACTCAATTTTTGACTTCTTCGTAGGAATTGAAATGCTGCTCAGCCAATGAGTGTCCCATCAATTAAAAGAAATTGTAGTCGGAAGGTGAAGTCTGGTGAATACGGCGGGTGGGGTAGCAGCTCCTAGCCAAGTGCTTTGATTGTATCCTGAACCGGTTTTGCTTTGTGTGCAGGCAAATTGTCGTGTAACAAAATTACTTTGACTTGTCTTCTGGCCTATTCTGGTCATTTTTCGATCAATGCCTGGTTCAAATTTATCATTTGTTGTCTGTAGCAATTATTATCAATAGTTTCACCAGGTTTTAGAAGCTCATGATACACCACACCTTTCTGATCCCACCAAACACAGAGAATTTCCTTCTTGCCGAATCGATCTGGTTTTGAAGTCGATGTTGGTGGTTGTCCCGGATTAACCCATGATTTTTTTTCCATTTAGGATCCTTCAAATAAATCTATTTTTCATCGCCAGTAACAATTCGATGCAAACTGATTTTCTTTCGTGTCTTTGAAGCAAAATTTCACAAGGGTTTTTTTTCCATCTGTCTTTCGTTCAATTCATGTGGCACCCATTTTCCACACTTTTTGATCTTTCCCATAGCCTCTAAACGTTCAGAAATTGTTTGCTGTGCAACATTTAACATTGCTGCCATTTGCGTTTAACTCAAAATATCATCTTCATACAATATTGCTTGCAATTCGATGTCTTCGAACTTTTTTGGTGGTCTTCCACATTCTTAATTTCTCACATCAAAATCATTGTCTCTGAACCGTTGAAATCTTTTGCATGTTGCTTCTGATAGAGCATGATCACCATATGCCTCGACAAGCATTCGATGGGACTCTGCAGCACTTTTCTTCAAATGAAAACAAAAAATTAATGCTTTCCGCAAATCATCAATTTGTGGTACAAAATTCGACATTTTTAACACGATGTAAAAGTATTATTTGTTCAATGACTTGATGTATATTAAATATGTTTAACAGATGTCATACCAACCAAACAAACAAAAATAAGGCTCGTTTACAACAAGTGTTCCTTATCGAAACATTTGTATCTTAACGGTCACTTCATACCGGTATACCTGGTATATCCATCACAGGATTGTCGGGTTAAAACCCAACGTTTTTCTTACAAGATACCATTAGAACGCGATGGGCTTTGCCTACCACATCTTCAGCGTACCATAGGAGTTTGCTATTTAGTGTTATCCCCAGATATTTGATCTCCTTTTTGCATTCTACTGCCCTCCCATCTAACAATATGGGCTGTAGGCAGTTTAGTTCTCTATTTATAGTAAAGGCTATCACCCTGGTTTCTTTGATACGTAAGTTATATTTAAGAAATTATTCAACTAATACCCTTACTCAATGGTCCTTGAATTGAACCTAAAATTGAATTTGAAAATACTCACATAACTTCAAGCAGCCTATAAAATTTCTAAATCTGTTATAAAAAGTGATAAATATCTAAATATCTGGATGATAAATGTTAGACATCTTAATATTAGGCATAATTATCCGCCGTTTTTCGCTACGTTGTGGTATTTGAATTTTACGTTACTAATTAAGGAGGAGTACTTTTATAATTGTGCCAAAATTACCTGATGTTTGGCAATTTTTTTTGAGAAACTGAAATGACTTAGACATTTGCGGTTTTTGGCAAAATGTTTATTCTTCTTTTGTCTACAAACTGGGATTTTTTCAACATATAATATTACAAAACGGCATCCAAAATGGCGGCTTCTGGAAGTAATGTTTTTAAAATAAATGTTATCTGCGCGAGGGATTCAAGCTGCAATACGTCACCTACAAGCATAAAACCAAAAAATACTTAAAGTTCTAGGCATCTATACCAAACATCATGAAAAAATTCACCTATAGAAACAAAATGGCGGCCTCTTGAAAATAAGGTACAGTTTTGTCGCATGATTTTTCCACTTTGGCCTGCTGTGAAAAATCGTTAATCATCCAAATGTTGCAAATTTATAGGTATAGATGCCCGAGAATTCAATTTCCTTTTAGGCAGTCAAAACGCGAAGTCGATTGGTTGAACGGTTTAAAAGTTACAATTCGCGCAGATTCGAAAAATCTTGTTTCGAGAAAAACGCGTTTGAAGTTTGGACAACTGTTTTTCCTTGTACAATTTGATTAGCTCGTTCAATGTGTCCAAGAATAAAGTAATTTATAGGTTTTTGGGGTCGCAGAATATGAATTTGTGGTCGGATTTGAAAAATTCAAAATGGCGGATCCAATATGGCGGACCAAAAATTATAAATATTCAATGTAGATGAAATTTTAAATATAAGGGTTTTTGGTGTCGCTGAACACGAATTTGACGTCAAATTTTTTTTTTTTTAAAAATGGCGGATCAAATATGGCGGACCAAAAATTGCCTTCCCCGGATACGGATAAATGTGATGGAGTATTGCCGGCTGCAGTATTAGCGCTTATTTCTTCTTGGACGGCCTTCTTCTGTGTGAACTCGAACACGGCCTTGGAAGCAACTAGCGTGTTTCTTATAAATGCGTCATACATCATCGTTTGGCTGAAGGTGTTCGAAATGTCCAATATGGCACACAAAGTTTTCATGCTTTTCAGTCCGAGTCCTAAGAGCCGCATTCCAAACCAGAGATGTCGATTTATTTCAAAACAATGACTCACGTGGGGACTTGACGGTACTCGGCGCGATGTGCAGGAACACGTGATGACCAAGTGGAAGGCTACTCCTGGTGCGGTGAATCGAGAAAATTTGACGTCGTTGCCACACGATTTGCATACCAGACATTCACTCAGAAAGGTCAAAATCTTCAAGAAGTGGCAAATGACGCAGTTGCTGCTTATGTCGACGTCGATGTCCATATGATCGGCGGTCGTTAGTTTCTTCGCGGACGTGCTCCGCCTTAAATTGGTTGCCTTGGAACTTTTTAGACTTCCTCGTCGAAGGACGACTTCGGCCCGCCCAACCATGTTTTTTTGGTCCTCCCATTTCGCGGCGGAAACACGATTCGTTGTGTTCCCCACGAGAATAACGCTGAATTTGTACGTTATAGCATACCGGCAAATTCAAAACACATCTTTGGATCTTTGGTCGGTATACAAACTCGTTGCAGATCGCGCGGCGAATTTGCTACCTGAGCGCCGGTCAGCGCTCAGGACAATGGTCCATTGAAAGCCGTGTAGCGAAGGAACTAATTCACGGACCGCTAAATAATTTTAACCAAATATTCTACACACTTCTAGCATTCCATATATGTAATTAAAAAAAAATCGATTTTTTGAAAAAATTATATAAATACTCTCCCTTAATTGATATTTGTCACAATATAATTATTGAATAGTTTATATGTCGGGTTTTGACGAAAACATCAAATAACAATCCCGATACAGAACAAGAACTGGGGAAAGTACAACCCAAATATAAAATATAGAAGTACTTGCTACAGAAATAGAGAGTCAGATATCGGTACCAGAAGAGGCTATAAGAAAAACTGAGGATGAATGGAGCCAGCAGATGTGGGGGAAGAACAAGACATTCGCAGATATTGTTCATACGGCAGCTAAAGAAGTACTTTTGTACTACAAGTACAAGTACGACTGTATAAATGATTTTAAAACAGAATGAGACCTTGTAGAATGTTAAATTGAAGAGTATGTTAAACGAACTGACAGCTGTCTAACAGAGGAAAAAGAATCTGAATACCGAAGAAAAATTAATATTTATGGACGAATTTCTCACTTCATCAAAGAGCGAAATTTAAGGTAGTAGATGTATGCAAATAGAATCTCAAGTTGGTGGATCACGGTCAACAGAAGTCTGAAAAGTGAAACTAAAAGTGACACACTTAACTTATAATAGTGTTTTTCTTCAATTTTCATTTTACTCGACCTGAAATGTAATCTTAATACAAATTAAATTTGTATAATAGATCCATATTATTTTATAATTTATTTATGAAATGTGATTTTAGAGTGATTAAATATATTTTTACTTTTATTTGTACTTTGTAATTACGTTGAACGAAATATTTAGATCGTGTTAAAAAGTATTATTTAAAAAGTGCAGTTTGCGCTTTTCCCCAGTTAATGTAGTTGCCTATATTATATTACAATTTTGATAATTTTCTGTTTGCTGTGGAAACTCCAGCATTCAAGTCGTATAAAAAGCATCTTACAATTTGAGGAAAAAAATACGTATACGTTAATTACCAATTATTTACCAATTAAGACAAAAAAAAATGTAATATTATTAAGAATCCACAAAAATATCTTTCTGGTATGATAGTTTGTCCAAATTTTATATTTCTTCAGAATTGTATACAAAAAGAATTTATTCTTTTTCATTTACCAAAAATGAAATATTTGCATTCAAAAAAAATTATGGAAGAAAATAGTTTCGCTATACTTCTTTAGTTAAAAATTACAACAATTTATCCTTAAGCTAGTTCCTGCGGTGCACTCTATTAGATCTTAATATTTCCGCCATTGCATAGTACGCCTTATTTGCTGCTAGGACTCGGCATCTTACTTCTCCGTCTTCGATACCATCTTTGTTGATTTCCACACCCAGATATATAAATTTGTTGACATCCTTGATGTTGCCTGGCAACTGTAATTCTGGCCTGCACTTTCTTCTTTGTGTCATCACCTTTGTTTTCCTAGTGTTTATGCTGAGCCCGCTATATTTGGCAGCTGGTTTTAGTTGGGCATAGGGCCTCTACGCCCGTTGGCCCTTTTGCTCATAATATTTATGTCATCGGCATATGCCGCTAGTTGCCTGTTTTGTTGGCTAGGATTTTATACCTACCTACACCTAAACGTCTTATAACAAATTCCAGTACTAGGTTGAAGAGTGTAGGTGCTAGCCCATCCCCTTGTTTCAACCCTTTGGTTATTTTGAAGGGGTCCGTGAGTTGGTTTTGGACCCGCACCACGGCTTCAGTTTTGCATATTGTGGTCTTTTTCATTTTCACCAGTTTAGTTGGTATCTTCAGCTGCTGTATAATTTTGTTGCGGTCGATCGAATCGTATGCCTGCTTATAATCGATGAAGATTTTGTGCGCGTTAATGTCGTATTCCCATGCTTTATTCAAAATTTGCTTCACTGTGCAAAGCATACTAATTCCGCGGTGTTATCGCACTACATTTTGTCTCCTTTTTTATGGATGGGGATAATTATTGCAGTTTTGAAGTCCTCTGGGAGCGTTTCTTTTTCACAGACTTTTACTAGGGGGTAGTGTATTTGTTGCATTAGGTGTTGTCGACCTAGTTTGTATGCTTCAGCTGGTATTCCATCTAGGTGCTTTGTTTACTTTCATTTTGTGTATGGCCTCTTTCGTCTCCTCGAAGGATGGGGATTCTACGCTGTCCCCTTCGAGCTCGTTTATTTCTCCTACGTCTTCTGAAAATTCTTCTCTTTTTGTTAAGAGTTTCTGAAAATGTTCTAACCAGATGTTCTTAGTTTTATTCGGGTCGCTTTCGGACAAACGGAAAGTTAGTCCGTCATGATTTTTGATTAGGCTCGTGCGTGGGGTGTAGCCTCTTCGTGTGTCTTAGGTGTTTATAGGCTTTTCTGGCCCCACTTTCTTTGAAGTTCTCCTCCATCGTTGCTATCAGCTTGTTCTCATATCGTCTCTTCTTGTATCTACATATTTTGTTTGTTACACGCCTGGTCGCATCAAATTATCTCTCTTGTTTTCCTTTGAATATATTTCTTCGTGTTTTCTCTTGCTCATACCGTATTCTCATCTCAGATGCTTTTAATTTCCCATAGTCTGGTGTAGCTGTCTTTGTGAGTTCCTGCCTATTGTTTTGTCGTACTCTGCGCCTAAAATAAATTTGTGTTAATAAATGATGTGATCCAGAGTAGGCACCCTTGACTTGACAGTTGTTATACTCTTTGCTGCTCCCTTGTCCACAATAGCGTGATCTATTTGGTTCACTGTCTTACCATCCGGAGACCTCCAAGTGCCCTTTGGATGTTCTTGTGTGAGAAACATGTGGATCTGATCACCATGTTTTTACTTACAGCGAAGTTAATAAGCATATCTCCGTTTCGTTTGTCTCGTCGTGTAGGGTAGTCTTTCCCTATTGTTCTTATATAGTGGCTTTCTTTCCCAATTTTCGCATTCATGTCTCCAATGATGATTTTGTGGTCGTTTCATGGGGATTTTTTATATGTCTCTTCAAGTAGTTCGTAATATCTCTCCTTTATTCGAGACATGTTCGAACAATACAGCTTTGTTCGAGACCTTTGTAAAACATCTTGTTCGAGAGAACGCTAAGCTTGGGTCAAGCGGGAGGGATGGTAATAGGAACGAAAAAGATTTGGCGTTTAGCTTATGCGGACGACGTCGTTGTCTTAGCAAGTTCGTAAGGGGAAATGTAAGAAGTGTAGATACGAATGGAAAAGTTTTTAAAAAAACGTATGTTAAAGGTAAATGTGCTGAAAACAAAGTGGATGCTATTTCAGAAGAGATAGGGATCAAGGAAAGAGAGTTTGGAATGGGAAATGAGTGAAATAGAACAAGTTAGCAGTTATAAATACCTAGGCTTCATGTTCGAACAAAATGGGTCGTGCGCTGCACATGTCAAGTATATAGTTAAAAAAGCATGGGTGGCTGCTAACAGGCTCTGGGATACATTGAGAGTATACCTAAGGGAAAATTTTAGGACGAAAATGATTGTATGGAAGGCGTGGTACGCACGCCTTCCATACAATCATTTTAGTATTATAATGTATAGGGCAGAAATCTGGGGTGTGAAAGAGGAAAACGACATAGAGAGAGTGCAGTTACGGTTCATAAAGAGGGCCCTGCAGCTAGAAAAGTCCACCCCCTGGTACATCGTCCAACAAGAAACAAATTCTAACTAGGTGGCAAACAACGCGGTTATGAGAGTGGCTAAATTTGAAAGGAAAGTGAATAGTGCGGGAGATGAAAGAATAGTGAAAGAAGTTCTGAAAGTGGCAAGAAAGGAGGGTAAAGAGAGTAATAAGGAAACAAAATGGGGATGCCTGCGCAAGCGAATGTACGCAAGAGGGGAATGAGAAGAGATCGAGAGAATGATGAATGAGGGAATGTTAGTGGAAAGGATTCTGGCATATAGACTACTGGAGATAGAGCTGCAAGAGAGGCAAAGATACATAGATACGGGTACCTATAATAGAGACTACAGTAATTATGTTAATAATCATATATTAAATTATCATTTAATCTGATAGAGAAACGCTTAACAAAGTACTCCAGGAACTAGCACTAGACAACAAAACCCGCAGACTTATCCTAGAAATTTTGACCAACACCCATTTCAAGGTTAAATTTAGAGGCGAGATTTCAGAAAGCTTCGAAATAAAAACTGGAGTGAGACAAGGAGATGGACTTTCCCCACTTCTCTTCAACTGTGTCCTTGAAAAGGTTATGAGAGAGTGGCGCAAGAAACTGAACAATTTGGGTGCTCAGAGTGGTATCTACCAGGGACGTAAGAACAATGGACTGGTTTTAGATTGCCTGGCCTTTGCAGATGACATGGCACTGTTTGCTGATTCTCTTGAGATGGCAACAATGCAGCTAAACTGCCTCAGAAAACAGGCTGCCAAAGTGGGTCTTTAAGTATCGCTGCAGAAAACAGAATTCTTCACCAACATCAGAGAAGCAAACAGAGAGATGTTACTAGAACAGGGAAACATCAAGAGGACTGAGAAATTTTAGTATCTCGGCGAATAGATTGAACCCAACTTATCAGAAAGAGCATCATTATCCAAGAGAGTCAACAATTTAGAAGTAGCCTTTCGACTGACTAAGAACACTTACAACAAGAAATTCCTGTCACGCAACCTGAAACTTAAACACTAAACATCAGTCTTACGACTAGAAGCCCTGTATACCATGGAGTGTCTTTCCTTGAACCGAAGAGGTCTGGTAGAGAAATTGGAAATCAGAGAGGGGAGAATCCTCAGGAAGATCCTAGGCCCGGTAAAGAAAGATGGGGAATTCCGAAGGCATAATTCTGGGCTCTACGAACATATTGACATTCTCTCTGACTGTGCAAGGAAAAGAAGGATAGCTTTCTATGGCCACGTTGCAAGATTGCCTCCAAACCGACTAACCAACCGTCTGTTCATCTTCTGGCAAAACAAGAAGCTTCGTACCACTTGGTTGACAGAGACCGAGAAGGATATTAAAGAACTGGGAATAACAGATCTTAAAAACAGACAGTCTGTGAGACGCACCCTGAAGGAAGTCCGTGGATTTCAGGAAAAACCTCGAAGGAAAGGTACCCCGTGGACAGAAGAGAGAAAGGAGTTACACCGGCAGAAGATGCGACAATACTGGGCAAAGGTCAAAGCCCAACAGTTGAACAAGCGTGGTCCAAAGTAGGCCTATTCGAAAGAAGAAGAAGAAGAGACTACAGTAAAATCCAAGTTTTTGGCAGATGTCCAGAGTATCTAGGCAATCCTAAAGCCCCACAGGTAACGATTGCCCGGTTTAGGTGCGATAGTTAGGAAAGGGGTCGAAGATATTGGATGGCTGCAACAAATAGGACTTGTCGAGCATGTGGAGAAGGGAAGGAGCTGTGGGAACATTGGGTGTAAAGTTGTAAGAAATGTGAATGGAGCGAATAGGAAAAGTTAGTGGCGAAAAACTGGAAGAAGCTTATGGATTTGAGTGGCTCGGGTTTTGTCTACATGGACAAAATATCGAAGTGCAAAGGACAGGGTTAAAGGTTTTTTTTTTGTTTCTTTTTATTTATGTTTTATTTATGTTAAACAGGATCTAAGAACTTATGAACTGTTTATTGTTTCTGTATTAATTTGGATATTTTTATTTTCCGTTTCATTCTGGTGTTTTTCTTTTTGTTCTTTTGATTTATTTTTTGTTCTTATTCTTTTGGATGTTTTTTTTTGTCTTTGGATGACACTAATGTACGAACTGTCGTGTATATACATTTATGCCAATAAATGATTATTATATTATCTCTCCTTTGTTTCTTCATCTTGCTCCTCCGTGGGGCAGTGTGCATTATTCAAATGCATGAGTCAAATTAAAAAGTCTTGATTTTAGTCGCATTTTACACATTCGTTTGTTAATTGCTTGAAAGTCGGATGTTTGCTTTAAGCTTGTTATCGACTATGAATTCTACTCCCAGCTCCTTCTTACCTTGCTCTTTGCCACTGTATAGAATCGTATGTGTTCTAGTCTCTCTTACTCCCTTGCCAATCCATCTTATCTCCTGGATTGCTGTTATCATTGTCTTATATTTTTGTAAGTCTCTGAGCAGTGATGGCAGCTCCGGGTTTATTTATTGTGCGTACAATCCATGTTCCAATTAGATAGCCTAAGTTTCGTCGCGTAAGTCGTCTTCTGTTAATGCGTCCCATTCCGAGGCTGTTGTACAGGTTCCTGAACTTGTTATTTTGCTGGGGACGGGTAGTTAGCCCCGACCACCCTCCTCTTTTATCCGGGCTTGGAACCGGCTGCTTTGGTCACTGTCACTCAATCTACCCACTTTCCTCCACAAGCAGAGTTATATTATCACTATTTCTGCTAAAAAATATATTAATTGCCGGATTATCTTTTATTCGAATTTTTATTAATATTGTAGGTGAACTTTGGTTGGTGAATTTATTGCTATGAATTTTACTAATTGATTTTAAACGCTCAGAAATTGTCCCCACAATAAAAAAGCGTGCTGTTTCGCAAAAATAACTTATTTTAAAATACCTCATAAATGCTGCTAATGCTAAAAAAAAGAATTATTCTAAAAAGACTTTCTAAATGAAAGAATTTAGAAAATGTGAGTCTAGACAGAACAAAATCTTAAGAAATGTAACACAGTTTGAAAAGTCGTCGCGCGTCGTATTGCTTGTTGCTGTCGGATTTTGACAATCAACGCATCGATGAATAAGTCTATTATCATAGAAAAACAATTTTAAACAAGATTTTACTTTTAAGGGGTGATTAAACATCCTGAAAGAAGGTCATTAATGTAAAAATGTCTTAACGACAGTTGCATAATAAGAGAGATATTACTGTTTTAAATATTTTGTTGTTTTGGTGTTGATTAAGCATATTAATAAAACTTTTTTTTTTCATGGAATCCACTTTATACTAGTTCAAAGTTATCGTTGTTTTGTTGAACGGCAAGTCTATTTTGACTTATCCAGGAATTGACATAATTTACTAGGCATTAGTCTTGCAGTTGAATTGTCGACTAGACTAATTGTCAGCTACCTCAACTCGATTATGAAAGATCATATAAATCAATAATTTCGTTGGTGTATACCATGGTCTTAATGTATACCATGGCCAGAAATAGAAATCAAGGGGGTTAAGGTCGGGTGACTGAGGAGGCCATGGAACAGGATCCTCTCGACCATTCCACTAATTTTCAAACTATGTATCTAAATGTTGGCAAACTAAATGATTAAAATGCGGCGGTGTGCGTTCTTGAAGAAACCACGTACATTCAAAGGAACTTCTTCCAATAGTCCAATCAACTGATTTTGCAGAAAGAAGAGATAATCACTTCCAGTCAATCGATTTGGCAACTCATGGGGGCTAATAAGTTGTCCGTTAACCAGTCGGTCCCAAATGCTTATCGATAATCTGTGATGGAAATGATTACGACAAACACCATGTGGATTTCCGACATCTCTAATATGACTATCATGATTGTTATTTACGCTGTTATGCCGAAAAGTAATCATCCAAACCTATCATTAGAAATGATAAATGGAGCAAGATGCTTTCTGAACCATCATTGCAAAGGTAGAAATCAACTGTCGTACTGCTCATACACTCTCTCTGTATATGAAAACCATTCAATGGATGAATTATCGAAAATGTGGAAAAATACAATAGACCACATGGCTATATGGCTATGATATCCGCATAGTGCACTTTCTCGTGCACGCATTACTAGAGTGGTGTATTTTTTTTATGGAAAAGGGAATTGCTCAGCATACAATCGACTTGCAGCAACAGAATTCTAGAGCACTTCCTCATAAATTAGCAACATATGTATCAACGCATTCACTTGATGACTGATGGACCATTTTTACCTTCATTATTACGATTTATTCGGAAAAAAATTATTTTAAATCACAGTGGAGAAAGAACTGATGAAACAGCTTGACAGATGGGAAAAGTTACCATCATCAGCCTACTTAGTAAAAAATTCACTGATAATTTATAGTTTGAATTTAAAGATTTTAACAGTAATATCTCACATATGCAACTTAAGACATTTAAAGGTTAACGACTTTCTTTTAAGATGTTTACGCACACCTTGAAGATAAAAAAACACCCTGTACATTTGAAAAATTCAGAAGTTATGGAGAAAATTTTAACAAAGTGAGACTTGAGTTAAAACAATGCTACCCAAGACTCCTACAAAACAAGACTAGTTACCAAATTTTTAAGCAGTGCGAAATCCATTCCATTTGAAACGATCGTTGTAAAGCACCGACCACTGGGCTTCATGAAGACACCCAGCGTTGGAATAATTGACTACTACTTCTGACTTCGCCTGAACTTAAAGAAGTCACAATAGATGTGCAGCCCGCATACCAACGGGACTATGAACATTGGGGGAGGGGATCTGAAGAAAGTGAACGAATTCAAATATCTCGGCCCATATCAAGACGTCCTGGTTGAAAGGCACAAGGTAACTGTTGTCATGTGTGACCGTCCTGTATTCATCCGCCACAAATCCAAGATATACAAGGCAATGAAATGCGAATGCTTCGATGGAGTCTTGTACTTACTCGATTTGACCCAGAAATGAAAATAAATGTAAACAACTGGAAGCGTGTGACGATAACAGAAAATATGATAAAGGAAAGGCTCCTCAGGTATGGTTATGTCATCCGTAGAGAGGAATACTCCGTGAAGATGACAGTGTATCGAAATGACGTGCATCTAAACCGACCGCAACGTGGAGTATATGCTCCACGTAAACATAGCCTCTGAAGACGTAATGAACACAAGCAAATTCAGATGGATGTGTCGTAGTGCAAACCATGCTAGGACGAAGACAGACATTAATTGAAATTCAATTATGAATATTATGCAATGAAAATGTTTATGCAATTAAAAAAAATGCAAATTAATTCTAAAACTGTTTGTAATTTTACAATCCTAGTAATGTAGTTTTGCAATCCTCTTTCAGTCGTGCATATTTGTCGTCTACTCTACTTCTTTAATTGGTGGTATATTGTGCACCTATAGCTCCTCTTTCAGTCATGTATATTTGTCATCTACTCTTGTTGTCCAGTCTGGCCGTCTAGTTTTGTCTAACCTAGTGTAGGCTTGTCTGCTTTTATTCTTGTCTGTTCATATCTGGTATCTGGTTATTTCTGGTGTATTTTAATATTGTCTCGTTTATCGTATCTTGTCGCGCCCATTCCTGATTTAATCTGCTCTAGATATCTAGATTTGTATGATTGTTAATTTTGTTGTATAGTCTTGTGGTCCAGTCATATAGTCTATTCGGTGATAGCATCGAGCCAAAACATTTGGGGAAATCAGGCTTATCGTAATTAACAAAATAACTTCAACACGCAATTTTATCAAACAACGAACGGGAAAATTTACATGAAATCTAATGAAAAAAACAGTCACAATAGATAATGAATAGCTGCTTTTAATATATTTGTTTTAAATAACCTGGAGTACTAAAATAAAAAAATAATCTAATATCGAGTGTTACAATATCTACAAAAATATTTAGGGCTGGCTATTTCTACTTTTGGAATTTTGTTAATTGTTATATTTTATTTATATGTCATTGATATAAAAATTCTGAAACAATATCATTAGTAATTTAATAACGTATTTTTATGTTACAGACCCGACATAAAATCAACTCCGAAAGTCCAATCGAAATAGAATTTAGCAACTTAATCCGAGGTTCCTCACATCGCATAAACAGTAGCTTAAACTTACTAAAATCGATCCTAACACCCACAGTCTCGCAACCTATATTAAAACTTCAAAACCTGCCAATCGACTTATACCACAGACTTCTAGGTCTTAGAAATGTTGATCCGAAAATTAACATATACAGATTTTTGATACAACTAATTCGAAAATACAATAGTTTGGCCGTGAGCATACACAATATCTTAGTAGTTAAATGCGAATGCAAACTAATTGGTAGAAACAGCAAGATTAAGGAATTTTTAAATTTTATGATATTCTGGTTGGACATTATTCGTAGTATGAAGTTTATTGACGTTCCCGTTAAAGGTATACGAAAATATTTGAAAGTTTATGAAGGAAAATATATTGAGGTAAGTTATAATAAAATAATTATAACTAACTCTCTTTGCCCGGTATATACGTTCCAGAAAGACCGCATAAAAAATACACATTAAAAAGTGTTCAAAAAATTAATAATGAAAGCCCATAATAAAAACATTTAGCGAGTTTGAATCTTTGAAATCTGTTATCAGATGCAGGATTTTTGTAATTCTTAGTATCCGTGTAAAATCTGCCGTTTAAGCTGATATTTTAATGCACATCATAACATGAGTGTATTTCATACTTGTAGCAATACTTTCGCGAATTAGTTGACCTTAGTCATTATTAGTCATTATTGGTCATTATAGTTACTATTATAACCATCAAATGTTATAACTCCAATCACATCCTTCCCTTTCGAAGGTTTCTCAATCATCAATTCATCGATATCTCAAGATTGAATGTGGTCAAAGGCTTCACCAAATTGATGTTTCTGTCATAAAAGTCCATTTTAAAGCATTTTGGTAATTTTTTTTCTCCAGCATGTATATCCGAATTTTCTTTATGACAAAAAATATAAATAAAAGAAATACAATTTATAATCGTATAATTTTTGGATGCATCTACGACTGTCGAGTTTCTATACGCTAATGGATGCAAAATATAAACTTAGTAAAGACAGAACACAGCCTGTATATTTAAATATATACTTTTACGAAGCTCTATAATATTATTGAGTCTTGAATCTCATGTGAAATTTTCCAGTTATTTACTAGTTCTCAGTCCACTCTCGTGGCACTAAAAAGATAAACAGAAATCTGACGAAAATGAAATTTACAACCTATGCATACAAACAAACATCATGATTGTTTCCTGTATTGTGCAGCAGTATTCTTCTAAAAGTGGGCTTGCGAATAAACAATTCGTGGAAGTGTGAACTAATATTTTTTAAACAATTAATAAGGCTAATTGAGGGAAGATAAACTAATAGAAAATATAATACCAAAAGACGAAAGTACATATTAAAAACTTTATATTAGTAATGTAATAAAATAGTTAGCTGGAATCGATAAATAGAACTTTACGGCTAGTGATTTAAAGTTAGTGTATGGTGATGAAACTAATTAGAATGCATGGGGAGTCGAACCTTTAGAAAGAACAGCAATAAAACAAGTACCGTGAATCAGTTGAAGTAATAAAAATTAGGTCCGACTAAATTTACTCGTCTCGTAAAATGCAACAGACGAAAGTGCTTCCGCGTTTATAATAAGGCGTCGAGCCACAAACATTTTGCACTTCTTTAAAACAACATAAATATTAAAGTAAAACATCTTATACAAATACTGCAAATACGGATTCTTTTACCAATATTTTGCGAAATTTTACTTCACGACAAATCACAATTTAGAACCCATTTCTATTTATTTAGAACAGACTAGACATATAAGACAAACAAATAACTAAGACTAACAGACAAGACTAGACAGTCAAGAATAGATAGTTAAGACTAGAAAGTCAATACTAGGCAGTGAAGACTAGATAGACATAGCGTAGACATATATAATGTTTGATAATAATTGGTCAGCAGTGGCAGTGACTTGATGCGGCTAATTAAGCTGTTTTGTTTACCCACCCGAAACAAAGCATCGTTATCTATCTTTTGTTATTTAATTAAATTTGGTGATTGTTTCGTCTACAGAAAATTATGTGATTCAGTTATTAAACCCATGGTTTCTAAATATATATGTGTAATGGTCGTGTGTATGTATAGTACTTACATTTATTTATAACTGAAAACGTAATTAGATGTCGTGGCACGTTATTTTTGGTATCAAAACACGCTTTTTCAAACTTTGCTCTGAGATCAGAGACGAGCAAATATATTTTCAACTATACAGGTGTTCCGGAAGTTCATGCATAATAATACTTCACTTTCTGAATATAGATATGACTAAATAATATTTTCTATTTAGTCATAACTACTTTTATTATAGTTATATATATATAATACTGTATGATTCTATTTAAAATCTTGTTTTATCGTACTATTATAAACTAATTTGAAAAGGATAGTTGCGACCGTTACTACGTGGTAATCCATACTTACTACTACTTTACTACTGCTTCTATAAATTGAAAAAAATATGTTTTTACCACTATTTTCTATGAAAATATTATATAACTTGTGAAGTTATATAATTTTACACATTTTATACTACTCGAGTTTCGACGGTTGAACCTTCAACACTTGAAATGGACCTATAACAGTCGAAACTCCAGTCGTGTAAAGTGTGTAAATTTATATAACTTCACAAGTTATATAACATTTTCACAAAAAATAGTGGTAAAAAACATAGTGAATTTTTCAATTCAAGTACATTAGTATCAGATTAGTATATGTTTATACTTCTGTACAGTTTCTACGTTTCTACTTTAATCTTGCTGTCAAGTCCCACTTTTCGAATCTTGCTTTCTTACTATTTGAATCTTCTCTTTTTACTTGTTTTGTTATATTCTTATTTGTCTTCTATTTACTATGTAGCTAACATTTTATGTAGTTTATTCTAATTAGCTTAATTTTAAATTTGATTTGATGAATTTGGTAGTAGGTATAATAATTTATTTGATAGTACAATAATCCAAAATAGAATTTCAATGCAGTTTTCACTTTGGACCACGTTTGTTCAACTGTTGGGCTTTGATATTTGCCCAGTATTGTCGCATCTTCTGCCGGTTTAACTCCTTTCTCTCTTCTGTCCAGGGGGTACCTTTCCTTCGGGGTTTTTCCTGAAATCCACGGATTTCCTTAAGGGTGCGTCTCACAGACTGTCTGTTTTGAAGATCTGTTATTCCCAGTTCTTTAATATCCTTCTCGGTTTCTGTCAACCTTCAGTGAACAGACGGTTCGTTAGTCGGTTTGGAGCCAATATTGCAACGTGGCCATAGAAAGCTACCCTTCTTTTCCTTGCACAGTCAGAGAGCATCTCAATATGTTCGTAGAGCTCAGAGTTATGCCGCCTTCGGAATTCCCGATCTTCCTTTACCGGGCTCCTTACCGGGATCCTCCTGAGGATTCTCCTCTCTCTGATATCCAATTTCTCTACTAGATCTCTTCGGTTCAAGGAAAGACACTCCATGGCATACTGGGCTTCTGGTGTGTAGTGCGTAAGTTTCAGGTTGCGTGACAGGTATTTCTTGTTGTAAGTGTTCTTAGTCAGTCGACATGCTAGTTCTAACTTGTTGACTCTCTTGGATAATGATGCTTTTTTTAATAAGTTGGGTTCAATCTATTCATCTCAATCCATTCAATCCAGTCCTCTTGATGTTTCCCTGCTCTAGTAACATCTCCCTGTTTGCTTCTCTGATGTTGGTGAAGAATTCTGTTTTCTCCAGCGACACTTGACCCACTCCAAGACCCACTTTGGCAGCCTTTTTTCTGAGGCAATCTACTTGCATTGTTGCCATCTCAAGAGAATCAGCAAACAATGCCATGCCATCTGCAAAGCCCAGGTAATCTACAACCTGTCCATCGATCTTACGTCCCAGATAGATACCACTCTGAGCACCCAAATTGATCAGTTCCTTGCGACATTCTTTCATAACCTTTTCAAGGACACACTTGAAGGGAAGTGGGGAAAGTCCATCTCCTTGTCTCACTCTAGTTTTTATTTCGAAGCTTTCTGAAATCTCGCCTCTAAATTTAACCTTGGAATGGGTGTTGTTCAAAGTTTCTAGGATGAGTCTGCGGGTTTTGTTGTCTAGCCCTAGTTCCTGGAGTACTTTGTTAAGCGTTTCTCTATCAATAGAATCGTAGGCCTTCCTAAAATCAACAAAGGTGACGACCACCTTGCATTTTCTCATCTTGGAATATGCAAGTACAGTTTTAAGATTGAGGATCTGTTCAACACAGGATCGGGTCTTCCTAAAGCCGCCCTGGTATTCTCCCAGTTGACTAGCTGATTTTCTGACCTTGTTTGTAACGCCTTTGAGAGAATCTTCTATGTTACCGGGGCGAGCAAAATTCCACGGTAGTTGTATAGATCAGTAAAATCACGGCATTGTTACCAACACCTTTCCACAGTTCAGCAACGATAGAGTCCTCTCCAGCTGCCTTATTATTGTTAAGAAGTTGAATGATCTGGCCAACTTCTTCCAATGAAGGGGGCAGCGAGTCCGGGTTTGATGTGGTTTGTTTATAGTCAAAGTCTTCGCTGGGTGGGTCACAGTTGACTAGATTTTTAAAGTACTGAGCCAAAAGGTGGCAGTTGTCCTTGTCGTTATAAGACAGTTTGCCTTGTGAGTCTCTGAAGTGTAGGCTTGGCGGAGCGTATTTTCTGAGTGTTTTCTTGAATTTTCCAAAGAAATCTCTATAGTTATTCTTAGCAAAGCTCTCTTCGATTTGGGTTAGTTGGTTTTGTGTGAAGGCTCGTTTGGTTCCTCGAATTATCTTGGCTGTAACCTTTCTTTGTTCCGAAAATGTATGCCAATTTTCCTTGGTCGTTTTAGAATTCCACTTCACCCAGGCTGTCTGTATTTGGGCTATTGCATTGTCACAGTCTTCAGTCCACCACGCATGCTTCCTTCTTCTAGCGAGAGTTCATTGGCCGCCTTGACAAGAGTCTGCTTCAGTTGGTTCCAGCGGTTTAGATCTGTATTGTTCAGTCTCTGACTTACTTAATCACGTAATGTTTTTTAGCAACTTTTTAAGCACCCCACCCCCGGCAAGCCCTCTCTCTATCTAAAATCACGTGTATTTTTTTGGTGCAAGTCGCGCGCCGCTCTTCGGCTTAAAAATCGCGAAAAAATAAATACACGTGATACAAAAGTGATACGAAAGAAATCATTTAAAAATAGCTCAGCACAAAAAACTGATTATGGAAATATATCAAAGATACGAGACTGATATTCTCGATTCTAACAGCTTAAGTTTCGAATTATCTAACAAAATATGAAAATGTTACAAATCTAGACAGCTCAAACTTAGATTTTGCAGACCCCACAGCTAAGGGCCACCACGCTCTTACATATTTCTTTGAAGTATCGTTCAACATCATTTTCATTTGCCCCATCATTTTTATTTTACCAGAATTCTGGCACGATATTGCAGATAGAAAGTTTGTTAGCTTTTCTGTTTACTGTTGTCTGCCTTGTTTTGTCTGTTTAATCTTGTCTCTTTAATCTTGTATATGTAGTTTAGTATATCTAGTCTTGTCCATCTAATCTTGTCTCTCTAGTCTTGTATACGTCTCCTTCTACTCTCTAGTATAGTATATCTAGTATGTCTAGTATGTCTGGTCTAATCAAACACATATCATCTTACCACAGATTATATCAACAAGAAAAAGTGATAAGCCTTATTTATAATAATTATGAATTTAATATGATCATTGAAAATGAGTTTGGACAATAGTTGCGTTGTATCTAGTCTAAATATTTGTACTTTGTGTTTTTTTGTAATTTTAATTTAATAGCTTCGTTTTTAAAAAACCAAAATCTACGTGTGTTTAAAAAATAGTTACACAAAATTGAAAATTCACTGTTTTAACCACACGTAATATTAAAAATATTATATAACTTTTTATTGACAGTTATATAAATTTAAACACGTATATGATATTATGTGCACTTGAAAACACTTGAAAATGACCTTCACCAGTCGAAACTCGAGTCGTGTTAAATTTTTAATTGTATATAACTGTGAATTACGAGTTATATAATATAGCATTGGGAAAAAATGAGATATTACTACGTTTAAATTCACAAATGACTTATAAAGTAAAAATTTTAATATATTTTGAGAATAGATCAGAGCTTCCCAAACTTTTTTGTGTCGTAGGCCCCTTGTCATATTTTTCGGTTTTGGGTAGACTTCCGCTGCTTACCTGATATTGATTTTTTGTAAATTTCTTACTGTAGTGAAGTTTAGTGTTAAAAACTTAAAGTACAAACACATGTTAAGTTCTATACACTTATTAATTGAATTTAAATTAAAACTACTCAAAATAAAATTTTGTATCTGTTATATAAAATATACGTAACATAAAATAAACATAAAATTATCTAAGCAATAAGCAGTGTGAAGGAGAAATTGATGAAAGTGTTCGTCATTTTCTTCACACAACTGCGCAAATAACCGCGTATTCAACGCGTTGGTTCGGATTCGGTTTACTGCATCAATGACTAATTGAAGAGATTCATGCAATCTAACACTCCAATTTTTAGCAACTAAATGTTGTAGATGGATGACGCAATGTATTGATTGCTAACACCCCTGGCACATTTTGTTCTAAATAGCTTATAAATCCACGATATCGTCCAACCATGGCAGGTGCTCCATTTGTAGCTACTGATATTATATTTGATAAAGGGATTGCTTTTCAGTGAAGTAATCCTTCAAAACATGAAATATTGATTCATTCACCTTTAGTATCGGTGGTTAAAGTTCTTGCGAAGAGCAGTTCTTCGTAGATTTCTTGATTCATAATAAAACGAACATATGCCAATAATAGTGCTGCATTGCCAGTTAAAGTTGACTCGTCCAGTTGTGTAGAGAAATGGGTCGTTTGCAAATAATTATACAAGAAGCACATAGGCAATTGTTTGTCTGACAATGATGGAATGAAGCCAAGCTTCAAATAATCAACACTGTACTGTCTACATTTCTTTTTAGATTCGGACATGGTATCAGTCATCTGTGGGCAAAATTAATCTATTTAAATAAGACATAAAGTCCAGCAGCTGTATATTAAAAATCAAAGTCAAATTTAAATCGTATGGTCTTAGATAAATCTAGCTTTGCTAATTACGTATACAAAACTAAAATTTAATGAAAAATAATGTACTTGAAATACCACTGATTCGCTATAATTTGTGTGATAAACTACCAGTTTATATTTTTTTAAATATTTTCTTCGCACTTTCCTTTTCAAAATTCAGGAAACGAATAAACGTATTGAATTGAAACACGTTCGAATTTAATGAGTGACGAATTGAATAGGTGCAGATTTCAAGAAGATTTTCAGAAGTTCAAAATGTATTGCGACTACAAAGCGAATGCAAAGTAAGTTGTAGGATGTAGGCTCCTACAACTTACACACTTTTATAAACATATATAATAAATTTTTTACTTCATAGGTACTTTTATAAATAATGTATATTATAAGATAGTATAATGTAAGTAAATAAGTACTATCAGTGTATGTTGAGATCCACTATCGTGGACCCCCATTTTCATTTCATGGACCCCTAAATTTTTTTTTCGCTGACGTAGACCCCTTGCAGGTTGTCATAGACCCCTGGGGGTCGATATAGACCACTTTGGGAATCACTGGATTAGATGTTAAATCCATTTTGATGAAGCCAAAAGGCAGACACGCGTGTATGGATGTTCATTAATTTTTAATATTTATCAGGGTATAGTATCTTTTCTAAACCAGATGGTTTCAGGTGGCACGAAAGTGCAAGAAACCAAGAACTTTCTTAATTTTTACACTTAATTATATTTATTTATTTGATAAGTCATTTGTTAACTTAAACGTAGTTTGAGGTTAAAACATGTGAATTTTTCAATTCAATGTAAATCTGGATTAGCACGTAGTAACGGTCGCAACCATCCTATTCATAACAAGATAGTTGTTTTATTATTGAAAATTATAAATAAGTTGTTGCACATGTTTGTTTAATTTAAATTTAAAATATTGCAATATTTATAGGTCATAATATTTAAATATATGCAAAATAATAAATACGTTCCCATCAAATTCTACGGTTTTATCCACATTTATTGAAAAGAAGAGTCTAATAATTGTAATACAAGTACATACACGCGCTCCAAGACGATAAATAATTCAACAGGATTTGTAAGATAATGAGAAATGTGCGCCCTGAATCGATTAATACAAATACATAATCCATTTAGTTTATATATTTGCTTAGATTACCATAAAATTCCCAAATCGATATCTCTCATGTAGTATTTATTCAAATAAATAAACACTGATATTTTCCCTTGATATTAGGATTTATGTTGGCGCCCAAAAAGTATCAACAATACGATTATCGGATAAAATATTCTTTGTGTATTTAGGAACTGAAATGATGCAATTAGTTTTGTGGTTGAAAGAGATTTGAATGATGGAATTAAAAGGTTTTGATGAGGATGAGTTGTTTTCTATATTTATGAAACAAAAGAGACAGAAATGGGTTGTCCGGAGTTATATATTAAGTCGTTAGATATATTTAGATCGTTTTTCGTGTTTAGATAAGTATTATTTTTATATTTAGATAAGCGGTGGAGTTTTTAGTGTCCCTCGTTGCATTAAAAATAGCCCAAAACTGTTACTGTAGAGCGTTTAGTGTGACTGTTTTATTTATATCGTCATTCTATATTTGCTGGTTCTAGTTATATCTGACATATTAAACAAGTGGCAGGCGCGACCACACTCGATTATAAGAAACCAGAAACACTTTTCTTTTGTCTCTCTATTCTAATTTTTTTAGGTCGTCAAGATTTTCGGTATGTTGGAAAAGATTGCACCGAAACGCGAGATGAGCACGGATTTCTGTGCATAAAAATCGATAGATTTTTTTTATCTCGGTGCGGAGAGCGCGCATCGATTCTATTTGTGAACCGCTGCGAGAGCACACACACAAAAAATGGATTTATTTATAATAAAGATTTTCTATTTTTATCTCAACCTTGGTGTTTTACATTCCGGGCGACGTTGCCGCGCGTTCCCTCAGCGATAAAAACATAATAATCTGTTGCATGTGGCGGGCGACACGTGACTAGCTTGCTCTCTCCATCGGACACTTCTGGGTGGGGCTATCGTTAAACTGTTCTAACCGCTATGATGCCGGCTCTAACATTTTTTAACAACATATAAAGATTAGATATAATGAATATTTTTCTTTATACTTTATAATATATTTCGCAAAAAATTAAAATAATTTTTACTTAATGATAATTTCAATATTCATATGAAATTTTGTTGTAATAAATTATATAAATATAAACAAATAATTTAAAAGATCTATAATATCCACTAAAAGCAATTTACTACATATGTCATTATCTAAATAACAATTTAATTCCAAACATTGCTAATTTTTATCACGCTCTCCACAATTTCTCCAAAATTTCTCATTAATTCTCAGTCTATAGACCGTGCTATCTAGTAGCAAGCACGTCATAAATTTGTCGAATTTCATTAGTTTTATTTTTTGAATAAGGTAGTTTATAATATATGCTGCCGACATCGTGGATGTCTTTTGCTACTGTTTGTCCCAAAACAGTGCAATAATTTAATTGACAATTTTTAGCCCAGTTTACACAATTTCCATGTTACTCATTATCATATTTACATATTAATCATATTTACAATTTTACTCATTTGTCAACTGTCAGTTTTTAAACCGTGCCAAAATAAAAATCTACAGCATGTCAACTAATTAATGCAAACACATTAATGTTTTATTTTTTGAATATGGTGGTTTAAAATGTTTGCTGTCAACACCCCAGGACATAAGGGATTTAATTTCAATACTTTCGCTGTAGTTTGTCCAGCAACCGTGCTAGAATGCCCTAGACGATTCTTCTAGGGTTTCCACTTTAACTTCTTCAATATTTCGCATTGTCAGCCTTTAGATCCTGCCACAAAAAAACGTTTCCTAATGCCACTTAGTTGCATAAAATCATTAAATAATCAGTATCAGAAAATATCACGCAAGTTACGGTGGCTAATTGTTCTAATATTTTAAAATCGTAAAAAGGAAATAATTTCTTATGTATTCTCGGTGCATTAAATAAGATTAATATCATTTGAATTTGTTGGAATATTAATTATTATTGGTAAAATTGATTTTCAATCTTGTGTAGTTAACTTCTCCATATGTTTAGGATATTATTTATTCTTGGTTGATTTTGAATTCATATAAAGTTGTTTATTCAATTCTCATGTCTAATTTGAGTTTTTATTCAATTTATTTGAACTTGTGTGTTAAATTAAAAAGTTTTTGGATTATGCACAATTTGAATTTAAACTCTCTCAATTTGGAATTGATTATGCCTAATTTAACAGTGCTTGGTATCAATTAGTTTATTCTCAATTAGAAATTGGTTATTCCAAATTTTAATTTATTATTCACGAGCTTGATATTAATTTTAAATTTGATATCTATTGATTGTGTCGATTGATTTTATAAGATATAATTTATGTATTGTGATTTCTGAAATTTGTACAAACTTAAGATAAGTTGACTACAGTCGCTGAACTTATATTCAAAATTGATCATATTTTAGATTTTGCCTTTCCGCGTTTATGAATTGTTTTTCACTATTGTCAAATATTTTTTCCATTTGTTAAGAAATGCGAAAGTTATTTGATAAATATTGGTACACCATAAATAATTGAAAAAAAAATCAAATGAAAATACAGTAATATCTTCGTTATTTATTATTTCGTTATTATCTTATGCGCTAAATCGATATTCTCAATTTGGCTATGGGTAGCACAAATTTGAAGTTGTACGAAAATACTAAATTATGTCAAAATGATTCCAGTTTGAGTCAGCTGTGGCAACTTATTTGCCATTTTGTAGCAAAACTGTTTTATTTTATGAATAAAATACAGCTTTACGAGAAATTTTATATTAGCCTTTAATTAAAATTATATGCAACAGGCATTGAAGAACTTTTCTATTTAATTTGTTATTTAATATTGCAACCAAATTCAACATTATTGCAAACAAAACAATTAAACTTTATCTACGCACTAAGTTTTAATAACTGAAATTGCTTTTTATTTTAATTTTGCTGCGGCCCATAAATATCATACCCAATTCTTCCCCTGCAAATAATAGCTCATAGGCTCTCTATCTAGAGATTTGTTTTTGCAATTTTAAATTAATTTTTATAAAATTGATTTAACGTAATTGATATTAATTTTACCTAATTGATATAAACTATTAAGAATTTGCAAATTTTACATGTTTTTTTGTAATTATCATTTATACAAATTATTATTACACAAATTATTATTATTATTACACAAATTATCATTATTAATACACAAATTATTAAATTAGGATAACTTTATTGTGGAATAAAATCTAAATATTAGTGTAGCGTAAATATTTACTGAAACATTACTACATTTAAAAAAAAAAACGTTAATTTTATACAAAAGTAAATACAATGTATGCAACAATTAATTATGTTAATTATTTCGTTCTCGTAATTGATGTCAATAGAATAAAAACACCATGGTATGATGATAAAATTATATAAACTAAGTAATATATATTTGAATAATTATTTCTGTTCGTTTATACTAAAGTTGTTGGTTTGTTTGTTTATTTTTGTGTAAGTTTTTGAAAATATGTAAAGATATTAGTCACTTCATATGTGTTTATACATATTTCATGTTAAAATATTTGTTGATTTAAATTATTTAAATAATATTGGATAATGTTTGTTTTCAAAAATATTTTCAGATTTGTCTTTGATAAATATAACTTCTTGGCATTGGAAGATTTTTATTACACCATCATTCCCTCTTAAGCTCCCTTTCCTTCCTGTGCACTCGGACACTAACTAGGACAATAACATTAATCTGCAATCTAGGACAAGTTTACATTCGTCTCAAATTAAATTATTAAAAATAACTTTTATAATATATAATGGGTGTTTTTTTAGCAGCGTGAGAAGTTTCGATGGGTGTTGTCTAAGGTTTGACAGTTCAAAATGTAAAACTGTAGCAAACATTTCTGTTCAGTAAGGTTTGGAAATTCAGCTTGAATCGTTTAATGCAGGAACAACGCGTCCAAATTATGGAAATTTACTTTGAAAAAAATAAATCTGTTCGCCAAGTTCATAGAGCACTTCGTCCATTTTACGGTCAACATAATCGGCCTAGTGAGCAAGCAATTTGTGCAGTTATTGATCGTTTTCGCACTAATTTTACTCTTCTCTATTCAAAACTATCAACAAGACAAAGAAATGTGCGTACCGAAGAGAATATTGCTGCTGTAGCGCGAAGTGTTGAAGAAGACGCCGAAATGTCGATTCGTCGCCGTTCTCAACTTATTGGCCTTTGCTCTTCGACTACGTGGAAAATTTTACGTATGGATCTTGTCTTACGTGACAATAAAATACAGCTCGTGCAAGAATTAAAGCCAAATGACCATCGTTTACGTCGCATTTTTGCTGATTGGGCTAATTTGAAACTGGCCGAAGAGCGTTTTTACCGAAAAATTATGTATAGTGTGAAGTTCATTTCTGGTTAAATGGCTTCATCAATAAGCAAAATTGCTGTATATGGAGCGAAGACAATCCTCAAGCCATTAACTAATCACCATTACATCCATTAAAATTGACTGTTTGGTGCGGTTTATACGCTGACGCTATCATCGGTCCTTATTTCTTTCGAAATGAGGAAGGAGCCGTTACGGTGAATGGCGAGCGCTATGGAGCCATGCTGACCGATTTTTTGTTTCCAAAAAATAATCAGCTAAACATCGACGACATTTGGTTCCAACAAGATGGCGCCATACAGCGCACTTTGGTGCAATCAATTTGGTGACAACTTTATTTCCCGAGGTGGTCCTGTTAACTGCCCCCCTCGTCCGTGCGACTTAACGCCTTTTGTTAACTTTTTATGGGGCTATGTTGTTATTGGTTTATGCCGACAAACCAGCACCTCTTGAAGTATTGGAAGCCAATATTCAAGCCAACATTGACGCCATGCTACGGCCAGACTTATTGGAAAAAGTAGTGAAAAATAGGACTGATCAAATGGACTATTTAACTCGTAGCCGGGGCGGACATATGCCGGTAATCATATTTGAAAAATAAATGGCATGAAATTATCTACCGGATTACAATAAAAAAATTCATTGAAAGAATATTTCTGCCTTGTATTATTATTTAAAGTTCTCAAGCTCTTAAAAAACACCCTATATAATTAACTTTAATAAATTGATATTGACTATATTTATGGTAGAAATGTTAAGAGGAGGATTAATTAATATGGTCTTAATCTAAATAATAATTTAATTCTTTTAAAGATTCGCTGCCCTGTTATACATTTGCATAATAAAGATCTCTTCATTATCTTATGGTTGAATAAAAAAATTTGCAAATGGACATATTATATTTTAAACTTTTGTTACAAATATACGAAAATCAATCTCAATAAAAGATTTCATGAAGATATTTTCGAATATAAATGGAACTAACCTTATTGTAACACTACCATAATGTTGAAGGCACTTGTAGCACGTCTTCTTATGCTGGGAAAGTGCACTTTGTTTAGTATGTTTAGGTGAGAAAGAATGTAGGTTTACTTCTATAAAAGTTGTTGCCAACATTGATGGGGTATGCTTGAGTCCTATCATGTTTGAATTTCAATTCATGAAGAAATTAATACAACCCACAGAACCCAATAACAGAGAAAATTCATTTGTTTTTTCCTGGTTTTGATTTCTGCACAGTAAAGAGTATAGAACAGGTTTTATAAAAATTCACTTTTTTGAAAATTAAATTCAGTGTTGGAATTTAAGTTGGTTTGTGTCGCGAGAGAAATTTTGGGTTCGCCTAATTCAACGAAATTTATTTACCAGTAAAATAGTGAAATTAAATTATATTATTTATAATGCATAACAATGCTTTATTTAAAGTAGATATTTATAAAATAAATTGAATGAAATGAAATGAAAAAATGAAATCTACATCTGTAATTTAGGAATTAATTTTATTACGAGTAAATTCTGAATCACAAATTAAAATTTATGAAAAACCTACAATTATTATTATAAACTATTTTACAGCCGCGTTGGTAAACCTGATGCCAATCATTTTTTTTATTACTCATGCGCGAAAAGTACTTCTCGATGCACGTTTTTCAATACGAGAAATGCTACTTTTCGTTGTTTCGTTGTATATTTCCACATAGCCTGAGTAACACAAACAAATATTCAATATCGCTAGGGTACATTAAAAAAAAAACACAATCAAGACCTCAATGTAAAAAAAGTGACGTGAAAGTGTCAGAAATTTTTTTCATTACAAAATAATAATAGAAATTATAGAAAACGTTTTAGAATTAGTGTAAATTCTATCCTGATACCGGAGACTGAGGAGAGTTATGACGAATCCACACCACCGGAGACAATTGAAAAAGGAAATTTTTCATTTTTGATTCCATTTTTTGGATCCCAAAATTGTAAGATACATCCCCTCGCATGAGTAATAAAAAATATTGTTTGTACACAATACCTCCCGTCAATTGCCCTCTCGAGCTAATGTGCGCACTCACTTCGTTTGTGCGCCCAATTTTGCTCTCGCGTCAAATTGACAATTACCGCAAAGTTACAAAATACACTATATTCTAAGTATCGTAGCAGGCAGCACTTGTATAAAGGTCTCCGCACACCAATGCGTCAGTGCGTTGCGGTTCGTTGTCATTCGTGCGAGCGTAAAAATATGTACTGCACACACCAATGCGTTAAATGGATTGCGTATTTAGTTAATTTTCCTAATTTTTTACATAAGGAAATCTTTAAGTTATTTCGATCGAATATGTTGTATCTATTTGTGTATTTGTATTATGTTATTGTTCCAATTGTATTTTATAATGTATTTTTATAGTGAACTTTATTTTAGTGATAGTAGTAAGCTGTACTGATGTGGGATAAATCTCGAAACGCGTCTACAGATGGCTATCTACTTAAGGAATCGGAAAGACATGATCTTAAGAAACAATGTTATTGTTAAGTACCACGAAGGTGAACTGACAACTATAAAATAACTGACAAATTTCACATGAGATTTGTTTTTGATAGTCCTTAAAAGACTCATTAGCATTATAGAGCTCCGGAAAGGTTGAATATATTTATATATTCAGGCTGTGTTCCGACTTTATTTAGTTTACATCAAATTTTATTTTCTAAATACAAATATATCGCTTCATACTAATACTAGACTTTTCTAATATCTGCGCGTATATGCGAATTCATCATGTTCATTCATTCATAGTGTCAAAGCTTTTAGAGCATTTTTATGATGGTGTCGGACAAGACCGGACAAAGCCAGACAAAACCACAGGACCGGACATGACGAGACGGGAGCAGACAAGAATGGACAAGATTACAACAGGCTATCCAGCATTAGACAAGAGTAGACAAGCTTATACAAGTTTAGATAAAGATTAAACGGACTATAAAAGGCTGGAAAAAAACAGGACTATAAAAAGCTGGAAAAGGATGGTGATGAAAAAAGGCTGTATTTAATCAATGAAGTCAGTCACCAAAACTCCTCTAAAAACACCCTGTAAACGCAAATCCCAGAAAAAAATTCACTTTACCTACGTTAACGATTAAAAAACGTCCACTGTCGATCCAGGGGTTGCGACAAAATTTTACACAAAATGGGGGGTCGCCAATGAAAAAAGTTTACGCACCACTGAGCTAGCTGACCAACACGATCACGCACTATCCGCTTATTGTGGATAATTGCGATGTCCAGAATAAAACAAACGTCGTACATATTACCGTTTTCTTCTGAAGCAACCCCTCAAGAGGGCAGCACAAAGTACAAGTATTCTTTATTTAACGCCCTACCTGCTTAAAGGCAGCTCATTGTCAGACTTTAGACAACTAGCTTTCTGACCAAATTTTCTTTAGCAATCTCTTTATAAATCGATCACTTTTAAGATTAATTAATATAAGAAAACATTTAAGTCTATTTGGGAAATTAAGTTTGCTTTGTTTCTAGATTATTCAAAATCGGCTGAAAATATTCAAAAGCTATTTTATCTAGCATGAAAATAAAATTTCTTGAATTTTAGTTTTGGGATGTGAAATAAAATTTTCATTTTGATTATCCAACATTTTCGTTTATTGACACCCTCTTTTAACCCCCTTTACAACCCCTTTAGCCCGTGATTATGTAAAAGTACTTGATTTGCATAGTGTGAATTTAATTTCCAATAGTGTGAATTTAGTTTGCAAAAGGATTAATTTAATTTGCAAAAGTATGAATTTAATAAGAAAAACCTGTATCAACTTTTGATGAATGATACTATACTTTTGATGGATGATACTATACTTTTGATGGAACTACTCTGATGCATTTATGAATATGGCCAACTCGCCTACCAGTTCTACCGGGTTTGAACGCAATCCGATTAGTGGAAGATTGAAAAACTAGGTAATCTGTTATTTATTCTATAATGTATACTTTATAATAGGTAATCTATTTCAACACTAATAAGATGGAGAATGGTAAGTTATTAGAAAACCATTTCGAGATAGATCCATGTTATTTTCCCATGATATTATATTATTGAGAAAGAAGCTTGCAAGTTTTGTTTTGTTAGAAAGCTGACGTTATCGGCATATCGGTGGTAACCGTTGCGTGCGGTCGCGACCTTGGATATTTGATACTAACTCTGCTAGATTTATAATAAATACTGCAGCTGAAAGCACACGTTCTTGAGGTATTTTTGATTGTGTGAATATTTCTGGTGAAAGTCGGTCCTTCTTATTAGAGTATATACATTTATTGGGGCCGGCTACGTAAAAATGGAGACCGAAATTTCCCAATTTTTTCTTATTATTTGTTTTTACTTTTCCTCTATTTTCTAGGGAAATTTTCAATCAATGGAAGGAAAATTTTCAAAAGTTTATTTAAAATAAGTTTTCCGAGTTAAGCCAATACTATTTTCAAATGCTCAGACAGATTTACATATATAAGATCTATCAAAATGATTTTATCTCAAAAGAATGTTATATATTGTAATATGGAGAATTTAGAAAGGAACTACAATTAATAAAAACGATTGATTTAATATCCAAATATTGAATCAACTCAATTGTAACGCTGTCACAAAGTTATGCCTTGATTTAACAAAATACATCTAAATGATTTGTTCCTTTTGCATGCAATCATTATATGGTATATGTCGTAGTCATATAATGTAATCCGTCAGATTCTGAAACACAAAATCATTTCATGATGTGACGGCAGTTCATGTATTACATGATATGACTAAGCAGTTCATAAACCACCCACACATATTTGTCTATTTATCTCTGCTTTAATAGGTCCGATAATTAAGACAAGTAGTTTTATACTATCAAATGATTGCACTTAATTATTTCGTGAACGTCAAAACGGTAAGTAATTCAGATTGTTTATTCGTAGTTAAATATAATGCCGCCTAAAATCGGTGGTTTCATGAAGTACATAATCTGCCGTCAGATCATGAAATTACTCTGTTTTAAGGCCGGTTCAAACCGTTTTGCAGAACGTTCTGTCTGCGCAGTTTTAAGACGGAATGAAAAGGTTGCAATTTGTAGAGCGTCCACACGGTGCAGTTATATCTGTATATTTCGCACAGTTTTAGTGACATCGTCATGGAGGAGGTACTACTCAATTTTAGCATGCTGTGTTGTTAAGAAACTGTTTAGCATAATCTTAATGTAATTTAATTTTATCTACTTTTAGAAACAAAATTTTAAAAATGGTTTTAAGACTAAATAAAATAAAGTAAAATTGTTGGGATAGGTTAGAATAGGTTTTGTGTCTGCACAAAACAGTGTCTGCACAGTTCATGGATATCTATGCTCTTTAGCTCAGTTATCGCTGCAACTGTTTCTGCGCAGTTCTCAAAAATGCGCAGTTTTCCTGTGCACACGCAACGTTCTATCTGCATCGTGTTGAACTGCGCAGACAAAACGGAGCGTCTGGACCGGCCTTTACACTATCTGACGTATTTTACTGTGTCTACGACTTATACACACTTATATTAAGTATCCCCAATAAAATTTTCGTAAATAATAATTTATTAATTATGAAATAAAACTTTTTTTTGGTTGTAAACATTTATTTTTTAAATCTTTTACTTTCAATTCAGCAGAGATTATATCTAATTTCAAGTCTGACATCATATTTAGACAAAAAATTGATATTTGGCTTTCAAAAACTTTCAAAATGTTTTAATTATTTAGACTTGTACTGTGAAATTGATTAGTATTTACTTGTATCGTGTTTCTGTCAGAATTTCGAATATATGGTTTTTGTTGATTTGAATTACTTGAAAATCTATATAGAAATTAAGTGTGGAAAGTAATTTAATCAATGCTTGCTGGACCATTTTCTCAATTATTGTATCGTAGAAATAATAAAAATTGAATTATATAAAGTTTAATTACATTTTAATAACATCATAATATCAATATTTACTATGTATATTTATTTTCATGAACAGGAAACATTCTCATGAATTTCAACATTAGGTTCTGTTTATAATTTAGGAGAGAAATCTGATTTTCTGTATTAGGGAGCCCGGAAAGTAATGTCGTTTTTTTAACATTAAAATCGAACTGATAAGTTTTTGAGTTTTTATTTTTAAGCTATGATGTAACCACATACGTTATTCAAAAAGTTTGGGCATCTAGTGTGCAATTTTTCAATGCAACATCGATAAAAATCAATTGGCCTTTGTGCAGAATATTCGGAAATAGCAAATCAGAAACCATCCAAATTTTTCAAGATTTTGCCATTTAGAAGATGTAGCGATCGGAGAAATCCATTGGCGCAATATCGGGAGAGTATGGTGGGTGAGGCAATACTTCATACCCCAATTCCTCATTTTTTTCAGGGATCGTCTTGCGCAGTGCGGTCTTGCATTATGACCTTTAAATAATAACGCCTTTTCTGTTGACAATCGCTGACCACTTTCAATTAAAGATTGATTTACTTGATCCAATTATTCACAGGAAAGGTCTGCATTCACAGTTTGCCCAAATCTTCAAAATGTACGACCCCGTGAATACACCAAACACACAACAGCGCCTTTTTGGCGGTGTAACCTGGCTTACCGATTCAATCTGAGAAAGCCATAGCCTTTTGCGTGTCCGATTATTATAGAGGACCCATTTTTCATCTCCAGCGATCAAGCGATCAAAAAAGCTTCGGTATTGTGCCGCTAAAGCAATAAGTTGCATGTGGTGGAACGGTTTTGTTTTCTTCGGACAGATTATGCTGGACCCAAACACCTGCTCTGATTACTTTCTTTCTTATCTGCTGCAAATGTTCTGGAATGGTCGACCAAGGATGGTTAACCCTCCGTTTGGTGCATGGGTCCAGCCAGACCTTTCGCAATTTCATTTGTTTTTTTAGTATAATTCCAATTGAGCTATCGAGTTAAATTTCCTTGACTTTTCCTAAAATTTCATTAGCTTTCAATTAAATGTAAAAATAAAAGGATACATACATGTCATACAAGGGTAATTACAACGATATGTATTTGAATATACTTCGTTTAGCACATGTGGTCTCTCCGGACCCATATATATTTTATAAGAAATAAAATTAATTTTGAACATTTTACCGTGTTTTTATAGTTACTCTCTATCTCACGCCAGCCCGAGGTATGCCCTCGAACTTTTGTCTTAACTACTCGTATATCGCCCTTTGATATATCTAACTAGCGAGCCACGTGTTGGGTCAGTTTAGCATCTTGCGAAATTTTTGTTTGTTTCATAAAAATGAGTGACGAAGTTAAATTTTGTATAATACGCGATTACTTAGAAAAAGTTTGGTTACTGATTTTCATTCACGTTTGGCAGCGGCTTTATCTAACGAAATTCAACGTAATCCTGAAGAAGCGATTGATTAAAATGTTGAACATGATCTATTCAGAGATGATGACGACTATAATGATATGGAGTATGTTCCTGAAGAAGATGCATCCGATATTGAAGAGGATTTGGTAATCGAACCAAATGAAATTCTAGATAGTGAGTAAGAAGAAGAAGTAGAGGGAGAAGTACATACTAAAATCAATAAGCAGCAACTGATGAATTTTTCTTTGGCAAAGACGGAACTAAATGTAATAGAAATGAATAAGCTGCTGGTAGTCTTTTCCGTCATCACAATATAATGTGTTTTCGAGCTGGACCCAAAGAACAACATTCAGTTTCGATTGAAGTATTCAAGATTTTTTTTTCACGAAACATTACATTCATCATCAATCACATTTCCAAGGTGGAATCTGAAAAATCCCGATAAATAAACAAGACTTTGGAAAGAGCTAACGAGCACTGAATTAGATGCATTTATTGGTGTACTTTTGGTCGCTGGAGTTTCACACAATAAAATGTAATCACAAGTATTTTGGCATACAGAAGATCTACCTATATTTCGATCAGCTATGTCTCATAAGATTCCTTGCATTTCTACGATATATATGTTTTGATGATATCCGACGATATATCAGTTTTGATGATTGGCGTACACGTGCATTTCGCCAACGAACTGACAAAGCCGCACCAATTTGTGATATATGGAATAAGACAAATATACACCAATTCGTGATAATACAATGGATAAGAAGAGAGGGTGCAAACTTTGCTCCCAAGGAAGCAAAAAATTACGGCGTAAAACACATTTCTTTTGCACTAAATGTTTGGACAATGTGTACCAACAACACTCAAAAGTAAATTACACTTGCTTCACTTGCACGAATTAGAATTTATTATTAGAATTTATAAAGACGATAAGTGTATATAAGAAATACTATAGACAGAAATACAGTATAAATTGTATGGAGATATATAGGGGTCTGGCCAGACCACATGTGCCAAACCAAAGGTTAGCGGACTATGTGCCAAACGGAGGGTTAAGAGTTTGAGAGCTCTTCAATTGTCCGACACGGATTTGCTTCCATTTCCGCCCTTAACATGTCATTGTTTAAAGTTGTTGGTCTTCCTGATCGATATGAGTCGGAAAGATTAAAATTAGCGGATTTGAACTTAGAGAAGCACCTTTAGCATACGAACGTCTAATGCATTTGGATAAACGTCGCAAATGTTTTTGGTAGCAACTGTTGCATTACTGCCCTTTTGAAACTCAAGAAACATACCATGCCGAATATCTCTTCTAGTATTAGGCCTGGCATTTCACCATAAATTGCAAATATTGCAAAATAAATTAAATTATTTACGTGTAAACAAGTCTCCCTAAGCTTAAAATATCTTTCGCAAGATTTTGAAGTACCCAGTGAGCTGATAAATGACAAACGAATATCGGCATGCGTAAAAACAACATTACTTTCCGGCCTCCCTTTTATTAATTACATTTTTGGTCTGGAATATGAAAGTAACTCAATAATTTTTACCAGTATTTCCCAACCTTTTTAAACAAACCAAACACTTAAAATCTAACAAATTTTTTAATCAAGTAAATAGTTAATCAAGAAGTATTAATAATAGGTATAACACATATTGCCACTTTTTGACTCACATGTTGTTTCATGTCACACAATATATTTTTTTATTACTCATGCGTTAAAAGTACTATCTTGGCGCACGTTTTTAAGTGCGAAAAATGACATTTTTGCTTGTTTATAGCAATATTATTAGCAATATTATAAATTAAATAAACATAATCAAGACATCGATATTAAAAAAGTGAGGTGAAAGTGACAGAAATTTTGTTTCATTACAAACTAAAAATAAAAATTAAAAAAAGCGTTTTAAATATATTCTTTGGTGATACCGGAGACTGATGAGAGTTCTTATGACGAATCCACACCAGCGGAGACAAGTGAAAACACAAATTCTTCATTTTTGATTCTACTGTTTCTGGATGGCCCCTGGATCTCAAACTTGTAAGATACGTCCCCTCGCATGAGTAACAAAAAATATTATATGTAAAGCAATTGAGTATTGTCAATTGCCCTCTCGAGCGAATGTACGTACTCACTTCGTTCGTATGCCCAATTTCGCTCTCGTAACCAATTGACAACTTACCGCCCTAGTTGCAAAATATACTATTATAAAAGTTATTTACACATTATTTATACACCTGATGTATCATCGTAACATATCGGTTGGGAAACATGTATTACGATCAGTTGATTGCTTTCAAAGTACTGGCAGCGTTAACGACAAATCAAGAAATGAGAGGCCTCGAATAGAACTCACCTAGCCGAACAGAAATATCTATCACATTATTAAAACCTCATGCCTGCTCCACACTCTCGCGGAGTTATTTCGGCAAGGATCCTCGCCGAAGTTGTTCGAGGCGAGGAACTACACGGAGGAGGCATCTACATTCTCGCCTTCCTTCGCAAAGACCTCAGTGCCATGACCGACACCGAACAGGTAGTAGCTGCTGCTGCACATATTTGTGCTTTTAATTGTTATAATTATGTTATTTCAATAAATGATCCCAAATAACTGGTTCCCTTTGAAGAGCCTCAATGAATTGTAACTGGAGTTCTTGGGACCAATCGCTCATGATTTTTTATATTATTTAAATTAATATTCGATAAAATTTAATAATATTATATAAAAATATTTTTACTTTTTAATCGTTCAAGAAACGGTTGTGAACTAACCCACCTGCATACAGTTGACTTAATTAAAGGACGAGTAAACACGAGAGTGTAGACTTGATGTCCCTTTGACTCGGGTACGAAAAACGGCTTCTGGAGCGAAGTTAGCCAAGGCGAGGCTAGGAAGCACAAGGCGGACGGGCATCACCCTGACGTCTTCGGGTGCAAAGAGCATGGCGAAGTAGTTCTGAAATTGCACGACAGATGGATACTTCATTTCATAATGCATAATTCATTTCATAATCCTCGAAACAAATATTAGCTGCCGCCAAACCCCCCACCCCCACCTAGTTCATATCCTGGGTGCGCTCTTGAATTCAGTCCAAGACGAACCTACCACTTCAATTAGGAGACTAGCTCAACAGTTGAATTTAAGTCGTACTACCACACACAGAATTATTCGTCAAGATCTTCACACGAAACCTTATAAATTGCAAATGTACCAAGAACTTTTACCACTCGATAATCATAAAAGACTGGCCTACTGTCGGTGGTTCAATGATAATAAGTGTTAAATTTAACATTTTTCATACACTATAGATACATTGATTTGCAAAACATGCTCAAATTGGAGTGTTGAAAACCTGCATTTTTTTAGACAGACCCCACTGCAATCTAGCAATGTCGAGGCAAAGAATTATCAGTCAAATATTTTTCGATTGTTATATAAACGCTGCCTCTTGGAGAGCCACAATTACAATATTTTGCAACAATTTATTAGCGAACTTTAGCGAACCAAAATAGCTTCTTCCAACAGGATTGTGCTAGTCCGCACATTGTCTGTGAAACATTAAATTATCTTCATGAATTCTTCGTCGACAGGTTAATAAACTAAGACCGATTTCCACCATGTTCTTGTGATCCAACTCCTTTGGACTTTTTCCTATTTCTATATTTAAAAAAATCAGTATTGGGCAGTCCAGTAGAAGATCTGCAAAACAATATAATAAAAAATGCGAAGAGACATTATTACAAAATGTGTTTGATAACATAATTTGTGTATTCGTGTAAATGGAAAATACATTCAACATCTGTAGTAATGTTTGATTTTTTGTTAATTTTATTATTGACAACTATATAAAATAAATCATAATGTTAAATTTATTAAAAGGCGTTTTATTACATTGTAGATACTACACGAGCAACAAGCCGTCACTGAATAAAAAAGGCCTATGAAAATAACGATTTTTTAAAACTATGAAAAATTTTGGCTAAAATGCTGTTTACGTCTGATTTTCTTTCGGGCGGATTGAGTAAAAAGTTAGGTTTTTTCGATAAGCTTCACAAAGGTCCACCTCCGCAGGGGCCTCTATCCGGCCGTAGGTGCGTTTTTCCTCAAGAACTCCGTTCCTCTTGCTCGTTTATAACTAATGAAATAGTTTAACTTAAACAACAGTAAAAACAATGTCACATAACCTCAAAATCACTCCACATAATTCATGGTTATTTTGAATTTACATTAAAAACAATTGATAGTTACTTACAAATGACATTTGATAATTTGTTTGATTGTATGTATGTGAATTAGCAAATGACCTGCCTCTACATGGCAGGTTCAAGTTCATGGCAGGAGTGTATTCCAAGAGTTTTGCGACTCACGTTCAGCGGCGCTTTTAGGCATAGGCGCACGAGGCGCGCGCCTAGGGTCTCCGATTTTAGGGGGCCACAAATTGCCAAGTAAGCAAGGTCAAAACAACTTTTGGCGGTGACGACAATAAGCGGCAAAATTTGACAAAGTGTGATGAATAAATTGGCACTTTGCAGTGATTAATAGTGAAAAAAATATTCAGAAATAAAACTAATGAAGTATCATTGCATTGTTGTTATTTTTTGTATTGTTATAGAAAATCAATCGCATGACTGTTTTTACTAAATGACACACACGGAATTACAGTTGATTCAAATCCAAATAATGTAGTTTATGTCCCTTCCACCACGTCGTCCAATTTTAGAAAACGACAAGAGTAGCGAGGAGTTTTCTAATGGACAAGAAACATTCAATGTTTTTAATGATAGTACCATTTATGAACAGAATTTAAATTAAATATATGTTATATCGTTTATTACCATTAATTAATTAAATTTGTGTATTCGCGATTTACGCACATCACATAACCTTAAAACTATCTAGTCGAAAATTTGACACTGACAGCTCTGAATTTTAGTGCCAACCTTGAAAAAATTAACTCATAACAGCACTCGGCGAGCCATAACCGCACGCATATGAGTGCTGTTATGAGTCCATTACAGATGGAAAATAGAAAAAATGTTATAACAATTCGCGATTGAAATGTTTACGTTTAATTGATTAATTTATTAAAAGTCATGCATGACATTTATCAAATTTTTTTTTTTTTAAATAAAGTAAATTATGAATTTATATTGTAGATAAAAGTTTGTACGATCGTAAATAATGTAATAAAACACGTATGGTAAAATACTCTTACGTACCTAATTATTATTTTTTAATGTGGTCTTACTATAATCTCGCATATTGAGAATTGGGACTCCCTAGACTAGGGCTATATAGTCACCTTGCGCCTAGGGCCACAAGTAATGTAAACGCGCCCCTGCTCACGTTATATAGTATTCCGCAAAATTAACTGCTGAAAATGGTAATTGAATTTATTTCTTAATTTATATAATTTAATGTACAAAATGTGATGAATACGCAGAATCCCGAATTATATCATATAGATTGTTCTTTATAGATCTATTGTTGCCAACCCTCTTCCCCTAATCGCTGGTATATTTACCCTAGAGCGCCTCCTTTAGTTTTGCTTCCTTTAGGAATTTCAGAATGTGGGTGGGATTCAAGGATTCCAAGTTGCAATTTGCAACTCCTCTTCTTACGGAGCAGTGCATATAGGAAATAACCTTATTTCTTGTTGAGAAAAATATATTAAAGCTTTTATTTTGATTAACACCAATATAAAAATATAGATTTATTTTCAAAATTAACAGAAAATATTACGTTGCCGAGGACGGACTACTTCAGTAGAAAGGGAGAAAACTAATTTACCGTAATAAAATAATGTTAAAAATAAAAATAAATATTTTAACAAGAATAAGAGATTTTCTTACAAGAAACTAAATAATTATATTGGTAAAACATAAACTTTTGTATCTTTTTCGCTGAAGTGCCAAAATGATGATCTTGAATTTCAAGGTGTAGTTATAGAGAAAGAGAAGTAATAAAAACGGTGACTCCTTGCGGATTCCGGAAACGAAATGTATGGATAATGTTGAATTCTAATATGTTGGATACTTTCGCCAAAAGTCATTTTTCGATTTATCTTTTTTCCTATATAACATAAACCAACATTTATTCCGGTAATAAGTGTAAAAGGTAATAAATAAATGAAAAGATAAAATCAAAATGATTAAAATACGGTGAAGTTTCACGAAAGATAATTGAAAAAGGTAAATAATGTAATTTTTTAAATTAACATTAAGATAACGTTAAGATTTTTAGAAACAAAATTTATACTGGGTTGGTAATGTAAAAAATAGCAAGAGAAAAATGTGAATTTTGTCATCTGTGTGGATTAATCTTTTATTAAATTATTAATTTGTTGCCATTACTGTCAGTTGCATTTGGTGTAAAGTTGCAATTTATGATGTTGCATTTTATTAATCTATGTATATTTAAAAAAAAATAGTAAATAACGTGAAAATGATTTAATTAAAAGTTAATTGTGTCCAAATGTGTCAAACAAAAATATTTATTGCAAAACAAATTAATTCTATGCATACTTTTGCAAATATAAATTTAACACAATTTAGAATTGGCCGTAATGACAATACCTACATCTTAACCTTCACTACCACTCAACTTACAATTAGTTCAAAATGTTGTCCATTTTGGAATCCTAAATCACTTTCTGAGTCAATTGCTTGACATTGCAATCTGAATCAATTGCAGTAACATGACTATTATTTTTCAACTATAAATTATCTGCTATTTCGGCTAATTTACATTCTAATAAAAACGAAAAAGATATAAACGCCATTACAAAAAAAAAAAAAATTACGTGTTCAGCATTGTAAATAAAATAGATTACTCAACCGAGTTTGGGAAAACTATAATTACAGTGATTGCAAATGTATCAGTGATGTGTCAGTGATGCAACATTGAGATCATCATGTCTTGTTAACACACTTGTAGCAACTTATGAGTTGAATTTGGGCGGAATTTGCGATGGCACAGAGGCATATTTTCTTTGGATTACTTTTTATGGGATTATTTGAAATTAATGGTATATGTCAGTGCTTCCCAAAGTGTGGTACGCGTACCCGCTGGGTACGGGAAGAGTTTTCGGGGGGTACGCGCTGCACCAGGCTTTGGCTGCTTGATGTAACAAGCAGCTTACAAGCCTGGTGCAGCGCGTATTATATTTATTTATTTTATAAGTCATGCGTGAATTAGAGAACACGGTAATTTCTTAATTATTTTCTTGTAATATGGAAATTCACATAGCAATTTTTTCCCAACTTTATATTCAAATTATTGTTTTTTAAAAATATTTTTATAGTTACCAATAATTAATAATAAATACATTTTTGTATATTTATAGACATGCATAGGGTTTTTCGGGTACGAGTACCCGGATCCGGGCTCGACGAGTCCAAGGGTAAATACCCGATACCCGATACTCGTTCTAAGACTCGACGAGTCTCGGGTCTTGAATGTATGGCATTGTCTAGTATACCGCGTCGTAAAGAAGATCGACGATTTAGCATTACACTTGATGAATGGACGAGTATGAAAATTCGAACAAATCTAAATATCAATTTGCATGGAATTGACTCTGAAGTGTATAATCTGGGTTTATTGAGAATTTTTAACTCATGGTTTTTAATTCATAAATGCTATAAAATTTGTCAAAAAAAATATACTTAAAAAACACTTAGACACATTTAATATAGAATTTAAAAAACATATAGTTGGTTCAACCGGCGACGGTGCAAGTGTAATGATGAAATTTGGACGAGAATCTTCTAGTCTTTATAGGCTTGCAAGAAGAAGATGACCATGGTCTAGGTCTAGATGGTATTGATGACGATCGATATGAAAATTATTATTCTGAAGAGTGCGTCTATGATGTCGAAGAATACGGACAAGTTGAATTAACTTTAGACAATTTAGAAGGGAATTCATCCATTTGCCTTCCGCTCTTGGCCTCTTTTGGAGTTTTGTTGTATTTACCTATTTACCCTTCTTCTTCTTCGCTTTCCTCTTGACAGAAGAGTAGTGATCAAGCTTCGTATTACTTCGTTACTCGCTTTAAAAAAAAAGCTCGCCATTTTCCACGGTTGTAGGCGCTGAGTGCTGCTTGGTTGATTGTTAAGTCAGTGGATGCCCTTATTTGATCAGTCCAGCGTATAGGAGACCTACCTCTGGACCTAGTACCTTCTACCCGACCCTGAACTATTAGTCGCTCCAAGTTGTCCTCATCTCTTCTCTGAATGTGACCGAAGTATCTAAGGATTCGAGCTTGCACTATTTTGGATAACCTTTGGGGTTCGTTTACTTCTGATGGACGCATTAGTTCTTCTTGCGGTCCAGGGAACTCGTAGGATTCTTCTCCAGCACCATAGTTCAAACGCGTCTATCTTCCTGCGATCGACAGCCTTCATCGACCATGTTTCTGTTCCATATAGAAGTACCGGGAATATCAGTGTTTTATTGATAGTTTTTTTGTGTTTAAAGTGATAGCACTATCTTCCATGTTTTTTTGAGGCTTTTCACTTTCCGTCTAGCGACTTCTCATCTACGAATGATTTCCTGAGAACAGCCACCCTCATTTGAAGTCAGTGCTCCCAGATAGATATATTGGCTCATGATAGATAGATATATTGGCTATTTACGATAACATTGTACAAATCTCTTGTTTATCTGTCCCAGTCAGTCCCAGTTAACTTAGTCGGTAAGTTCGTACAGTATCGTTTGCTTTACCATATGCGTTAACATGAAAAATCCTTTCGTGTTTTTGTTTAAATTGCGATACAGATTAGACCCGGACCCGGAACCGGACCCGAAAAATCGGATTCGCCGAGTCTAAAAAGGTCGGGTATTCCCAAACCCTAGACATGCAATATATACATTAAATTATTGGTCTGCTTTCATAATCAAATTATAATTCTCATTTCATCCCATTTGTCCCGCTTTGTCTCAATGAAAATGTGGTCACTTTACTTTAGCAAGACGTAAGATGCCCGCTGATCTACAGAAAGTTATGGATAAAAGCGTGAAAATCATTAACTACATTAAAGGCCGCCATGAATGCACGAGTTTTTTCGCAAATATGTAAAGAAATGGGAAGTAGTCATATTCAGTTCAGTCATGTTCGTTGGCTATCTCGAGGGAAAATTCTAAACCGATTATTTGAACTTAGACATGAACTTAAAGTTTTTTTTAGTGATGAATTTGAGCTGAGAAACTGTTTACATAACTGGAAATGGCTCTGTAAATTAGCACAGATATATTCTCTGTTCTAAATTGTCTCAACTTATCGTTGCAAGGTAAAGAAACTTCATTGTTTCACGTTCAAGATAAAGTGAACGCTACCATGGCAATACTATTCACTTTGTGGCAAAAGAGAGTTGTTAATGGAGAAATGGACTCGTTTCCCTCTCTTTATGAGCTTATAAAGTTCGGCTGATAAAATTGATGCTGATACTCTGAAATGTATAACACAGCATTTAGAGCGTGCAATAGAGCATTTAGATTATATTCCTGCTTTAAACAAAAATATTGAATGTATAAGATCCGTTCATCATTAATACAACATCCACATACATATCCATAATACATTCTGGTTGCAAATGCAACATGTTTATCCAGATTTAACAGAGCAAGTTCGGAAATACATCTTGCTTTTCTCAACTTCCTATCATGTGAAGTTGCTTCAGAACAAAAAGCTGAGATATTTGTTGATATGAAGTAAAAAAAAAGGAGCAGGCTTTTGGTTGTGGAACCGCATCTCATATTAAAATTAACAAGCAGAAAACCAAATTATGATGATCTGCGGTCACAACATAAACTATTTCATCCCTCTCATTGATTTTAATGAATGCTATTTATAATATAACTTTCATTTTATTTAAATTTTATTATGAATGAACTCTATTTTTCGTTTATTGTTTATTATTATTTTGTCTATATACTAAAAAAGGTAACAATACATATACTTTGATTGTCGATGAGAACAAATCTTTTGAATCACTGTAATCTTAATTTTTAATAGAATTCAAGTAGGAGATTATCATTACGATATCTTCAAATCTGTCAGTAGCTGGAATTACACGAATATCTTCTGTTACTCTTTGGCACACCTCGCTCTAGATGCGTGGTGTAATACGTGTTAAACTTAATTTTTAATTTAAACACGTTTGACCTTGAACATTTTCAAAAAGTCGGCTGCGACGAATTTTGGATGGTTCAAGGGGTACTTAATATTACGAAAATTATAGAAGGGGTATACAGATTGTCGAAAGTTTGGCAAACACTGGTATATGTAAACAAACTGTGAACTGATTTTGAATTTAATTAAAACGTTAATTATATATGTATTAAAGCAAATATTTGGTGATTTAAAACGTGTAACTTGTGTAATTATCAATATTGAGCATCAACAAATAAATCTTTGTGAAACAAAAACGCCCAAAAATAGTTTTTGGACATTTTGCAATACAAATAAACAATATTTAAAAATATGTACTCCATTTTTGAAAATATGTTTCTAATAGTCTTTAAGAGTTGATATATATTTTTATACATACAGGGCCGCGCTTACATTACTTGTGGCCCTAGGCGCAAAGTGACTATGTGGCTCTAGTCTAGTGTGTCCCAATTCTCACTATGGAAGATTATAGTAAAACCACATTTAAGAATAACAATTAGGTATGTAAGAGTAGTTTACGATACGTGTATCGTATAAAGTTTTACCTACAATATAAATTAATAATTTTCTTACATTTATAAAAAAAGTAATAATTTGATAAATGTCAAGCATGACTTTTAATAAATTAATCAATGGAACGTAAACATTTTAATCGCGAATTGTTATGACATTTTTTCTATTTTGCGTCTGTAATGGACTCATAACAACACTCATACGTGCGGTTATGGCTCGCGGAGTGCTGTTATGAGTTAATTTTTTCAAGGTTGGCACTGAAATTCAGAGCTGTGAGTGTCAAATTATTCGGTGTATTCGGCGAGATAGTTTTGAGGTTATGTAATGTGTGGAGATCGCTAATACACAAATTTAATTAATTAATGGTAATAAACGACGTAACACATATTTAATTTAAATTCTGTCCATCAATGGTACTATTATTAAAAACGTTTATAGTGACATGTCGAAACTGTCGGACGCGTGCTGAAAAATCGCGCTTACTGAACTCGTCCTTTAATATACTATTAATAAAATACAAAATGTAAGTTTTTATTGATACTTGGACCTTGTTGCACATAATTCATAATAACTTTTTTTCTACATTTCATCTAAGCAAACTTATCAATAACATCATTCAAATCACATTTCGTTGTTTCAACTGATTCAATATGTAGAATTGCTAAATTTACAATACGCGTTTGTTTAACGGAATTCCTTAGATATGTTTTGTTTCGCTTTACTGCCGAAAAGCAACGGGAATGTCGATTTTAATCCACATATTAACGCCTGATACATTTCTGTTGGTGACTGAAGATTTTCTTCATTGGCATATGCCAAGAACTTAAGTCGTCCCGAGCCAAGTCTTCATTAATATCTTCTTTATATGTAGATAACTGTTCATTAATCATTAAATTTAGTTCGTCATGAGACAAATCATTATTAATAAAAAATAATACATTTTTTTATTAATCTCTATATAGGTTTTCATTCTGCTAAAAATTTCTACTGTGAATGTATCACAAACAATATTAACAGTCAAAATAATCAAGTTAAAATAATTTCACTTTCCTTATTTTCATGATAAAACGACTCACGCATATTTTTTCGTCGATGTTCATCTTGCTAAGTACATTTATCATCTACTTCTCCAGATTCCTCTTCTATGGTGTTGAAAAGCTCTCTTACTTCATTTATGAAATACTTTAGAGACTGCAAAAGGTTCACCACTTTCGACTAACATAATTGTGGACTTTGATGTGATTTACTTGTAGCTTTTATGCGTTGAAGTAGTGTGTTCCACAAGACCGGCATTAGAGCAAACTCGTACGAGTCCATTTTTTGCTAGACCTTTAGCCTCTGTTTTTGATATAGTTTTTTGTTGTGGATTATCACCTATTTCAATCAAAGCACATTTAATATCTCTGTATCTTGTATACAATGCAAAAACCGCTACTGCGCGTGCTGACCATCTTGTATCTCAAAGCTTTTTTACTGTGCAAACATTTTTGCAAAGATATTTATCCAGAATATTCCACCTATGCGTTGATGCAGAAAACCACACATATACAGATTAAATAAAATCAAAATATAAAGTAGCAGTAAGTGATGTTTCTGCTGCAGTATTAGCAACCAAAGTTAGACTGTGACTGGCACAAGGAATGTATTCTGCTTAAGGGCTGTGTTGCTTGATTCGATATTGTAAACCGGAATATTTTTCGGACATATTAATTGCATTGTCGTAACTTTGTCTATTTCCCACCTATTGATATTTTCAAAAATGACTTCTTTCAAATTTCCGGAAGTATGACAATAAATGTCAATAATGGAAAAAAAATATTTATTGATTTGACCATCGGGAAGTAAGTATCTCAAAACTAAAGAAAATTGATCGACGTGACTAATATCAGGTGTGGAATCAACAATCAAAGAAAAATATGTTGTTGTGTTTGACAAATAGCTCACAGATCCTTGTGATTAGCTATAAATGGGTCAAACTCCTCTAAACAATCAAAATAATTTCCGTTGCTTTCAAGATGTAATCGGAAATGTAATAAATCACGAAATGCTAATCCGTGGGTAGAAAGAAATTTCACGGTTGCAACCACTATTTTGAGAACATTTCTCCAATACTGTTTTTCATTTTCAATTTATTCAACCATTTCGGTATCAATCCGACCTTCAATCTGTGAACGTTTGGAGAAAATGCACATGGAATACCTATGATCCTTTGTATTTTCATACTCGGAAATTTTGATAGATATATTTTTCCAGTCGTGGCATCCCTGTAAAGAAAATAGATAATTTTTTTAGAAAACATTTTGCAAATGTAGCAATAAACACTAGAACTTGTTACAAATAAACCATTAGCGTTTTTCTTTTGAACCATTTCATTTAATTCTAGAAAAGTTATTTTCTGTCAAGTGACGAAAAACGAAGTTGTATCGCGATACTCAACTAAAATTCCTGTTTTTACAGAATTCTGAATATTTTATCGCTTTTAGTTTTTTATTTGATTCTGAATTGTTTCTGTTAGGATTTCTGGCCATAAAGCTATGTTCAATATATTATTATGCACTTGAAGAGATCGTTCCGCCTTGTCAGCTGCATTTATAATATTCGTAATAGATTCCTTCATTTATGAGGTAGATGCAGTAGTTGTCTGATTTTCATCTACTGCAAATATATTGGACTGTAATGACGACGTGGTGGAAGGGACATGAACTACATTCTTTGGGTTTGAATCCTCTGTAAGATTATGTGGAGTCCTTTAGTAAAAACAGTCATGCGATTAATTTTCTTTTATTTGATTAATTAATTTTTAATAACAATACAAAAAATAACAAGAATGCAATGATATTTCTTTGGTTTTCTTTTTTGAATATATTTTTTGCTATTAACCACCGCAAAGTGCCAATTTATTCACCACCCTTTGTCAAATTTTGCCGCTTATTGTCGTCAACCGGCAAAAGTTGGTTTGAACTTGCTTAGTTGGCAATTTGTGGCCCCCCTAAAATCGGAGGCCCTAGGCGAGCGCCTAGTGCGCCTATGCCTAAAAGCGCCACTGTATACATAATTTAGTTTTATATTATTTTAATAAGCTAAGCTAAAAAATATCTATACAGATATTTGTGTGGGTGCTTTAATAATAGTGTTTAGTCTAGTTTAGTTTAGTAGATCCGGAGGATGAAAATATGACAATTTATCCATTGCACTATTTATCTATAGTGGACTTATTTTAATTTAATCCACAAATGTGTTTTTATTATTTTACGTATATTTGCTCTTTTAATATACTTATTAATATTTACTAACTAAACTTAATATGTATTATTTTAATGCACAAATTATTCGTTTTAAAAATAAAATAATTTAAATAAGTTAAGATGCAAAAATAGAACCTTCTTTGTTAAAAGAAAATTTTTGAATAATGTTACTATTTGAAAAGCAACTGTTTTAGTTATACATGAGTGCATGGACATAAAAACCGAAGAAAGAGAAATGGAAATAGCAGTATTACTTTAAAAGTTTTGCATTTGTGTGGTTTAATTTTCAATTATTATTTTCTAGTATAAACAAAAAAATTTTAATTTAATTGTTGTCGAAGTATGTCAAAACAAATAATAGACAAAATAATAGTTATTTAATTGTTAGACAAAACAAATTAAAATACTATTGAATCATTTTTATGCTTTTGTAAATATAACTAAAAGGGATTTTGGGGTGTGTGCCATAGTTTGCTTTTATTATTATTTACGACGTAATCGTATTCTATCTTTAGAATTCCCAAAACATATACGTATTTAATAATTCATTTAGTAGATTAAGCAAATATTCTTTCTATATTTAGATGTAAATTGTGTCCTAATTACTGCTCATAAATCAATAACGTTGTTCTAAATTCAATTAAAAATGTAAGAGCGACGAGTTTAAACATACATGATAGTTTAAATCTTCTTAAATACGGTGTTTGTTGTGGATAATAGTAAACAGTTTATAGTGGAAAGTGAGTAAAGTTATGTTTTGCGTAGAAGTGGCAACAATGCAGGCAGGGAGTTTCAGCAGGAGCGGGAGCAGAGCGAAGCGCGTCGTTCGGGTAGTAACCAGGTCCTAGAGTTGTGTCGTATTTGCGCGATTGCGTGCTAGTCGGTATCACAGCGCAGTGGCAACGTCGCGTTCTAGCTGGTTTTCCTGCTGCCTGCTGAGTGACGCCGCTGACAGTGTATTCCTATATTCAGCGTAACGGCAGAGAGCGACCGAAATGACCTCACCACACATAATTAAAGAATTAATTCCGACAGTAGTATTGCTGCCATTTTGTGCGCTGTGATCGGTGTGTTGTGTTATTGTTTAGTTAAGTGATGTAGAATTATGGCAGAACAGCGCGAGGCCCCCGAGAGACTGCTGGAACAACAAATCCTGCAGCTCAAGAAACAACACCAGTTGCAACATCAGATATTATTGCAGCATTTTCAGCAGCAGCAACAGCATCTGGCTGAGCAACACGAACAACAACTTCGGCAGCATCTCAAAGAGTTTTGGGAGCAGCAAAAGCAGCTGCAGGAGATCCGGCAGCGGGAACAATTGGAAGCGCTCAGGAAAAAGGAAAAACACGAGGAGAGCGCGATTGCTTCGACTGAAGTGAAACAGAAACTTCAATCGTTCCTGCGACAGCGAGCTTCAGGATGTTCGAAGACCAATCTCAACCAGAATCAGGAGAATTCGTGGTGAGTCGATTTACAACCCTTGTTAAATTATTTTTAGTGTGTATTAGGTCAGGTTTAAAGTGCGCGCCCTTACAACTCAACAAACCATCAGCTGATCACTCCTACCAACTTCTCTACTGTGTTTGTAAACACTGTGTCACTCTCTCTATCTGCATACACGTGTCTTCAACGACACTTTCAACCTCCAAAACCCATTTCGAATTACACACTACGTAATTATTACTTATCAATACAAACAATTTATTTAAAAATATCTTTCCCATAACTATAACAAAAACGCAATAACATAAATATTTATTTTTAACATAAATCCATTCGTAATTTAATAAACTCAACAAGATAAAGTATCTATTTATAATTAAATATTTTTGCTGCATTATAAAATCTATCACGACTGCATTAAACTGAAATCAACTTGTCAACTATCATGATTAAAATATTTATTGATCTTGACTGATAGAACGACATAAATTACATACTTAAATAGAATATATTTTAAAGAGGACAAAGCAACCCGTTTTAAGACCAACAAGCGACCTATTTGAATATAGGCCAATTGTTTGGTCTCATTAGTTTGGCAGAAGAATGCAGAGACGTATGAAAATATCAACATAATATACCTAAAGACCTTTGTTATCTGTCAATAAATTGGGAAAGTTGAAGCATGTTTGTTAATAAAACAAGTATATATAGATCGAATTAAAGAAACATTCTGGGATTCGCCACGTTTTGGAATTTGACCTGTTATCTAAAAATGTGATAAGACAAAAAAGAATAACATACAACTTTTTAATACTTAATACTTGTATTAATACTTTGAATACAAGCGATTTTATTTTTAAAAACATATTTTTGTTTAATTTATGTTAATTTAAACTGTCTTATAAGCTTTATTCTCATAAACACTAAGAATTTTCTGAATCCAGTCATTCTCAATTTTTGGGGTTGTCGGGTTTTTAACTGGTATAACTGTTACTAATCGTCTTCCATAATGTAGTGGTAAGCGCGGAAGGCTGAAACGAAGCTTCTACACGGGCTGTTTCAGTAAATATTCGGGTATTTGTGATAAAAAATGACATATTTTTAATGCATTGCATGTATTCTTTGACAGTGCAACTTGCGCGGTGCGGTGACCATGCTAATATTTTGTGTATCGTTTCAATTTTACAATTAGTTGAATATAAAATTGTGAAATAAAATTTGTTACAGTATTTGTTAGGCCTCAATTTGTATATATTTTCGCAAAATCGCTTATTTATTAAGAATTAAAATTGGCAACGGCGGGCTGGCTGCACGCGAATATTTTCTGCAACGTGATCAGGCAGAAGTTGTCAATGCATACATAAATTAGCTGTTGTGAAAATAACAATTTTTTGGATGACAAAAACCCAAATATTTTTTGATCCAGTCTATCTAAACTTCGATTTACTTTTCCACGCTTACTAACACACTGTGGAAGACGATTAGCAACAGTTACATCAGGTAAAACTGCAATTACTCCATTTTCTTAATCGCATTATATCATTGTATTTGTTTATATAATCACAATAATGAACGATCCTCTTTAGACAATTTAAATTTAATATCGTTTATAATCATATTATAACACTACAATAAATACTACTACTATTTGTTTTATAAAACAGTTGAACTTGGTTAAGTATGTTTTGGCACCGTTGTAGCTAGGGGCTACCTAGCCAGGCGACTGCCAGGGGCGCAATTTACCTACTTCAAGTTTTAAAAGATTTTATGAAGCCTTAATTATCGGATTCGTATTAAATTATTTCATAGTAGTAAGAACCAATTTTAAGCTTAAATGTATACATAACATGAATTACACTTGCAAAGTTATGTGTTGTTTCTCTTCTAGAAAATACGTCTCGGGGGGCGCGAAATTCAAAGCAGAACTGCCGAAAGTTATAATATTATATTAATAACATCAGTTCCAAGGGGTTTAAGCTAGTGCAGCGTTCCTCAAACTATGGGTGGCGAAATTTGGGTCATATCAAATTTGTATCGGGTCAAGAAACGGAAGAGTTTTAATAAAAATGCAATAGAAAATAAAAAGTAAAAATAGAAGCAAATACCGTTTACATTATTTTCTAATATTAATTATTAGATTTTGAATTATATTAAGTTATTTTGTAAAATTATAATAATTTGGATATTTAGATAATTACGACGAACATTTTTCATAGATTTTCTCATTTCTAGAAAATTATTTGGGTGTTTAAAAGTTTCAAAAACGCTGACATAGACTATGTATTTCAGATTATATAAATTAGACAAAGAAAACTAGACATTAGACAATACTCGCAAGATTACAAAATAATAGACCGCATCTGACAATACTAAACAAGACATGCCTTCTCTAATCTGGCCTACATTGTAGATTTCTGTGCTGACTTGTAGTGCAACATTTATAAATCCACGGCAAGAGGGTGGGCTTGCTCTAATCGTCCTTATACTTACCCATTTAGAACGCGTCCTCTAGTCCTGAATTCTTTAGGAATTTCAGGATCTGGGAGGGATTGTAACTATTCTACGTTCAAGCAGTGGGCCGCAAGGTACATTTGTCTCTTACGGAGCAGTCTCTGTACAGATGTTTTGGGCTTCCTCTGCTGAGCTGCAGAACCTGCAACTGCCATCTTCTTTTAGGCCTAGGTCCTTGAGGTGTTTTCTAAGACTACAGTGTCCAGTCAGCACTGCTGTCCGAAGTGGAAGCTTGTTCCTGCTTAGTTTCAAGCAACCTTTTGTCTTGCCTAGCCACGTCGAGTTTTGTCTGGTATTGTCCAGTCTTGTCTGGTCTGCTCTTTTCTAGTCTTGTCTAGACTTGTCAGGTATTGTCTGCTCTTGTCTGATCTTGTCTGCTCTTGTCTGATCTTGTCTTGTCTGGTCTTGTCTGGTTTTGCCTAGTCTTGTATGGTCTTCTCTTGTCTTGTCTTGTCTTGTTTCATCTTACCTCGTCTTGTCTGGTCTTGCCTGGTCATATCTGGTCCTGTTTGGTATTCTCTGGTCTTGTCTAGTTTTGTCAAATCTTGTCTGGTCTTGTCCAGTCTTATCTGATTTTGTCCTGTCTTGTCTGATCTTCTACGGTCTTGTCTGCTCTTGTTTGGTCTTGTATGGTCCTGTATGGTCTTGTATGGTCTTGTCTGCTCTTGTCTTGTCTGGTCTGGTCTTGTTTGGTCTTGTCTGGTCTTGCCTCGTATTGCCAAGCTTGTTCCTGTTTAATTTCTTTCAAGCTGTTTTTCTTGCCTAGCCTTGTCTAGTCTGGATTGGTCTGGTATTGTCTGGTCTGGCATTGTCTAGTCTTGTCTGGTATTGTCTGGTCTTGTCTGGTCTTGTCTAGTTTTGTCTGGTCTTGTCTGGTCTTGTCTGGTCTTGTCTGGTCTTGTCTGGTCTTGTCTGGTCTTATCTGGTCTGGTCTTGTCTGGTCTTGTCTGGTCTTGTCTGGTTTTGTCTGGTCTTGTCTGCTCTTGTCTGCTCTTGTCTGATCTTGTCTGGTCTTGTCTGGACTTTCTTGGTCTTGTCTGGTTTAGTCTAGTCTTGTTTGGTTTTGTAAGGTCTTGCCTGGTCTTGTAAGGTGTGCTCTTGTTTAGTCTTGCCTTGTTGAGATTAGATAGCACTAGACAAGACCGAGTTGGGCAAGATTATAAAGTCTAGTCTTGTATTGTTTATCAATGTCTAGTCTTTTTTAATGTCTTGTCTAATCTTGACTTTTCTAGTATTATCTAATCTTATCGCTCTTTGATTTAATGTAATTTAATAAATCTAATTCTAAATCTAGTTGCAAATCTAATGCTAAATTTTGTCATAAATGTAATCTAGATCTAGGGATTGCAATCCGGAAACCCGGATCCGGTAATCCGGCTGATCCTGCATCACTAAATGTTTACCGGATCCGGTACCAATATACCGGATCCGGTCACGTGATCCGGTGATGATAATTTTGGTAAAATAATCGCGGTGTTGCTTGAGTAGATGCATGTTAAATGCGTGGTGCACATGGAGCCACATGGTTTTTTCAAAACTGAAATTGATTTTGTGATAAATACGCACCTTTTATAAATATACACCTGAAGTGTGCGCACCTTTTTTAAATAAAAATAATAAAATTGCCTCTTGCACCAATAAAATTGCCTCTCGAACATAGGTCCGCGTTATAGGCGCACAAAAAGTAGGTTGAATTTTAGGGTTTGCCTTATGCACTGGTAAATACGGTATTTATAGTAAGTTGATTAAACTTAATAGACATTTAAATAGATATTATATTTCATTAGACAGATTCATCATGATGGCTGTCATAAATATAAGAATAAAACATATTAACAAGTGTATTATTAACAAGTGTATATTAATATGTATGTTCAAATACCTAATTGTTGTGATCTCAGTAGATTAAGTAAAGCATATTATTTTAGATTTAATTCCATCGATCCGGCCGGATTGAAAATAATACCGGATTGCAATCCCTATTATTTGTTAGTATTTTAAGAAATAAAGCAGCGCCAGATCAACGAAGATGAGGTTGAAATTTTACAAAATTAACATTTGTAGACTGTAACTATTTTCCTCACTGAGCGACTATTTGGAGGAATTTTGGAAATCTAAAAACTACAAATTTCTCCAAAAGGTCCAACTTTTGAAATTCTAAAACCAATTTGTTAATATTTTGAAAAATAAGGCAACGACATATCAATGAAGATTTGGTTGAAATTTTACAAAATTAACATTTGTAGACTCTCGCTATTTTCCTGATTGCGCGACTATTTGGAAGAATTTTGGAAATCTAACAACCCGAAATTACTCTAAAAAGTCAAAACTTTGATAACCGAAAACAGTTTTGTTAATATTTCGAAAAATAAGACAGCCACAGATCAATTAAGATTAGGTTGAGATATTTTTCAAAATTAACATTTGTAGACGCTCACTAGTTTCTTTACTGTGTGATTATTTGAAGGAATTTTTGAAATCTAAAAACCACAAATTTCTCCAAAACTCCAAATTTTGAAAATCTAAAACCTTTTTGTTAATATTTTGAAAAATGAGGCAGCTCCAGATTAATGAAGATGAGGTTCAGATTTTACAAAATTAACATTTGTAGACTCTCACTATTTTCCTGACTGCGCGACTATTTGGAAGAATTTTGGAAATCTAAAAACTGCAGAAAGTTCAAATTTTGAAAATCTCAAACCGTTTTGTAAATATTTTGAAGAATAAGGCAACGACAGATTAATGAAGACGAGATTAAGATTTGACAAAATTAACATTCATAGACTCTCATTATTTTCTTTACTATGTGACTATTTGAAGGAATTTTGGAAATCTAAAAACCAAGAATTTTACCAAAAACTCCAAATTTTGAAAATCTGATACCGTTTTGTTACTATTTGTAAAAATACGACAGCGACAGCGTAAATAAAATTTAATTAATGAAGATGAGGTTGAGCTCTAAAACATAGGTCCGCGTTATAGGCGCACAAAAAGTAGGTTGAATTTTAGGATGCGCCTTATGCACCGGCAAATACGGTATTTATAGTATGTTGATTGAACTGAATAGATAATTAAATAGATATTATATTTCATTAGACAGATTCATCATGTCTGTCACAAACATAAGAATAAGACTTGTTAGCATGCTCAAATACCTAATTGTTGTGATCTCAGTAGATTAAGTAAAGTTTATTAAGTTAGATTTAATTACATCGATCCAGCCGGATCCGTCCGATCGGTGGAAATTCCGGATTGAAAATGACACCGTATTGCATTCCCTATCTAGAGCTGATCTAGACAAAAATAAGTCTCTATGTAGTCTTCATGTAATTAAATCACGCTCTAATTTTTCTTGTTTGCTTTGGGTTTATTTATTATATCATTGGAATATAATTAAAAATTTTATTTTAAATTATAAATCTGTTTTTATAAACAATCAAATTTGTGTTGTGTGGCGAGTTTGTTTGTTGGGATTGGTAAGGTTAGAATGAATTTCTTGGAAGTACGGTCGAGCGTGACGGTCGGCCGCTTCCTGATCGGTCCAGTTTACACCTCTGCCTGCGTGCCGACCTTTGCACTCTCTCTTTTGTCTCTCAGCTGTGTCACAATTATGGTAATTTGTTGCGTGGTTAATGGAAAACTGGCAAGTGATACGCCTGGAGCAATGTTGACTGATTGGTTTTTGGCGAATTTTTGAAGGACTTTAAGGTGAGAATTCGCATAATTATTGTTGTTAATTATTATTGAATTGTTTGGATTTGGATTGAAAAGTTTCTTTTGCAGATTTTTTTTGTAGTAACAATCATATATAACAATTTTGGTTAAATTTGTACTTTTTCCGGCAGTTTAATGGAAAACCAAGTTTCCGTTACTTTTAAATTTCATTACTTTTTTTTAGTAAATTTTAGCGTTGCAAATTACTATTTAATCAATGGAAAAATATGTCAATTCTTTTAATTTAATTAATTCATTTTTATTGTTAGTGAATCTCCAGAAGTTTATGAAAAATTTAAATTGCAATAATTTTTGAGAATTGAGCTTTTATACCAGTTTTAGAAACAAAATTAGGAATATGCTATCAAATTAATGATTCATTTCGTAGCATTTTGATACACCTCAAAACATAAAAAAAATATTTCGATAATTGTAAATATAAATCATTAAAAAAATGCCGAAAATTCAAACATCAAGGCATGCAGAACAGTTTTCCGCCCTTCTTTTTGCACATATTTCAGATTTGCCCCTTTATTTTCAATTTTGTCACATTTTTCCGACAACCAAATCCTTATGGTAAGTGCACTAATTCGTAAATTAGATTGATTTTTTGTTTAAACAAAATAGATTGTTATATTAAAAAAAAATAAACACTCAAAATTCAATTCCAAATTACGGGTACTAAGTGGTTTCGTAATAAAAATTATAGTGATGTTTTGACGTTTAATTAAAATATATCGGAATTTATCTTAAGTATCTTTTGTGACTCATATATATTTTCCAATACACAATAAAATGGTGCTCAAGGCCTTGCGCGCACTAGGGAAGCGGCCGTGTATTCCTGGCTGCGGCAGCCATTAGAAAACGCTTGATTGGACGGTAGTCCATTGAATGCGCGCAACCAGACGGAGTTTAGCGAATGTATTTGGCTGCCGCCAGTCTCCATGCACTTATCGTAGCAGCCAGACTATTATATTTATTACTATAGTATTTTACGTTCCGAAACTTTAAAGAATTTTTTATGTCGAACTTTATACGTCGATTAGCTGCTCAAATATGTTGGCCGTCGGAGCCAGGCTGCCTATTGCGCGGGAGTCCTTAAATCCTTATAAAATAATATAAAATTTTGACTTTTGAGCCTGGATAGTTAAAATCCTATTATGTGGGAAAACTACTTGCATTATCTTACTAACCAAGTAACAACTTTTACTCCTAATAACTTAACCCTTTCGAGCCTATTTGGAAATAAATAACCCAACGGTCTACAATGGCTTTGGGTTATTATTACTCCATTATTAATGTCTGACTGCAATAAATATATCTCAGCAAAGAACACCCAGGTATAGGTTTACAAAAAATAAATAAAGTTATCAATTATCAAATTATAGCAGCAAATTAGTAGTTAAATTTTGAAAATAGATCCATCGTGAAAGGGTTGACATACCATGTGGAAACACTGGCTGATAGTAAAGTAAAAATAATTACTTTTATGTCGGCAAGCTAAAAGTGTCACATTTACGTAGGTAAACCAAGTCATAAGGGTGTTTGGTTTTTTGACTTTTGTAAATAGCAGCTTAGGATAATGCCCGAATAAATATAGGCAATTTAACACATTTTTTAAATTTATTTTACCACCTTTCCTCGTTTATAATAAGTTGGTATAAGTTGACTCGCCACAGAAAGAGTTACTTTTACACCTGATATCATAACATAATGTTCATAACTTTTATAAGCATATATATGAAATGGAAACATTTTTGCTGGATAGTTAAAAGTGTTACCTTTTTAATAAAGTTGGAAGGGAGTTTGATTTTTAACGTTTGGAATTAGCAGTAGATGGTAGTATGAAATAACATAACTAGCTTAATAGCATAACAGCATAATAACTAGCTAATAGCATAATATAACCATACTTGGACCGGCGAGAGAATGCAGCTGTACTGCGCCGAGGTATGAGGGGCAAGGGATGCACCGAGGTACGCGCAGATTAGTTTGAGTTAAGAAATATGCGATTGTTTTTCAATATGGAGAACCAAACACCGCGCACTCGAAATAAATTTATGGGATATGCGCAGAACAATGCTAAACTCGTCGAGACGAGATGCATTCTCTCGCCGGCACTAGTATACCTAATAACATAGCATAACATAGCTAGTTAAAGTGGAAATTTTGTGTAATTTATTTACACTGTAGGGGAATTCTTGAACAATGTTGTAATTACACATTTCAAATGTACAACGTTCAATATTTATCACCATTGATGATATCACTTTCTATGCCACTGCTTCCCAAACTTTTTGTTGTCGCGGCTCCCCTGCAACTAATATCGATAAACCACGGCGCCCTATTTTTCTTTTTAATTGGGTTAAGTAACATTGGTTTAATTGGTAACATTGGTAAGCTTTGTGTATACATATGCAGTGTGTCCGCGCCTGGGGGTGCCCAATTGGGAAAAAATCTTTATTTTTCAATTTACGACCAAAAGTTGCCAAATTAACCTAACCTAACCTATTTTTTTTTTAATTGGATTAACTAACATAACAGTTAATTAACGTACATTAACAGTTAAGTAACAAAAAATCTTTATTTTTCATTTTACGACCAAAAGTCGCCAAATTAACCTAACCTAACCTCTTTTTTTTTTAATTGGGTTAAGTAACATTGGGTAAGCTTTGTGTATACATATACAGTGTGTCCGCGCCTGGGGGTACCCAATAGGGAAAAAATCTTTATTTTTCATTTTACGACCAAAAGTCTTCAATTCTTTATAAGTCGAGAAAATGAATTTACAATTTTTTACAATAAGAAAATTTGGTCCTAAAATCATGTCCTCTGGTACGTGACAGAAAATGCAACTAAAACACTATAGAATATAACCCCAAAGTTTAACTATTAAAAAACAAAACTTCATTTTCAAAAGTTGAATTAGAACATTTTTAATAGTTTTAAAATGAAATTTCCTATTGTTAAATTAAGGGAGGTGCAAGAGAGTGGCAGATTGATTAAAAGGTTGATGGATCTGGGATTGTTAGCGAAAAGGTATGTTTGTATAGAGTGTGGAGATGATATGCAATTGGTGAAATATGCAATTGGTGAAATTGGCGATTAAAGCAAGGCGAAAGTGGGCATGCAAAAAAGCGTTACAAGGAGTGTAAGGAAGGGTGGTTTGTTTGAATGTAGTAATTTATAATTAGACCAACGGTCCTTGCCACATTGTTCTATATTGGCTCGAGAATTCGCGCTAGCGCGCGTATGTTGTCTTGATTTTTCTGTCGAAAAAATTTCGACAAATAAGCAAAAAAAAAAAATAAATAATTAGCATCAATTACATTAATGTTGTAATGTAATAGATTAAATTTAATGTGATGGATGTGTTTGAATATTATTACACAACAAATTTAGACCGGGCGTTATATGTGAAATTGATATTCTAAAATTATTTTCTAATGATTCTGTTGATAGGCATGATCTATGCTTGTACTTAATTAATGACATAGTTGAAAATGACGATTCGCAGAGGTAAGTTGTTGCAAACGGAACCAGAGTATTAATGCTGAGTGAGTTAATGAGGGAATATCCCTCATTATCCGATTTGCCTATTTATCCAAAATTCTGAAATATCTAAATTCTGAAGTATATATTTTCCAGAAAATTCCAATGCTAGAATTGATCTCAAGTCAATTAATTGCTGCTGTAATTTCCAGGGAATATGATCAGATTGTAAATTTTTACTAAATATTGTTATTATCCAGTCGTGTTCTTTAGTTTGATTTAAATTCGAAAACTACCTTTCAAAGAAGTTAATTGATTCTGTTACATGATTTACGATATTTTTTTTAAGTTCTGTTGTGCAACGATATGTTATTTTCTTCAAGAAACTCATCCAAAGAAATAAATATGCTGTGTTTCCTTGTCCAAAGCTCTTGGTCCCTACAGACAATTATATTTTGAATGGCTTGCGGCTTATTGTTAAAAAATAGTAAATTAGTACTTTTTCCCTGAAGAGAAAGATTCACTTCATTAATCTTTTCAAAAAAATCTTCTAAATACGAAATTAGACACATCCACGAAGTTTACTGCTTTGTTTTACGCGTAAAAGTAAGGTTAAATTAATATTCTCCGCAATGCAATATATTTTTCCTTTAATTGTATTATTGAACACAGGATTTTTTAAAGGGTTCGGCTACTTCTAAACCATGAACTGTTTCACAAATTTTTATCGCTGCTGCTAAAACATAAACTTCGCCAATGGTTTTTTTGATTTTGCGATAAATAAAGTAATTATATAATAAAAGCTTTCACTAATTTGTCATTAACTTTTGTATGTTTTGAAAACAGTTAGTTTGACGTTTTAAATCTCTAGCTTTCCTTGCAAAGAACTCAATTAGTTTATTGGAGCGAAGTTCCTTTATGAAAGTCTCGGTATGAGCGATTCGGCAGAAAACCTATACGCCGCGTTAGTTTCTTTCTCTTTCTCTCGGAGTATATTTCTATACCGCACGCTCTCTCATTTCTTATACCCGCGTTCCTTTCTTTCGTTGCGTTAGTTTCTTTCTCTCAGTGTATATTTCTATACCTCGCGCTCTCTCATTTCTTATACACCGCGTTCCTTTCTTTCGCTGCGTTAGTTTCTTTCTCTTTCTCTCAGTGTATATTTCTATACCGCGCGCTCTCTCTTTCATTCTGTTTCTCCTATTCTGTTAAATGCGCTAGGAACTTCGTTCCTGACGGGGGTCCCCTGACCGCATATTTTTTAATTCACTATGCATGGTATTTAATTATCTAAAAAAATTTCCTGGTCTCATAGCATCATTTGCCAATGTTTATAAACAAATTATACTAAGCAGTTTTTCTTCATTTTCGCCCGAGGACATAAACCAAATTTTAAATACGCAGTATTTTATATTTGGTGGTTTATTATTTAGTGGAAAAAAACACTTTTCGCGCCAACTACAACGCTTTAAAATGCTTGATTAAAAAAAAAAAATGAAATCAGTACAGCTATATGAGTAGTTTCAAAATTATAATCGTTTTAAATTTTCAATATTTTAACGGAGGTTATAATTTTAATTGAAGTATGTGCATATTTGACAGTAAAACTTATTCAATGAAGATATATTTATTTGTTATATTCGCGGCTCTTCGCGCCCCCCTTGCGAATAGGCCCACCACTTTGGGAAGCATTGTTCTATGCCTTTGCTGGTAGGTTGTGCTCATAACATTGCAATACTATACTTGTGATAGTTAGAAACGCTACACAAGCAACGCCTTGCAAAGCGCTTGATGGGGAAAAGTGACAGAAACTTGTACAAGCTTGTATAGTTTCACAAGTATACAGTATCATAATGTCATAAGCATATATAACATTTCTTGCCCCAGCAGCACCGTGCAAAGTGCGTCAATGGAAAATCAAAACGGGATATACTCAGACTCTGTTCAACTTACAGTGTAATTCTTTCGTTTTGAATTCAATTTTTGGCAATTATTTTTTTCTCGTTATATTATGTGGATCTTCTTCTAAGGGTGCCTTCTCCTAACGGAGGTTGGTTATCATAATGGCAATTCTTATTTTAGACACTGATGCTCTAAACAGGTCTATTGAGGAGCAATCAAACCACTCCCTCAAATTCTTGAGCCAGGAGATCCGTCGTCTTCCCGGACTCCTCTTTCCTGATATTTTTCTCTGCATAATGAGTTGTATTAATTCATAACAATCTCCTCACATGACGTGGCCCAGGTATTGTAGTTTTCTGGTGTTTATTGTTTTAATGAGTTCTTATTCTATATTCGTCTGGGTTAATACTGCTTCATTTGTTTTCCTCTCGGTCCATGCTATTCTTAACATACGTCAGTACACCCATAGTTCTTGTATCTTGTTTTTTGAGCGTCCATGCCTCCATTCCATACAGAAGGGTTGTGAAGACATAACATGTTACGAGCCTGATTCTGATTTCCATGTTTAGGTCTCTGTTGGTTACAAGATTTTTCATTTTCATGAACGCTGTTCTCGCCATCTCTATTCGGCACCTTATCTCCTGAGTTTGATTGTTATTTTCATTTATTATGGTTCCCAGGTATTTACAAGAGCTGACTTTTTCTATATTGATGTTGTTTATTGTTAAATTCGCTATAATTGGTCTTGACAAAAAAACAATCATGAATTTCGTTTTTTTTATGTTTATTTTTAAGTCGTAGTTTTGGCTGACGGTGTTTAAACGTTCTATGATTCGTTGTAGGTATGTGATATGTGATATCAGCAATCATTATGGTGTCGTCGGCATATGGAATATTGTTTATAGGTTTGCCGTTGATTGTTATGCCAGCTGTTTCATCCTCTAATGTTTCTTCGAAGATAGCTTCGGAGTATAAGTTAAATAACAGGGGCGATAGCATTATTATTGCAAGGTTTAGTTTTGAAATAATTACTAACAATATGTCAAGTAACTATTTTAAATAGTTTCTAAAATATTGTCTTACTTTTCTTGTACAAAATAGTTGGATACAATATCGAAGCATAATAATAATAGTGATATTATTTTTATTGACATGCACAGTTTCCATCAATATCTTGCCATCTTAAATACCATTCATTTATCATTTCAATGAATTTATATTGGTAACAGATCTTTTTATTTCAATCATTGCACAATGCAGATTTTGATTGGACAGAAAATCGATCATATTACTCAAATAAATACTTCTATGTCATTACGTAACGTATTACGTTAATTTCAACATAAATGTATAATTTTATTCATGTCTAAAATGTGTATAACATTAACTTGTATTGTCACTCAATCGAAATATCTGTGATTATGAAATTGTTTTCATTCATTCTCATTTAGATACCCGTATCTCTTAATTAACTTAGACTTAGAATCATCGTGTTGCTTTTATCGCAAACATGTTTTAGATTGTTAAATATTATTTTAGGTAGCGAAAAATAATTAACGTGGGTATTCTATATTACCCATCATTATTGAACTTGTGAGCAGTGAGCATTGTTTTAAATTTTACAACAAAGCGCATTTTGGAAACTTAACTTCGTTATGACGGATTTCTACTACCAACATTTCATTCTCATTTAAATGAAACAAATATAGATTCCGACAAGCAGCGTATGCGACATGTGTCAAGCAAATTGAAACTAACGGACCGTTGCCCATTATATAATGTTTTGATTAATGTTACCGTAGATGTAATATCAACATGTTTTTAATATTTTTTTAATCAAATTTAACTTGAAATATTTTTCACTATTTTTTTATTGTTAGACACACATTAATGTTCTTCCTTGTAGGTTCTTTATTCTTTGTTTAATTTGTTATACAGGAGTATGATCAGCCGTGTTAGTGACATTTGAGAATTTAATATTAATTGAAATCTGAGTCATTGTTAACAATTCTTATTTCAAGTAGAATTTCTGATTAACTGTTATAAAAATATTCGTGATGTTAGCCCTTATTATCGTTATTTTTTTATGCACAAGGAAGTCTATAAAAAGAAAAAGAATGTTTTTTTTATTGAATATGTAATTATATGAATCACTTTTTAATAACCGTTTCATTATAAAAATTTCCACACATGCAAGAAAATCCACCCTTGTATTTCCTTGAGATGTATTGGTTTACATTTCAAATAAATTATATATACAAAACTTGTAAAGTGGGGTGGCTGGTAAAGAGAATGATTAATAGAGCAAGCAGTTTAAAAAGTATGAAAATGGTTCATCTTTCCATATCCAAATTGTGTACAGATGTTCTCGTAGAGGGCAGTGTCGTGTGAGTAAGCCTGTCACAATTCTAACCTACTTCCTTGACAGTCACAGGATTTCAGCAGTTAAAGCGTCCTATAAATTTTCTAGCATTTGTTTGCCGTGTTTCTAACCATTTATTTTGTCCCACTCTAGCCGGTGCTTAGTGCCACCCATTTACAGATTTTGTTTCGGGCCACGGTTTTAGTAATTGTCCGCCATTTCGTTTCCTACAAGTCGGAAAGTCCTTTGTGCCTCGGTACCTAAGCAAGGATGACTTTGTTGTGTTTCGCCAGGACCTTAAGCTTCTGAAGGCAGTTTCATATTATTTTAGATTTAATTTTATGGCACGCTACATAAATCATTAATAACAGCCTGACTGTTCTTGAAAATGTCGATGTTTCTACTTTTGTAGTCGATCTTTAGATTTTCACCAGCACATATCATGATGGCGTGTAATTACGTTTGGAATGTCGTGACATTCCTGGGAGCACAAATAAACTGAACCCCATGGATGGTCTGTAGATCCCTGCGCCAGTTCCACAGTTCTTTTTGGAGCCGTCTGTATACCAGTCGAGCCCACCTTGACATGCCCACCATGTGTGATTTTCTGCCTTCTGTCCAACGTACTTGTGTTTAGAGGGTTAGATCGAATGAAAGCCTTTTTGGCATTGAGTCTCTCTCAATATTGAGGTTGTTTTGATATTAAATTCGTTATCATGTTGTGCCCTGACCCAACCAGAGCCTCCCATGTACAGGCTGTAATCATTGACTTGGCGTACTAGGACATCTGGAGCTGTAGTTGGAAATCTTTGAACTTTAAGCAGGAGAATCTTTGAACATTAGAGAGTTCCTTTATGACCCGAGTTTGTTTCTGTTCTTAGTCCACCATACTGTGAAGCCATTTGTCAGAATGGGTTTAACTAACATAGTATCTCTGGTCTTGTCTAGTCTTTCCTGGTCTTGTCTGGTCTTGTACGGTCTTGTCTGGTCTTGTACGGTCTTGTCTGGTCTTGTGTGGTCTTGTGTGGTCTTGTGTGGTCTTGTATGGTTTTGTCTGCTCTTATATGGTCTTGTCTGGTCTTTTCAGGCCTTGTCTTGTCTAGTCATGTTGGGCTTGTATGGTCTTTTCTGGGCTTGTCTGATCTCGACTTCTATTTTGTGGTCTTGTTTGGTATTGTCTGGTATTGTTTGGTGTTATCTCTAGAGGTAAAACCTAACCTAACCTAACATAGTATTTCTGGTCTTGTCTAGTCTTTCCTGGTCTTGTCTGGTCTTGTACGGTCTTGTCTGGTCTTGTCTGGCCTTGTCTGGTCTTGTCTGGTCTTGTCTTGTCATGTTCGGTCTTGTCTGGTCTTGTGTGGTCTTGTCTGGTTTTGTCTGCTCTTATCTGGTCTTGTCTGGTCTTTTCTGGCCTTGTCTTGTCTAGTCATGTTGGGCTTGTATGGTCTTTTCTGGGCTTGTCTGATCTCGACTTCTCTTTTGTGGTCTTGTTTGGTATTGTTTGGTGTTATCTGGGCTTGTCTGGTGTTGTGCAATCTTGTGCGATCATCGTCCGTTAAACCGAAGGTTTACTGTACTGTGCGGTGTATATTAATTTTTTATTATTCACGAGAGGTACTTCTTGGCGCACGTTTTTTAATACGAGAAATGCCACCTCTCGTTGTATTTCCACATAACCTGTGTAACGCACGCAAATATTCAATATCGCTAGATTACATAAAAAAAATAAACACAATCAAGACCTCGATATTAAAAAAGTAACGTGAAGTGTCAGAAATTTTTTTCGTTAGAAAATAATAATATAAATTAAAGAAAACGTTCTAAAATGAGTCTAAATTCTATAGTGATTCCGGAGACTGCCGTTCATATGACAAATCCACACTACCAGAGACAATAGAAAAAGCAAATTCTTTATTTTTGATTTATTTTTTTTTGGATGGCCCCTGGATCCCAAACTTGTAAGATACATCCCCTCGCATGAGTAATAACAAATTGTTTGTAACACCCCCGGTAATGTCAATTGCCCTCTCGAGCGAATGTGCCAAATTGTAACAATATGCCCAATTTCGGTCTCGCGTGAAATTGACAACTTACCGCCCTAGTTACAAAATATTATAATTATTATTAACATTGATTTTGTTAAATTTGGAACGAATATATTATATCCAGAAATAATTTGTTTAGCTAGGAAGTTTTTTTTATTTAGTTAAGGAACGGCCGAGGCTATATTGTGCAGGGGTATTAATTCCTTATTATCTTAATTTCTTTTAATTTTTAAAATAATGTTTGTATAAAATTATAAAAAGTCGGTTATCGACTTTTTAATATTTCGATCTATTTGAATTGTATTGAATATGATTGAAAGCGACCTGTTAGACCAGTGGTTCTCAAACTGGGTGCCGCGGCACCCTGGGGTGCCGCGGGCGTATGCCTGGGGTGACGCAGCAATAATAAAGAAATGTAAAAAGATGTTAAAAGAAAATTATATGAGGAGGTAAACGAATTTGAGTTTCTACTTTTATTGCTGAAATATGGACAATTGGCTAAAATCTGGGTGTTTAAAACGGAAAGGTGATTAAAAACTCACTAAAGCTTCTGAGGCGACTGATTCAATGACAACCAGCATCGTCGGAGGAGACGATATATCCCAGCAGACACCTGCGAGTCTAAATCATTCAAGTTCGTCTGCCTCAGTTCGCGAAAACGCAACTCACGACCAAAAGATAATCCGAGCAAAATAAGGAAATATGATCGTAGCTACTTCATATTGTTTGGCTTTCTTTCTGTTGGGAACGCGTAAGCACCGGAAGGGCAATGCATTATCTGTCATAAAATTGTTTCTAACAGCTGCTTGGTTCCATCCAAATTAAAAAGTTCCATTCCATTCCAAACATCTGGAATGCAATCAATCTGATTTAGTACATAAAGGTGAAGAAATCTTCAAACCCCGCACTTTATCTCTTCAGGTAGGGTCATCCATGGTGGAGATGAAACGCAATTGAAGCTTAATTTATTGCCAGTTCACACATAGCAAAATCTGGAAAGCCCCATACTATTGCCGCGACACTGATTAAAGTGTCCAGACATGGCCAAGCAGATATTGTGCAGCTATCAAATAGCACGATAAGCAAGCGAATTTACACAATTTCAGAGTCTATGGAGAACAAGCTTATAAGAAGGTTGAAAAAGTTGTATTTTTTTTAGTTTACAGCTTGATGAAAGTGCCGACGTTGTGGAACTTGCTGTTTTTCTTGTGTTTGTAAGGTATCCATTCGAAATGCAAATAGAACAAGAACTAGTACATATTAATCTTTTTTTTGTGGTGGAATAATGGCAAAGATGTAATTTTTTTTGAGGGCGGAGTAGTTGTTTGAGGGTAGAATAGTTGTTCAGGGTGGAATAGTGGATGAGGAGGGAATAATGTGGAGAATTTAGAAGTGCACTCCACTGGTGACGCTAAAAGAGCTACATGGGTTCATGGCAATCTAAGGATCCTGATACAAAATTTAAAGGTGCACGCCATTGGCGCTTTCATCGCAACCTGCTGCCGCTTGTGGTAGACTATAGTGAATTGTAAATGTGCTGATTGTATGAATTTAGAGTTGATTGAAACATGTAAATTGCCACATTGACCTCATTTTGTTCGCGCATATGTGATATCTTGATTTATCCGCCGCTTCGCGGTGTGCAACCTAATATAACCTGGGTTAAACCAACGGTCCTTGCCATAATATCCTATTTTGGATTCAGTTTAGTCACAAAAGTAAAAAATACTCCTTCTTTGAGTTTCATTTATTAATTTACATGGGTTTAACTGGAGAACGCGGTTGGAGGTTTGTAAAAAAATAGCAATGTCAATTTCAATAGACATAAACGTATGCACTTTCTAGAACTTAAATATTTTTTAATGTATCTGCAGTTTTCAAAATATAGTTACTTAAATATCTTACCATCTGGGCGGCTTTGAATTTGATGGACGGCGGTTGCCGCCAGATCAAATATTTTGCAAAATACATAAAGGGATTTGACAGAATGATCCTTTCTCTACAAATGTGTAAAATTTTTTTGTTCCACGTAGTGTGAAACTTTTTTTTAACAAATCCATCACGAATTCCAATCAAAACCGAACTAGAAAATATAAAAAAAATTAAAAATAGCGAAAAAATGTAATAACCCTTCATAGATTTCAATGAAACTTTTACTGAATATGGGTTTCCAGCAGAAGTACCCGCTGGCCAAATTTGAAAGCTCCGCCCCCAAGGGCAGCGTGGCCTTTATTATTTTATTTTTGCTTCAAAGGTTTTTTGCAAATATCTCGCCAACGCCTCAAAATAGAAAATTACAACCGGGATCTCCGTATGTAGTTTGTCCGGTTAAGTAAGCATTATTTGCAAATTTTGTAAAATCGTCACAAAAGTAAAAAATATAAAAAAATATAATATAAATAAATATATAAATAAATATATAAATAAAATATAAATTTGCATTTCCTTCCCCTTCTCTGAATTTCGATTTTCAATGTACATGGGTTTAAATGGAGAACGCGGAAGAAGTTTGCAAATAAATTTATTCTGCAAAAACGGTTCGTTTTGGAAAGATGAATAAACTTTAAAAAGTTGCTAAAAAACATCACGTGATTAATGGACGACCACAAAGGTGCCGCGAGATTTTTCAGCTCGACAAGGGTGCCGCCGCAAAAAAAGTTTGAGAACCACTGGGTTAGACAATAATAATATTAGTTCAAGAGTGTTATTTGTAAATAATATTAATTTTAGTTTTTATTGCTACTGTTAAGCTCGCGGTAGCATTTTAGAAGTTTTCAATCAAAATTTACTACTTTATAAACACGAAATTTTACGAATCTACCAATCAATATTTATCAAATATTTTTTCGATTTTTTATAAAATTTTTCGTTACACACCTTTTTTATCAAATTATTGGTTACACCTTTACAAATTACACCAATAATCATTATTTTGATTTTAATATTTATATTAATATTTTAATCATACATTTTTAACGATTTCGTCCTTACCAACTTTATATTGCCTCGCTTTCATGTCCCTCTTTTCTCTGTATAATTCCCAGGTTCTTAAAATGATTGACAACAAAATTAAATAGACATTTATTGGAATAACCAGAGATACGTTTTTACCAGTATGTATTGAAACGTAGCATTTTAGAAGCTATGCGATTATTGAGTCCCAAGAACGACGTGAAATGTTTACGGTTGGGGCGGAGTCGGCGAAAACAAAGTTGTTCACGAGTTGTTGAAAAGGGGATCCTCAGACTATAAAGTTTAAGAACCCCTGGTATAACTGTTTCTTTAATTTTGTTTCTATGAAAATATACATTATTTGTGTTTATAACGTCCGGTTCAAGAAATGCATGCTTGGTTAGCTTGGTTTAAATTGTGTTTAAAATTGTGTAAATCATGTCACGTTTCTCATTTGGATTGTGGTTTAGATATTTTTGAAAATTAACTGCTTAGTTTGTGATTTGATTTAGAATTTACCCCGAGGTTTTGGTGTTTCGATTGCATTTCTTTCCAGTTTCCATTAATTAAATATACAATTTTTAAAAATACTACAAACAATATACAAGCAATACGGGAGCAAATTACCGAGAAATAGAACTCGTTTAACTCCAGAAATGTTTTTGTAACATAAGGAAGAAGATACGTTCATTCAATTGATATTCTAGTGGTAGTGGATAATTTAATAGATTGATTAAAACCGTGAATGTCCCACAAAATATTCCACACAAATAGCTGGTATTTTTTTGCCGAAAATGAGCTTTTGTGCTATAGCTCACGCACCATTGTTGTACAGGCAATCTCAAAAAAATATTTGTCGATTTGTTTTTTTTGTGGATTGAACTAATTGTAATTAAAGACTCTCCTTAGCTTAGCTTACAGAATACGTAGACATATCATTTGGATTGCTCTGAAAAAAAATTAATTCTCCGTTATTTGTTCTATCAATTTATTTAATTAGCTTGTTATTTATTTTATACTCGAGTTAATTATAGAGTAAATTTTAATTGTGCGAACAATTTTTTCTGCAAAATATTTTATTTCATTACAAGGAATTATTAAAAATAATTGTATAAATTACTTTTTAAAAGTTAAAATAACCAAGAATTAAGTTAGAATTTAACTTCACACAATTACGTAACTGCGATTATGACTAATTTCTTTATGTTCCGTATATTCTACCGTAAATGCAAATATTAAAAAAAAGATATTTCATGAAATCATGAAATCATTAAATCTCTCTCTATTATTATTATTTATTCGTTTAGCCCTCTAAGGAGCGCGTAGAACCATTACTTAGCACTGGCCATCTTGTTCTTTTTATCTTCCCAAAACTTCTTCATCCTTTCGCTCTGGGCCTGTCTTCTTTCTTGCGTCCATGCGTTTTTTAGTTTCAAACTCTTAGCTGTTGGATTCTTTGATGTGAAGTTATGTGAATTTATTTCCTGCCTGTATTTAGTTCGCGTAGTTGTCAATGGGTCTATATTGATTGCTGAGAGGTCATCTTGGGTGTCTACCAGCCAGCGTACTTTGGACTGTCGGGTTCCATTGATGATGTGGAAGATCTTGGTCAATCGAGAGTCATCCATTCGTACTATATAACCGTAGAATTTCAGACGTCTTTTCCGTGCAACTGAGGAGAATCGTTCTGTTAGGGAATTATTCTGAGTATTCAGTTATTCTGAGCTTTTACGCATCCAGATACCATCTTGTACCTTGGGTCCAAATATTTTTCTCAGTATCTGACGTTCTACTTTCTCAATATCATTGATGTAAATGGTTAATGCTGAAGTCTCAATTGCATACAGTGCTTCTGGAAGAATGACTGTATGGTAGTGGCGGAGTTTTACTTGGATAGAAAGTGATTTCTTGTTGTACATATTCCAGGTGATTGCATAGGCTTTGCGTAACTTTTCTGCACGTGTTTTGTTAGCCATTCTTTCCTTACCAGTGTTTCCAATTATTTCACCTAGGTACTTGAAGTGCTTAACTTGTATAATGTTGCCATATTTGGTTGCAAGATGTGTCATAACTGAGCTCTTGGAGTCTATGTATTGCGTTTTCTCGTTAGAGATTTGACGGCCGGTCCTGATGGCGATTTCATGAAGTTCCTTGATGGCGTGTTTGGCTTCTTCAGTAGTCCGGGTGATTATTGCAAGGTCGTCAGCAATAGCGAGGCACTTGATGTTGATTCGTTTGTCCTTTGTTCCCATATATACTCCAGGTGCTTCTTTCTCCCATATTTTGATTATCTTATCTAGTACCGGGTTGAAGAGGAGTGGAGACAATCCATCACCCTGTCTTACTCCAGTACTAATTACAAAAGGATCGGAGATTTCACCCATGAATTTTACTTTAGATGTTGTGCCTGACAAAGTCTGTTCGATTAACATGGTTGTTTTACTATCCACACCGTATTCATGAAGTATATTAAACATAGTTATGCGGTCAATCGAGTCATAGGCTTTCTTGAAGTCTACGAAAGTGACAACTGTGCGGTTGGGCTGGCGATGTTGCAGTATCATCTTCAGGTTCCAGATTTGTTCCGCGCATGATCGGTGCCGTCGGAAACCTGCCTGATATTCACCGATCAGATGTTCTTTCTGTTCTTCCAGTTTTGTGAGGAGGGCACGTGAGAGAACTTTGTAGGCGATTGATAGAAGGGAAATGCCTGGGTAATTGTTATTACTCTCTCTATTACATATATTAGCTAATTATTACAATTTATAGGAAAACTGGTTAGGTTTTTGTAAGCTAATCTATGTTGTAAAGGGTGACAAATGTCCTGTTTTTACTTAATAAAAACAACAAATGAAAAGAAGTAATGTCTTATTTGCCATAATTTGAACTGTCTAATATTCAGTGAACCTTCAAGTTTTTTTTTTAAGTGGAGTGATGAACAAATAATTGCGAAAACGAACGCCATTTCCCAACGCAGCCAAATTTCAGGACAATTGCAAGATGGGTCGAAAAATTCCGTCGAAAAGGTTATCTTAAGATACTATACTACTAACAGATACTACTAACTTGTAGAGAGGAAAAAAACTGCTAGAACAGAAGGGAATACTTAATACAGAATTAGAATACAGAAGAGAAGTTAGGAACAGAATTAAAGAAAATTCCAATCAATCCGCGCGACGTTTAACACAGCGAGTAGGAATTTCGCGAGTCGGTAAGAACAATTTTTAAGAAAAGTTTGTTCTTTCGGCTTTACAAATGGCAAAAAGCCCAAAAACTTCTTCCAATGTACCGAAGCTAACGTTCAGAATTTAGTCGATGGATTTTGAGCAGAGGGGATAGATAATTTTATCAATAAAAAACATTTTCAATTACATGGGAAGAGAAACATAGAAAATTTACGTTACTGGTCTGCCGAAAGCCCTCAAATTATATTCCAAGAAGAGCTGCATTCTCAAAAGGTAATTGTGTTGTGTGCAGTACGCTCAGCTGGAGTATTGGGACCGTATTTTTTCGAAGAAGTATGGGAAACGCAGTAGTTATCGTGAACGTTATGTTATTAGTTGTGAACGTAATGTGGAGATGCTACAAACGTTCTTAATTGGTGCAGGGTTTCATGTATCCAACATGTCGATGGGAGTATTACGAGAGTGCTTTACGTCCTGGTCGTTTGATTTCGCAGCGTGGAGATTATTTGTGGCCTCTTCGATCTCCGGATTTTTTTATTTTTTTTTATTTTCGGGTTTTGTTTATTTCTTATGGGGTCATGTTAAATTTATCAGAACCGAGCTGAAACCCTGGAAGACTTAAAACGAAACATTCAAATAAATATCAAATAATATTTTCCACTATTTAAGCACACAGAGAATGTGTGTATAATATAAGACATATACACACAAGTGCCTCTCACCGTTAGTATATTAGCTCTTTTAAAGGTATCTCTGCATTTTTCTGTGTAGTTTAAATTGTATATTGTCCTTAGTGTCGCCTTTTGGACCTTGAAGACATGGCTAATTAATGTACCGCGCCCCCCAACATGATACCAAATCTTAAGTGGCTGTGAAATTTTGCAAAGTATCGTGTTAGGGTTCTAGGAGCGTTTCTAAGTCCCTTATTTAGTCGCTTAGTCAGGTGTAATATGTGGGTTGTGCAGTCGAGTGTAGCGTTAATGTAAAATCTAAGTAGTCTTCTGTCATGTTGAACTGTTATAGTGCTATCACTCAAAGATATTTCATTATTAAATTTGCGATTGTCTCTTTTGGTTTTGACTATTATTAAGCACTGTTTAAAACCATTCTGTTTTGGTTGAACCATGTTGTAACTGTTGTGATTGTTGATTTGATGTTAGGTTCAATATCTTTAACTGATTTATTTGCTGATATCAGGATAGTGTCATCTGCATACATAACCATTTGATTCGATAAGCTATTGGTGATATCTCGCCAGAAATGTGCCAACGTGCAATGCGTTCATTGTTGCATCGATCTGTCATGCATCGTAGGAAAAGGTGGTCATTTATTCGATGTAATTTTTAGTATTAATTGCTAATTTAAAATTACGCTTTTAACTTGTTATTAAACTTTAGATTTTACTGTACAGTGTTCAACCAAAAATTTGGTGTCCAACTTATTTCGTTTTTTATAATTTCAGTTTAAAATCAGGACACTCTTAATTTGTCACCCTTTATTGTATGGCAAAACTTTCCATGCAGAGAGAGCATAGCCTGAAAAAAGAATTTATTGAAGAAAAAGGAAATTATTTTCACAATTTTTACAATATCTGTTAATATTTCTTTCATACATATATATTCCTCGAATTTTATTGATTTGTTAAATATATATAGAACTACTTAAAACAGAAGACTAATACTTCCTTCAATGTTTACTTAGCTACGTAGACAATGATTTGAATATATAAACTTCATATATTTCTTAAATATTTTGAAACATAATATTAACAGCAACCTAATTTAAAAATAGTATATACAATTATAAATATTAATTACAGAAAGGTTGATTTCAAACAAAAATATTTATATACTAAATTAAAAAGTAGTTTTGTAAAAAGTTTAATTTCTCTATTTAAAAATATTTGAGCAATTAGTTAAATCAGAAGTAAGTATGCAATTCCAGCCAAAACCGCTGATTACGTTCGACGATAAGCAGCTATTTTTAAAAACTAACAATTCAGCTGGAAACTAATGTACATTATTATTATTATTTTTAATGAATTCATATGTTTATGCTAAGTATATTTATGGTGTAATACTATCATATTAAGTGACTGTTTAGGCTTTTTAAATTTAGCAGTATTCATGTGAAATATTTTGATTAATAATAAGTAAACGTATAATAAATAATAACATATGTAAATATGAAACGTTTCAAAATAGTTTTCATTATTTATTTTGCGTTTTGTAAACATTGTATTATTTAAATAGCCACATTTTTTTTTGTAATAGGCAAATATATAATTTATAAGCAAATGCTGTGGCAAATAAGCGGAATTGCGAATGTAGAATTACGGGTGAGTTAGGTTGAGGATTTCAAAGTGACAACTAAAAAAATCTGTAAACATAAAGTAAGAAATTCTTTAGTTTCATTAGAAATGGGATTTTCTTATTAAAAAAAATCACAGAGATTTTTAATATAGAGTAATTTGTAAAATAGTAGAGGATAATATATTTATGCTGTAATAATTGGTTGTTCAGAAAGTAATTTTTTCCAGAAGTGCAGTTTAACATGCGAATTTCACTCTAAACCGTATTTTAATATATATTTTGACAGTTGCCATTTCAAGGTTTATTAATTATAGACAAATTAGCATTTCTATAATTTTACGTTACAATATTTATGTTAATAATATTAATGATATGTTAATAATATTTCAGTTTTTATTATCTCTCTTGTTTGTCTATTCTTTTCTCCGTCCGTAAGAATTCCTGCAATCGATTTTAAACTAACTATAGGATGAACACAGCGGCCCGCGGGCCGCATATTGCCAGCGTTGACATTTTATGCGGCCCGCGAAAAATTTTTTTAAACAACTTTAATTAAAAAAAATATTGTTTATTTGCCAAAATACACAAAGTATACAATGTCAAAGTAATCTATGTATAATAATAAAAACAAAAAAATAAGTTGTTTTGTGTGTCTCGCCAAAAAATTATTTCACTGTGTGGGTAATTACAAATTTATGTATTAATTCCCACAATGAATGATTTTATTTCGTATTCCAACATAAAAAAGTATTGCAACATAAAAATCCCAAAAGTATGCCTATGATATGCTTATTATGTTTCTTACTTCATTATCTACCTACTACTATTTCATACATATATGCGGTCTACTTTTCATTCACAATGTGAATGAAATGTTTGGCCCAACAGCCAAAATATTTGCCCATCCCTTAACTAGAGACTTGAATATTTTTCAACCCTTTTGACACTAGCGACTATATTGACTTAATATTTGTGGGCGCTACACGATTCACGCTCTTCTGCGATAGTGTGAGACTTTCGTCACCCAGTATGCCAGCTTGAATGTTGCTATCAGTGCGTTGCAGTACTTTGTAGGTACTGAGGCTCGATGAGTGAATACGCTTTTTGTTTTTGTACAATTTGCAACTTCCTATTAAAAATATTACGCGATGGTCGGTCTCGAGAAGTCACTTTACTTCGAGAAGTCGCTTACTTTTGGACTATTTAATTTTCAAACCGAGGACACATTACGGTCTATCTTATTTTTACTTCAATTCAAATAAAGCCAAAGTTCAAATACCTATCATCTTATTTGCTAAGATATTTCTTCTTTTTTATGTCCTATCACTTGTTGATGCTTGATCACTGTCACTTGAACTACCGACTTGCTTATGCATCCGAATTTTGATGAAAACACAAACAAAGCGACACAATCATAACTTTCATATGTAGGAACCCCCCTTTATTCTTCACGACGCACCCCTGGTCTAGTCTTCCTTGTTTTATTTTGTCTGGTGTTGTATAGATTTCCAACACTACACAAAAGTAGAGTGCATTTGGTAAGGGAATATAAAAGCAAAAATATTCACGATTTTTGAGAAATTCATTTATTTTTTATTTTTATTAAAAATAACATTTAAAATTTTCGATTTTTTTTTGTGTTTTTTGCTAAATAAAATTTAAATGTTCCATCAAAATGTGCAAAATAGCCCCAAAACAAAGACTCTACCCCCCGACATACTACTCCACACTTAAATTGTGGAGTTAAAACCTAACCTAATCTAACCTAACCTTGTCAACTCCATAAGGACGTTATCTTCCCAGACCTTCTCTATCTCCTTCTCTATCTCCTTAAATCATCTTGTCAAACACATCCCGCCCCCGGTCAATCATCCTACCAAAATTAATCTTAACCTTACCAACATCCCTAAAGTCTGCTCCAAAATCCTAACCTATATAAATACCACGGATCCCGACAACCTTTCCCTAAAAGACGTAGACGAATTCCGGTCCCACCTGACAAATTTAATTTTAAATTCTCCCCTAAATCCAAAACAAACTTCATCCTGTCGTTAATCAAACAAAAACGTTGTCAGAACAAAAAAGTATGCAGAACATACTGCTGAACAGAAGACAGTTCTTTAAAATCTAACATGAATAGACTTAACAAAGACATACATAGACTTATATGCGAGTTTCGTACCAACAAATGTCAGTCTGCCAATAAATAGGGAACGACGCCGGACGAACATACCGGGATAGAATTAAAAAGACCTCCAAATACCGTCCATCATTCGACATTCCCGACATCTCCTTTAATAATGAACAGTACTCCTCTGACCATGAAAAAGCTTTCCTCTTTTCATACACTTTGAAGACTCTTTTACCTCCTCTAACTCCCCTCGTTTCATAATCCTAACTTCGACAGAGTAAACTCTTGGCTCAACGATTATTTTCAAAATGACAATACAGACCTGGACGAAATAACGTAGGAAGAATACCTACCTGCCCATTTCCATGGCAAAAATAGTTCCCCCAGCTCCCACCTTGTCAAAACATCCTTACTTAGAAATCTTCCTGACGATATCCACCACCACGTAATTAAACTGTTCAACGTCTGCCTCCATCGAAGGTCCTTTCCAAAAAGTTTAATTATCACCATCCCAAAACCTAGTCAAAATTATTCATTATTAAATAGCTACCGTCCTATATTAGCGTCCTAGCTCCTTCCAGTCCTTGGCAAAATTTTCGAACAGATCCTCAAAAATAGATTATAGAATCTGCTCAAGAATTCCATTCCACCATACCAATTTGGATTCAAGCCTTCCCACTCCACCAGTCACCCCATATTTATCCTCACCAATAACTTACAAACCGCCTACCTCCGCAAAGATCATTCTACTGCGCTATTCTTAGTCATAAATAAAGCCTTTGACAGTGGCCAATGCCCACAAAATAAACAGCGCCCTCTTCTCTGAATTTACCCCTCTCGAAGGCCTTCCCCAAGGCTCTTCCCACAATTCTTCACACAATACAAATCTTTAGAAAACGACGAACGAACTTCAAGCACTCACGGACAGCACCCTAATCTGGTTTAACCTCTGGAGACTTACTGTAAACCCTTCCAAATGCAAATTCCTCATCCCTTATCAAAGAATTTCCCCCAATTCTCCATATATCCACCTAGATACCATTGACGTGACACCGATAACCCACATAAAATACCTAGGCTTAACATTCGACAATAAACTAAAATTCAACACCGACGCTAAAATACGGAAGACTAAAACTGTCCAAAGAAGCAAACACAAGGAGACCAAAGTATCTCTATTTCAACGGCCGCCCAAGATTTACAAATCCATCTGCAGACCTATTCTCGACTACGGACACATACTACTTACTGACTACTACTAACAGAAAAACTTGCAATATACTAGAAACGGCAGAACGAACATCCCTACGCATCATTTCCAAACTAAGACACCCCAAAAACATCCTCCTCAATCCTTCCAATGAACTCCTTTACAGACTCACCCAAATCCCAAGACTCTTCGACAGACACAAACGACTACTGACCAAATACAAAGCGACTAACACTCACTGGACCATTATAAACCCCCTATGTATCAGACGTGACTCTACCAAACCCTCCCGTAGACACCGACTCAAAACACTCCAAGAAACAATATACGACTTAAGACTAAACCCTCCATAATATGCAAATTCTGCAGTTTTTTTTTGAATAGATTTATGTAAAATATTAAAATGTAAACTCCTGGGCGGAAAGACCTAGTGGTAGATAAGCCTTTTGTAAACGTTTGCTTTCAATAAACATTTCTACTTCTGTGCAAAATAGTATTTGGTGGTCAGCTTTCACTATTATGAAATAATGTTCAATTTGTTAAAACGTGCAAATACTCAATTTTAGAAAATTATTAATTTCTCTATTACAGTCTGAATAGTACAGAATTTGAGATGCAACGTTATCCTAGTTTGAGTTCCGCTTGTATTTCTCAAGGTGGTTATAGACTTGGAATAAGATCAATATATTATAATGTAGTTTTTTATGTTCCAAGAATTAATATTTTTTTCTGAATTTTGTTTAAAAAATATGAATCTTGGCGGGGCATAAGTATCTTACGAGAAAATCGCTCGTGCCCAGGGTGTCTTGGCCAGACTTTTTTCCTAGAACAGTGAATGGTGTTGTTTATGACTTTATTTCTTCTGTGCGCGAGGTTTATATCCGGCGCAGGGCAGCGTAAAGAAAATACACGTGTTTCCCCACAGCGCCGAATTACTGGACGGATTAACCAACTGGCGGATTATCAAGATTATACTGTATAAGTAACTTATACATTGTAACTGATGTTTTCTAAAATAATGCTAAATTCAAATGTTACAAAATCATTTTTTTGTTGTTAATAATTTTAATTTTTGTTAATAAGAACAGCGATAAATTTTCAGAAACAAATAAAAACTTTTTAAATTAAGTTTTAAGTTAAAAACCTAACCTAACATAACCTAAATAAAATATCGAGTCTGCTGTAATGTTATTAAAAAGATAATTTTAAATATTTTTTTAAACGTGATTTTCTTAAGATTTTAAAAATATTTTAAATAATTAAGTTCTAAAAGTTATTAAAACAAGCTTTTTTCAAGAATATTAAAAATATTTGGTCTAATAACTTCTTGGCACAGTTGAAATAAATTTATAATACGAAATATTTCCCTTAACATTCGCCTGGCTTTTCCTAGTGGTATTGGAGCATTATATTTTGGTTTAGTGTTTCTATTTTTAAATTTCAAACGTTTTAAATAATAAACAGTCTAATTTTAAATCAAATAGAGGCTTTTTATGTAGGTCATCGAAAACGTACAGAATTGATTAATTAAAAAAAAACATGAAAAAGGTGTCGACAGTAACTACGTTGTATCATAATACTCATGCTGTCGGGAATTCTAATTAACTAAATATGAATATTTATGTAAACTACCAACTAGAAAATAAAAGTATAATTTTAAGATAAAATATACGACAATTGTTGAAATTACCGGAGGATATATAATAAGAAACAGTTTTATTGTGTTGAACTAATATACTACGAGGTGAACCATTCCTTTATTGGCCGTAAAAATTGTTGGGAATGTGTTATAAAAAGTTTGTTAATTATGAAAGTAAAATTTATTTTGAAAATAAATACGATGAATGGATTATAAATAATGTGTTATATTTATATAATATTTATATTTAAAAATAATTTTGTAGCAAGTTAATTCTTTTTTTATGCTACAAATAATATATAAATTTACATTTGAAATATTACAGTTCTCTCAGCTTTGGTAATATTAACAGACAATATTTTATCAAAGCAATTAAAATTGAAACTTATACGCATTGCAACATTGTTTTGAACGATTTTATTTATTTACTATATATCTTCGTAATTGTATTTGTTACGGTAAAAGTAGGTAGATTGGTAAATGTACACATATACCGGTATATGTGCACACTTGCCTTCTTGGTTGGTAAATGTGAATTCAACTTACATTTACCAACTATTTCCGGTAAATGTGTACATATAACTATAGCTGTTGGTAAATGTATAGAGGTTTACTTTAACATACATAGCGCATGTGCTGTTCTACAAACCTGCATATTTGAGGTTATTAAATATTATATTCTATATTAAAGTTATATTATAAACAAATTTAAAACTGACTTCATTAAACTTTTTTTCCACTTAATTCTTATAATATTACATTATAAGGTGCAATATGTTAGCTGGTTGGTTTACATATAATATCAAATTTGTTCTGTATGCATACTTAAACTATTGAATAGTCAAAACAAAACTGAGTGTGGTTACTGGGATGACCAACCTCATTTTCGTATCGTCTGTCTTGAGCATTCAATCTACTACCTGCAGTAAATCATCAAGATGGGTAGGTAGTTTAATCTCAAAATATTTCGATAAGTCAAAAGAGCTTCGTCCTTCAACTCTTTATCCTTGTTCAGTAAACATTCGCAAGGCGATGTCTTATATCGATGACAAATTCGAAAAAAAAAAATAGTAATTGTTTGATGTTTCTGTATTTCCTTTTTAATTATTTTTTTTTTAGGAAATGAAAATATTTCCAATTATTTGTTAATACAAGAGTATTTAAATTAGATTTATCATCTTTTAAATATAAAATACATGCAGTAAATTGTGATATAGTTAAGTATATTTGTTTGTCTCAATCAAATAATAATAGTAAAAAATGTTTGTAAATATTAGTGAAATATGTACTTTTTTTATTACTCATGCGAGATAAGTACTATCTGGCGCCCGTTTTTTAGTGCGACAACTGGCTGTTTGTCAATTCAATTATTACCAAATGGCTTGGGTAAAGCACGCAAATATTCAATAAAAATCGCTAGGTTACATAAAAAAAACCAATTGAATAAATAAAATAAACACAATCAAAACCTCAATATTAAAAAAGTGACGTGGAGTTACAGAATTTTTTTTCATTACACAATAAAAATGAAAATTAAGGAAAACGTTTTAAAATGAGTGTAAATTGAGCAATCTCGCTCTCATGGGCAATTGACAACTTACCGCCCTAGTTGCACAACATACTATTCTATCTTAAAAAAAACAGAGAATTTCGAACTTAATACTAAACATGAATTACAATTATTATATGCTATTCTTAGTTAAGCCATTTTAAAGGTTAAACCTCGGAATGAAAGATTAGAAGTTGAAAATTTGTACAAACCGTTATTTTGATAATCTCAAATGTTATCTAATTTGTTACCTCAAATGTCACAATAAATGCGCTTGAAAAAAGAATGTAGAGATTTTAATGCTCTACAATTTTTGAAATAAATGCAAATACGATTTTGAAGCATAGGAAGCGAGATATTTACGTAAAACTGATGTTTGAAATCTTTGACCTTGAATATCTTAAGCAATAATGATCATGTGCGCAGTAAAATGCGCACATGTTTATTGCTTAAGATATTCAAGGTCAAAGACTTTGAACATCAGTTTTTCGTAAATATCTCGCTTCCTATATTTTAAATCGTATTTGCATTTATTACAAAAATTGTAGCGCATTAAAATCTCTACATTCTTTTTTCAAGGAAATTATTATGTGTAACCGTTTTTGAGATAGGGCGCGAAGGTGTGAAAGTGTGGAGGGCTCAGCCATACATGTCATAGCACAAGGTAAATCATGAATCCTACTTTCAAATAAGGTTTTTAAACTCAGTCATCGGTTAAATGTGTTATTTCTTAACTATTCTATATACTATATTTATAAATAAATAAGAAAATCAAATACTAATTTAATAATACTTCTTTAACTTAAAAATAGTAGTTTATGATACAAGTGTGCACAAAAGTTTTCACATACGTGTCATACATTATTTTATCAACGTAGCAGGTAGAAAAAAAAAGAAACACAATTGATTGGTTAGTTTTGTTTATGTTAATATTTATATGTAAATTTTCACAATTTGTTAAATTGCTAATAATAATTATGGGTATATTATAATTTTCATTTAGTTGTTGATGTGTTTCTCGGTACTCAATTCCAAATATTTTTTCTTTAGTTTCCTTTTTACTTTGCAAGGAATTTTCGAACTTACGGCAACGGTGGAAGATTTCCATCCTCTATGCCGTTTTAACTGCAAAAATATTTGCACCCGAGTCTGCCAAAAATGAAGCAGATGACCGTCTGAAACTATGTCTGGTATATGTTTCAGGATGTGGTAGATTAAGAAATGTAGCTATTAGAGAAGATATTTTGCCGAATTGGTTAATACCTACTGGCTGTTTTGTACACTTATTATTTTCGTAGAAAACGAAAAATCGTTTGTTATTTGTTACTGGTGGACGTAAGGAAGCAATTTTCTATAGATTTTCAAGAAACTTTGAATTTTATCCTTGTTGTCAATAACAGTAAAAGTTCTGGGCATATTATTTTTGCATTGCTGGATTGTTACTATTAAAGTAGTTCCTGCATCTTGAATATTATATGTTGTAATTCTAACCTAATTTAGATTATTTTATAAATTTTAATTAATTAATTTTTTTCATTTTCTTACCTTCCTCATTAGAAATTGGTTATCCCGAGCTTCATAGATAAATTTTTCAATTTCTTATAAGAAGGTAATCAGTTTTGTGAACTTGCTAATCTCGATGTTCTTATTTATTTTAAAAGTTTCTTTAATATTGAATACTGCCATAAGGTCGATGCTTTGCAAGTGCTGGATTTTCCAGAAAAATAAGCGATCAAGACATTTTCTGTAAAGCATTTTATATTTTTTCTACTACACCAATTTAAGAAATCATTATATGTATTCAAATATAATGTTTTAGATTTGATCGGTAACAAGTTTGTCACTATATGGATTTGCTGTTTCGGCAATTTCTGTAGGTGTAGATTCGATTTCTTCGTTATCCATAATCTAAATTATCAAAAATCTACAAAAAAATAATTGTTTCTTATGGATAATTTTCAAAAATTACAATTTTGACAAAAAAATTCTTAACACAACAACGTTCAGCGCCGCCGTGTCAAAATTGTTAGCTAGTTAAAATGCACAGTAACGGCTACACTATTTGGTCATTGTTGACATAATCTAGGTTAACCTTAGCCTTATTGTCTCTAAATAAGAAATATTAATTCAATTTTAATATACGTCAGAAAATTTATTTTCACTGCGTCTATGTATTTTGACATGTATTTTTTTTATGAAGTTTAGTCATGTGAGTTGTTGCCATAGTAACAACAGACAGAAATTGATTAATAATGAATCTCCATTTGATTTACATTGGACTTTTACGCACGATTTGGATACTTTTACACAAGATTATAATAATTACATTCTTTATACACAATAATTTATTAAATAATGGGAGAAATATTTTAAATATATTGTTATTTGTTGTAATTATATTTTAAGTAAAAAGTAAAAGAAATTAAAAAATATATTTCAATAATATATTTTTTTCAATAATTAAAAATTCTATTACAAGTTTCTTCTTCTTCGTCATCCTCTTTATCTTCGATGTTGGTCTCCAAAATTTTGCAAAATTTCTGGGTCCTATGCACTTTCTTCATCAAAATGTTGATGAACTGATGAATTATTGAGGCATGCTTGCCCGTTGCACTGGCCACAAGCTAAAGAACATTGTAGCCCAGATATTTTGTATCTGCAGCGTGAACCGCCACCATTCTTGCAGTTGAAAAGTATAATAATAAGCATTTCATCTAGCGCTGGTAGTAATAATATTATTATCGGTTCCAAATATTCGTTCTGCAGCACCCAACTCCATTACTGGGCTTCCAAATCCTTCCCTAACCAAGTTTGTACTCGATAGTAGACTGGCTTGATATGTCAAGGAGCTGCTGTACTCGTTAGTCGAAGACTTGATAAATGCACAGGTTTATTTAATTTTGATGGATTAATGAACTGCATGTAACGAAGATGATCGATACTGTCCTCAGATATGTCCTATGACATACAAGGTGTTAGGTAAACATGCGGCAAACAAATCAAGGCTTCATTCCTTGGTCTATTCTAAGAATATTTTGTCTTATGATGATTTCTGAAAAAAACCTTTGTTTGGAAGATACAGGGTGTACAAAATTTGCGACAGTAACAACATTTCATTATCAAAAATTACATCTAAAGTTGCGCAATCTACAATAAATATTCCAAATGACTTCCTCCAGCCTGGATACAAGCATTCAATCTTCTCGTTATAGAGTGCCGAACCCTTTCAAACACACCAGGGTTGTTTCTAATTCAATTACACCCAGCAATTATCCGATTTTCCAATTTGTCCAAATTCTCCACTACAGCAATATCTTCAGATAGCCCCATAAGAAATAATCCAGTGGGTTTAAGACTTTGGATTAAGCAGGTCATGCGTGTGGCTCACCTCAAATCCAGCAATCTCCGTATTTTGCTGTTAAAAAATCACTACCAACCAAACTGAAATGTGGTGGTGCAACATCGTGCATAAACCACATTGCAATTCTTGTGGCCATTGGTACATCCTGCAGAAACTCGGGCAGTGTTTCTTCCAAAACGTTGCGATACATCGCCAGTAAGTCTTGCTGGTAGAAATACTGGTCCATTTAGATAGTCACCCACAATTCAAACCCAAACATTCAAATGCTGTTGAAATCGATCTTCACATACCTCATGTGGTTTTTATCTGCCTACACATGGTTGTTATGAAAATTCCTTATTGCATTTCTTGAGAAAGTGACTAAACTGTGTTAGTGAAGAAACTAGTATTTGCAAAAGCCATTGACATAACGCAATACGTGAATGATAATCAGCAGGTAGTAGTGTCTGAACACGTTGAATGTGGTATGGATACAACAAATTTCCCTTAGGAATTTGCTAAACTGCCCAATGACATATTCAAAATATTGGCAATTGCCAATTTGTTAGAAGTAACTGGATCTTCCTCTATCATATCCAGCATATACATCTCTCTCTCAAAAATGGTTAGACATATAAAAAATTGCTAGAAACAAAATTTGTAGGAATTCAAAGCTCCACAATTTATTATAATAAATGGAAATACGATTTAAAGCATAGGAAGCAAGATATTTACCAAAGACTGATTTTTTCAACCTTTGACCTTGAATATGTTAAGACATGATATTTATTGCTAGTTTTGAAGTAACATTTTGAATATCAAAATAAAGTTTTCAGCTTCTTATTTTTTCATTGTTTGTGTATTTGACCATCTTGAAGTTTTTAATATTCTTGTTTTGTTATTATATACTTTATTCACTTCAAAACTTTAAAGATTTAAATGTTCTTGAAGTAAATAAAGTATATAATAACAAAACAAGAATATTCTTATTTTTTATTCGGAGGTTGAACCCATTTTATAGCTCAAGTTGACTCGACTAGGTGTGTTTCAGTACTACTGTTTTTTTAATGAAAAATTATCAACGTAAAATGAAAACTAAATAATTGTCGATATAAAATGACATACAATTTTTGTTTTGATTATAAATTTCGCCTTCGAACGAAAAAAAAACCTGCAGCAAAACTAGTCCTAAAAAAACCTCAATCTTAATATCAATTAGATAAGACAAGATTTTTTTACTCTATTGCAAATAGGTCCTGCAGTTTGTGCTCTACAGCTCTACATAGCGAACCTCAACGAACATATATTTTGGTATGTTATTTGAAATAATTTTTTAAAAATAATTTATTAAACGAAATTCCATATTAATAATTAATTTTGCGAACTTGCATAAATATATATGCGTAGTTTGTATAGGTTAAAATATTCGGTAAATAAACAAATGCCTCGATAATTAATAACATTGCGTTATTGTTTGTTGTTTTAGTACACAAAACTCTGCGATATATTATGGTTCTCATAAAAAATTCGTCTATAAAATGAAATTGTTTTCAAATCGTTATAACTTACTAAATAATTATTTTTTATGTTTAAGTATTAAATGGATTATAATATTGTGTTTCATAAATAACCGTGGAAAATGTAAAGAATAATAACCATCATAATATTTCTATATATAGAACACATTCTACGTTTTATGCGTATAAATTATTTACAAAAATAAAAATATATAAGTATTTTTATTTTCACAAAAAAAAACATGTTAACGGTTACTAGTCATTTTATTTATTTGTAATAAAGATATAGGATTGGATAATCGTGACGGATAATCGGATTGGATAATCTAGAACATTTAGATATCTGATTGTCCTTATAATGTCCTTGTTATTGTTACTTATAATTCCGCCAAATCTTGTTCATTTTAAAATGGGGTAAAGTTTGTTTTCATTAAGATTGTCCGAAATGGCAGTATTCTTAATTTAAATGTTTCTTACGGTATCATCATCATCATCGTGTAGTCGTCGTTGTCAACTGCTGAACATAGGCTTCCTCTAAGTTCTTCCATGTTTCTCGGTTCTGGACCGTCAGTAATCAATTCCCATTGATTCTCTTTATATCATCACTCCAGCGTGTCGTTGGTCTACCTCTATTTCGATTATCTTCCCGTGGTCGCCATTCCGATGTTCTCTTAATCCACCTGCCGTGTGTTTTTGCCCATCTCCATTTCATTCTAGTTATGTGTTCAAATATATCTTTAACTTTAGTTCTCTGTCTGACATTATTATTGGGTATTCTATCTCTTTTAGTGATTCCAAGTATGGCTCTCCCCATTACTGTTTGACCTACTATTAGATTTTCTGCCGATGTCAGAGTAAATAATACCGATTTAATGTCAGATTTTCTGCTCCATATGTTATTACCGTTAGCACGAATTGTTCATACACTTTTCTCTTCGGACATATGGGTATATTAACCTATTCGACGCTGTATCTCGTGCGTTTCTTATGTAATACGTCTTTATAAATTAGTTTAACTGCTTGAGTGATCAATAATTTTCAAGTAGGTACGGAGCACATAATGATATTTAAAAAATGAATAATTAATTAATAAAAAATTAATAAAAACGTTTGTAAAGATTTAGTTAAGTTGGCATCTCAGACTTTTGTTATAGAGCTGGCCGTAAGATTGCCGTAAGATTATATTTAGTTTTCATTTTTGTTAAAATTGATTTTCTTGGAAAAAATAATTACCATAAATAATTTCTATTGGTTCTCTCTATCAAGAGAAATAGTAGTAATGGTAGAAATGGTAGCATGAGTTGGTCACGGTCAGGGGCTACATTCACATTTCTCTCGGCGGCCTTGCTTTATTGCATTGGTCTTCATCACACTTTGTCAACTCACAGAACCCTTCGTGACAACATTTACAATTACTAGTTTTATTCGTGGAACTCCATTCCATCCTTAGAGAAATATATCTTAATTAATATTGAAAGTAGTGGGCGGAAAGATCTAGTGGTAGATGGCCTTTTGTTGACTTTTTGTTTTCAATAAATATTTCTTCTTCTATTGAAAGTAGATCAATTTGTTATAGTTCTTACGGTAAGAGTACTCATTTAATCGGTAAATGTATACAATTGCAGGTATATGTATATATTTACTAATTTGATAGGTAAATGTATGTTTACATCGCAGCTTTCAGCTTCATATGTCTACTTTTGCAGGCAAATTTGCCAACTATACAAAATGTAAAAGTTAAAAATATTAAACATAAATAAAAAGTATTGGTATATTAAGGTTACAATGTGATAATAAATAAAACGAATATAATTTATATGTCATTTATACTATTATTATATTATTATTATACTATAATTTATACTATGAAAAATAATTTATATTATTATTTTTATTTTATTTACAATTTTATTTATTTTAAGGATTATATATTATTTACGGCTCTGTATTTATACATAATATTGTCATCTAACTCAAAAACACAAATTAACAACTATGAACTTAATAAACAGAACTATATATGTTATTGTAAAAGTGCAAAGTTTGCAATTTTTTGTTTACAAAGAGCAAACTTTGCAAAAATATTAACTTAACCCTTTCACTGCCATGTCAATTTTAAGGAATAACACCCAATATTTAGCGCCAATATTTATAAAAATGCCGGTAATTATGTAACCCCTTTCACATTAAACACCAATTGATCAAAAGTAGAAAATAGCGTTCCTCTATAATCCTTTGCTCCTCATGCAATCATTATTTGACAGGCGATGTCGCACGACGTAGCTGAGTGTCGCGCATATGGGAATCGACCTTTGGCCGGTTTATAACACGTCTTATATTTTGCACCTTTGTGTTCCACAGAAGTAGAAACTTATTATAGAAGAATATTTATTAGAAAAGTAGAAACATATTAGAAAATTTATTTCAGAAAAGTAGAAGGTTTAAGTTTAAGGCACGCGTGAGAAATAGTTCGCATCCCAATACAATTTTCCTACGTGTCAACTGTGACACGCGTGCCATAGGTAAATTTCAATTTCACATAGGTCCACCACTGCTCTAAATTTTTAAATTACTCGACGACCTGGATCCATATACCATTATCTAATGGTGGTACAGTCCTGTTTAGTGTGAATAGGACTTGGGACCTCCTCTCACAGGATCTTTGCTCCTCTATAACTCGACGCCGCGGCGCCGGTTACAATGCCGCAAAGCCATAGGTTCAATCTGAAGAACTGCTTCGAGAAATCGTGAGTCCGCCGCGGCACGTTGAACGCAGACGGCGGCAAAATTGAAGGTGCACATCTTCCTTGCAGCCTGCACATTTATGGAAATATTTCCGGATCGGGCAGCCCGACGGTTTCTTAGATTCCCGCATCTATCCTGCGCGATGCGAACCCAAATTTTCAGCGATCATCATTGAACTCGCAAATTTCCGGCCAAAGAGACGGTTGCGGATTTTTTTTTTCGGCATTTCAGAGGCACCGAGTGAAGGGAGCGACTCAGGAAGCCGCGAGTGGTACCGAAATACGCGTATCGGCGGGCGGCATCGCCTCGTGCCGCAAATGTCAGATTCTGCCGCGCGGTGTGGGGGGCAAATGTCAAGAACTCGTTCAAAAAGAGTGATATGTTCCAACGTCGGCATAACGGCATAAACGCAAAAAAGGCGAGGGCGTCCGTTCAGAATCGAACGCGAGCAAATTAGAGTCGCTGCGCTCAGAAACGGCGAAACTGCAGCGGACTGACTGACTGACTGAAAATCCCAAAAAGCTGGCCATGGATATTTTTTTCGGTATTTTAAGATTTAAATGATTACAGTAATACCCCTAGCATCATTTGAGAATATTAGTTGAGAGCAGGTAGTTTTCTAAACACCATTTTTTTGTTTTCATTCATAGACGTTATTATAAGTTGAAACGTGTGCACATCTCGACCGAAAATACAAGCTTTTTAATAGTATTTAGTTTTTACATTGAGTGACCAATTTTAATAGAAAGACATGGTTTCTTCTCGTGAATGTAAGTACTTTAATAAATAAATATGTGATTACGGTGGAAATTATAAATTGATAGACTATGGACTGCGGTTTTTAGATACTTGAATTATTTCACGCTGATAAAAATAGAGTTTAAAAAACTCCTGCTATATCCTGTCTTGTTTTTATAATAGAATAGTAGGTTATATATTTATACAAAACATATCTGAAAATTAAGACCTGAACGATCCGGAAGCCTGCCCTTTTATGCCCTTTATAACAACCCTATAACAATTGTAGAATGCGTTATAAATACTGTAACATATGTTATATCAGTTCTGATCTAATCTATTCTTTACATAAACGATGTTTCATTATTTACAAAATATTTAAAAAAAATTGCAGCGAGTTTTTGCCAGCAATTAGGACTTTTACTGGATGCCCCAAAACAGGGATATGGGAGTACTAATGACGGTAATACAGCGCGCCGCTTTTTCCAAAAATAAAATAGAAATAGATAAACGAAAATTTAATCAAAAGGTTCCGTGTAATACTTCAAGTTATTTCGTGTGGCTTTGATGTAAACATTTCAAAGTTTGAGGAGTACGCTGTTTCAACCGCGCTAAGATTCATAGAATTGTATCCATGGTACTACATGCCTACTAGTGTACACAAAATATTAATTCACGGGCCACAAATAATAGAAGCATATTTGTTGCCTATTGGACAAATGTCTGAAGAGGCACAGGAATCTTGCAACAAGTGCATACACATTATGGAGGACGTTTTTCGAAGACTATTAGTTTCATCCTTTTATTTCAAGCTTGCGAAAACTTAATGCAAAATATTATCCTTGTCGCCTGAAGCTATCGAATTGTTGATAGAACCTCCAATTGAAATTGTAAACGTACAAGGTTCATCGACAGACCAAGCGAATTACAGTGACACCGACTAAGTACGGGAGTGATTAGAATACTTGTATATACTTGTATATCGTAAAAAGGACTGAAAGTGGCTTTATGTGTATATAAAAAGGACTATAAATTTGTTATATGTGTATATAAAAAGGACTAAAAGTAATTGTATAGTATTATATAGCTTAGGTTAGTTTATGTTAGTTTTTATTAATTTTGAATCCGCCATATTTTCTTTTGGAAAACCAATATCAGATTCGTAATCAGCGACCTCTACAACCCCTAAATAATAATTTTTGTTTCAATGTCATTAAAATTCATAATTATCAGTCGACATTTTGTATCCGCAATATTGTTTTTTGGAAAACCAATTTCAGATTCGTAATCAGCGACCCCAAGAACCCCCGAGTTAGAAAATGAATTGCAAAATAATGATATTTTCGAATTATGGCCAGCTTTTTGGGATTTTTGCCCACTGGTCGCCGGTACCAAAATGCACAGCTCGGCAGGGCCCACGTGCCGGTCAACTTGGAATTTCGAAAACGCGACATCCTGGTGCCCCAAATCGACATCCAAGTTTTTCTCTGTGCAAATTAACAGTTATAAGTGGGCGTCGCGACGCTATTCCGCGACGTACAATTATGGGTGCGGAAAGCCAAAACACCATTCTACAATCCACTGAAAAATCCAGAACATTGACCCGGGGGCAAAAAGGTGGACGTTTTACTTTCCTCGATTGTTTCCTGCAATACGGCGAGTTTCAGCGGGCGTCGCGACGGTTTCAAACGACTCAGCGCCATGCCGCTTGCATTAAAAGATAAAGCGTTCAATTATCTGCGGGAATCACGCGAAATCGTTCCCGCATAGTTTAAGTTGGCAATTTTGCGGGAGTTTTCCTGGACGTCCAAAAAACGTCGTTTTTATGGCGTCGTGACGCCATTTTTAACGCAATCGGGATTAAACTTGAAAACAAACTTGCAGGTTCTATGCCTGATCGAACGGCGCCAGTCCCGTACCGATCCGTCAATTGGTACGGACGTTCTAGGTACCTCTGACAAACGCCTCTGTTTTTTTTTCACTTTTTGTGTTAAACTAGCAAAAATCTGGCATAAAAAAGCAAAATTTGACCTTTTCAAAAACCCACGCGGTACGATCCCCCAGGTGTAATTCTTTTCAGTCGTTTCAGACTTGATCAAAATATGCGGCAATTCAGGCCGAACGCTTTCCCACACTGACCCCAAAAGTTTACATTACAAAAATTACCTCTTTTACAGAGGTTACGGCGAAGATGCCCAGGAAAAATGAAATTCAAGAAAGAATTAAGGTAGAAAACTTCGTGACTCGTCCTCTGACACTACTCTCGTCGCTGCGCGACTTTTGTCCGGGATGTTATTCACATTTTTCTGCGAATCCGGGTCCTCCGATTTAAATGCCGCCCGCGGCGGCGGTTCATCAAATTCTTGTAGCCAATATATAGACGAATGACCTAACGCAAGGAGATTTTCGATAACGCTTCCGAATCGTGTCAGTTAGGTGTCCAAAAATGACGATTTTTTTTTTCAAGAAAATTTTTCACGTTTTTCACGTCCCAAAAATTTTAAGTAAAAATGTCAAAAAGTGAGGTGACAGTCGGATGGACGGTGACGTTCTGGACACACCGAAACCACGTCCATGCGACGAAAACTGTCCGAGTTGTGTGTGAAATCGCGATTTTTTTCCCCCTTTAAATACAGTGACGGCTCGCTACTCGTTTAGTAATGCAGCGCAAAACTAGATGGCGATGGTAAAAAAAGAAATCCCGGGCTACATATCGCCCGGGACGGCGCTGTATAAATTCACGGCCCCGGATCCCACATCCGGAATGGCGGTGAAAGGGTTAATATCTATATCGATTACAAATATTTAGTTCTATATCATATAGAACTAGATAATATAGATTTGGTTCCAGAAAATGAATGAAAACACAAAATCTAAATTTGAAAAGCAGTCAATTGTTTTGTTGGTAAACACTAAATGTCAGCGATTTGTTGGTTTCTTGGTCTTGGGGGTGCAAAGAATGTAAACAAATTTGGTTGAAGCGAGCCTAATCAGTGCAATTAAGGCAGGTTTGAACACGATTCTGAATATTTTTAGTTATTGGGGTGCGATTGCCGGCTGTGGATGAATTTTGTGGTGTGAGTAGAAATTGCGGAAATTCAGTGAATATTGTGCGAATTCAAAAAAAATTAAATTGTTGTTGCGTATTGTAATTGTCGTTACTTTGGTGGGTGAGTTTTTGCATTGATTTATTAATTAGATTTATGGAAAATTTGTTAAATTTCGGAAAACAAAAGAAATTTGTTGAAGGAAAATTTCAGTTTTGCTTTTATTTGTAAAATACTGTTAAAATTGTTTTTTTTTATTGAATTTTTTTACACGATTTGTCGAAGTCTTGTTCTATTGATGATCTGCAGTTGCAATTTCATATTCTACTTTTAATATGTTTCTATATTTTGTTTTTGTTGCCACGTACGTTGAGAGTTAAGATGTTTCGCTTAAATAAGTTGTTCCAAATGGCATTAAAATGTTTACAGTTGTTTGAGAAATTTTAGAGAATTTTGCACGAATCCGTAAAATTTAAGAGCTGCTCTATGCGTTTTTATTTTGTTATTGAAAATGAAGTTTCAACAAGTAACTTCACAAACAATCAATTAAATAATCTTACTATGGTTTGGGTCTTGTTGACTCGGAGGGAAAATGATAAATGAGAGAATTTTATGTATAAGGAAGAGGATGAACATTAAATAATTTGGTGCCGAATGCTGAAAATGTTTGCCTGTGTAAATTTGGTTCAAATATTTTTTTTCCGAATCATTATTGACCGGATATTTGAACAAAACCATTATTTTTGTAATTAAAATCTTTTTAAAAACTTAAAATTATTAAATAAAAGCGCAAATTAAGCGAGGGAAATTCAAATTTGTAAAACGCAACACCATTGGTTAACACTTATGTCAATACCCAGTCGTTACTACGTTGTTCAATACCCGGGTACCCGTGTACCCGCATGGCTTTTTCATTCAATAAAATAATTTTAATACCCGCAGACTTTCACGTTACAACTTAGGATTACCCATAGAGTATTCGACTACCCGAAAAACCCTATTTCTATAAATAAAACCGCTGGGTGGGCAAAGTATGGGATCAAAATACGCCAAAAATTCATATCCATTGAAAGGTCAAATTTACACTGGCAAAATAACAACTGGCCGTGAAATAAATCAAGGCGAAAGAGTGGAAGAGAAAAAAAGAATTAGCTGCAAAATAAAAAGGATCCGGAAGAAATATTTCAATGGATAATTTTTTTACTACTTTACCTTTAGCAAAGCATTTATTGTATGAAACCTAACAATTGTAGGAACATTGAAAAAAAATACATTCTAGTAGACATGCTAGCATCTAAAGATCGTGAAGAATTCTCTTCTCTATTTGGGTTTCATGAAAAAGTTACTCTATGCTCTTATGTTCATAAAAAAAAGAAAGTTGTTATACTTCTCTCTACGATGCACTCAGATTTGCAGCGAAAACAAAAAAAGAAACCAGAAATTCTTCAGTATTATAATAAACCAAAAATTGGTGTGGATATAATGTTGTAGGATGAAGTAATTTTTGTTACCAGGATGTCTATAAAAAACGGAGAAAAATCGCGAAAATCGTGTAAAGAATGTAACAAACCAGTTTGCGATGAACATTCAAAAGCAATTGTAAAATGTGACAAATGTTGCCAATAATAAATTGAATATAAAAATATTTTATGTATAATTTATAATAAGTTTTATAATAAAATTAATTAAAAGTTAAATAAATCCGTTTATATATATATATATATATATATTAAGTAATATTTTTTATCCCTAGAAGTAAGTTTAATTATTTATTTATATATGGGTATCCGGGTACCCCGGGTATTGAACAACGGGGTATTTGACTTTAAGTCCAAAAATTTTATATATTTTTTGGCACATTTTATTATTTATGTATATGAATCGATGTCAATAGACTCAAATAACGAGGATCTGAAACTACTGAACTGTAGTAATTAACGTCATCAACAGATCGCGCGAAAATGGCGGCGTTTAAACAGCTCAAATTTTGTCTCTATTTTAAATATTTTTTTAAATTAAATTACAGCATTTTTAAGCAGTATTTATATTTTTGATTATGTTATAACGGTGTAAACAGTGAATTAAAAATATAAAAAACATGCATATTCCCTATTGCGACAGTTCGTGTGTTATCGATTGATATCCGTGTATACGTGATCTAACGTGCTTCGAAAAATTGTCGTAATTATAGCTGGACAAGTCTTTGTGAATATTTACTGGAAATGGTTTATAATTTACAAATTTCCAAAATTATATTAAATTATAATAAATTGTTTCCAACAGTTCACTGATATAAAATACATTCATTTTCAATGAATACATTATTAAATAAAAGCAGTTAATATTTTTTTATTTAAGCCCTTTTCTTGAGTACAAAACTTTGAAATTGATAAGATAGAATTGGTGAAATCATCCTACGTTATAGATAATCATACAAACTTAAAACAAACGGAACAAAGCCTGAATATGTAAATATATTCAGCCTTTCCGGAGCTCTATAACAATTATTGAGTCTTTTTAGGACTACCAAACGCTGATCTTGCTATCTCCACCCTTCTTATCTCACTCTTCGTATCTCACCAGCGACCAGGCAGGTGAGATACGAAGAAGGGTGGAGATAGCAAGATCAGCGTTTATGAAAATGAAAAAGTTTATTTGTAACAGAGACACTAATATAGAATTACGAATTAGAATACTACGCTGTTATGTGTTCTCTACCCTGCTATACGGAGTTGAAGCCTGGACCCTAAAGAAACCTGAACTAAAACGGTTGGAAGCGTTCGAGATGTGGTGTTATCGCAGAATGTTTAGAATATCCTGGAAAGATAAAGTCACCAACAAACAGGTACTAGAAAAGGTAAAAAAAGAATGCGAAGTCGTGCTGACCATTAAGAAAAGGAAACTGGAGTATCAAGGCCATGTCATGAGAGGCCCCAAATATAGTCTTCTAAGACTTATTATGCAGGGAAAAATTAAAGGAACCAGGAGTATTGGTAGGCGTAGAGTATCCTGGCTGAAGAACCTGCGCGAGTGGTTCAGCTGTAGCAGCACGGAACTGTTCAGAGCAGCGGTGAACAGGATAAGAATAGTCATGATGGTGTCCAACCTCCGGTAGGAGAAGGACTGCAAGAAGAAGAGGACTACCAAAACAAATCTAACATGGAATTTGTAAGTTATTTTACAGCTTTCAGTCCACTGTCGTGGCACTCAACAAAAACCATAAAAATAACTTTGTTTTTAAGATCATGTCTTTCCGATACCTTAACCCATCTTTGACCAACGGTGCGTATACGAACCATCTTTTTTGTTGGTGCTTCTAAGAGTAAACACAATAAACTTAATTTACATGTAGATTAAATACATTTTTCCCATTAGTTACTATTGCAAATATAGGTAGCAGTGCCATTGGAAGTGCGCAAAGATAATGTTGGACATTTAATTATTGAGCCTGAAACGAAAAAGCGGCTAAGATGTAAAGTGTGCCCATCAAACACAATTTATATGTGCAAAAAATGTAATGTGCATCTGCACTCAGAATGTTTTAACCAATATATTTAATTTTATATACCCCTATTCGCAAACGGTGCGTATACGAACCACTCAGATTTTTGTATAGCAAATTTAAAAAAAAAAATTTTTTATTAAAACTTTCTTGATGAACACCATTCTAATGAGTTTTATTTAAAACAAATAAAAAATATCATCTATTTCTATGCTTGGCCAAAGATGGGTTAAGTGAATAGCCATCTGTGGACGCGTTTCGAGATTTTCCTCTCATCAGCACAGCTTTGCTTCCATGAACTTCTAGGCTTACAAATTATTGTTCATGGAAGCAAAGCTGTGCTGATGAGAGATAAATCTCGAAACGCGTCCACGGATGGCTATCCACTTAAGGTATTGGAAAGACATGATCTGATAACAATGTTATTTTTATGGTCTTTGTTGAGTACGAAGGAGGACTGAAAGATGTAAAATAACTTACAAATTTCATGTGAGATTTATTTTGGTATTCCTAAAAAGACTCAATGATTGTTATAGAGCTCCGGAAAGGCTAAATATATTTATATATTCAGGCTGTTTTTCGTTTGTTTAAAGTTGAAATTGATTGTCATACTCTTTTTGAAAGTTTTGTAAATTATGGTATCATAGCATGGGGTGGTGCTTATATAACAAAACCTCTGAGTAATATTCGAAACATAATTATTAATAAGATATGGGCTAAAAAAAGTAATACCCCTCTAAAGATTAGCGAGAATTTTATACTAAGCTCAATGCTATACCAATATAAAGGGAAATTGCACCCATCATATAATAATTTTTCTGGAAAATCTAGATACAAAACAGCAATGTTACTGAGAATAAAAAATCTATTTATTATAAAAGCTCGTAGTATGTACCCAAAAATACTACACATGTTACCTCACGACTTCTTCAAATAAAACTATTAGGTAAAAAATTAGAAGCAAAGTCCTTCAGCTGTATTGCTGAACAATTGACAATGAGATTGTTATTGGTGTGAATGTAGGTGTGTGCATAGAGAGAAGAAAAAAATACTTTACTTTATTTTTGTTATTTCTTTCTCGCTGGATTTTCTTTTTATTTAAATTTCTCTTTTTGTATTTTAATTTTCCTTTTGTCTTCTTGTGTTTTTTTTCCGACCTATGCATATAGGTATTTAAGGTCTTATCTCTATAGTATATATACATTGTATATTTTGTGAAATTTTTTTTTTGGGAAATAAAAAAATAAAAATATTTTCTTAATCTTTACTGGACTAATTATTATTCAAATTTAATTTCTCAAATACAAATGATTTAAAATTACAAATAATTATTATATAATTATAATTTAATTCTGACTAATGCGTGTAGTATTATTTGAAATAAAGCTGAAAAGACAATATTCTTGACGTCCCACCAAACAGTTTGGCGAAAATACTGGAAAAATTTGCGGGAAAATTAAATAAAAATGAGAGAAATTAAATTATAATTTCATAATTGAATAAATAGAAAATTATTATGAATAATGCAGATTTTTTATTATATTTTCTGAATATTTGTCGTATATGTTTTACTATTTTTAATATCATTTGCTATATATTGTATTTTTATGACTCATTCATAATAGTACTATGTTGGTTCACGTTTTTTAGTGATAGTCCATATTAGTTGTATTTTACATAACTTGTATCATTATATCATTATTACATAATATCGCTAGGTTATAAACTTAATAAAGTCGGAACATACCCTGAATATATTCAACCTTTCCGGAGCTCTATAACACTAAAGAGTCTCTTTAGGACTACCGAAAACATATTTCGTGTGAATCGCTAGGTTACATTAAAATAAACAAATAAGTAAAAATAAAATTAATCCAATCAAGACCTCGGTATTAAAAAAGTGACGTGAAGTGTCACATAACGTTTTTCATAACAAAATAAAAATTAAAGAAAGCGTTTTAAAGTGAGTTGAAAATCTATGGTGATACCGGAGACACACCACCGGAGATAATTGAAAAAGCAAATTCTTCATTTTTGATTAATTTTTTTTGGGATGTCACCTGGATCCCGAACTTGTAAGATACCTCCCCTCGCATGAGTGAATAAAAATATTGTTTGTAACAAGGGCCAATATTGTTAATTTCACTGTCGATCGAATGCGCGCCATTACTTCGTTCGTGCGCATATTTTCGCTCTCGAGTAATATTGACAACCTTTCGCCCTAGTTACAAAATCTACTATTATAGCACCAATTACTCTATCATCTACTAACTACCTTTGCCTTTGCTGATGAAGGCAAATATTTTTTAGCAGTAAATAGGGAATATGTATGTGATTTATTTACTTGATTTTTATACCCCTGATACATTATGGTCTTGACATTACACCTAAACCATTATTTTCTCATTTATTTTGTTTTCAATTCCATAAAACTTTAATCAAAACGTGCAAAATAAGCGAGCGAAATTCAAATTAGTGAAACGCATCACCATTGGTCGAATAGAAGCATGACTTCACAGAGCATGTATGAGATTTATCGGCGTCGATATTCATATTTTCTGTGCGAGTGAGTCGAGTCGTGCGAGTCGTTGAAAAAAAAATGTTTTTATTGATATCTATGTATGGTTTTCTTTCCAATACCTACAGCAATTTTGGTATATAGTGACATTAGAAATTATCAAGAACAATGGTTGAAAATGATTTTGTCAAAGCTTTGTCTTATATAATCTCTTGCCTAATCTCGTTCCTTCGTTCTGCCTGGTCGAATCTTATCCGATCTTATTTTATTCAGTTTTATTTAGTCTTGTCTCGTCTGCGTTAATCCTCATTAGCCTTTTCTAGTCTTGTTTAGCTTTGTCTAATCTTGCCTAATCTTTCCTATTCCTGCTTAATCTTCAATAGACTAAACTTATCTTCTTTAGAACTTATTTTTAGAACTTTCTTCTTCTAAACTTATTTTCTACTATTATTTATTTATTTACTTTACCTTTTATTTTTTTATTTATTTACAAAAAAGAGTAAATCTTATAACTTATAAGACTAAATCAATAAAATACACAAGTATATATTTTACATTCTGCCATTTTCCATTACCAGTTTGTTTTTTCCATTTTTCACCCGTCTCAGCAGTTCCAAACCCTTTACCCTTTCATTTATATTATATCATATTATAGTATAAATAAATTAAATCATGTCCAGTCTTGTTTAATAATAGTAAAACAACTGTTTTTTTCCATGAATAGGTATTAGTAGTGTTGGTTAATATGGATAAATTTACCTTTAGTAATCTATGAAATGGATGGCTTTGTTAAGTCTTATTTAACCTTATCTAGTCCAATCTTGCGTAGTATTGCCTTATACTGTTCATACAAATAACTAATTTGTGTGAAACTAAGTGATTTCCATTTCCAAAGGTATCATTAAAGTATTGATGAATATACATCAATAAATTTGCTTAATATGGCTATATTTAGCTTTAAACAGCTATGAATTTGAGAAACACTATTTGTTATTCGTAACGTACGGCATTCCGGTACTAGATAATATCTATAATTTTTTGGTACTTACGTATTAACGCCACCGCTGCGAGAGTCGCGGTGCCGAATTTATCAACTAATATAACGTAATCTAACCCTTATCCAATATTTTTTCTTATTTCGGATCGAAAGATCGCTCTACCGCGCGATATGTGATCTGCGTTTATCTGCTCCGTTATAACCTAATCTAACCTTCCATTTTATTAAAATCTATAGATGCGGTGCGTTAGTACGTAAGTACCATTTTTTAAGCTTTTTCCATTATAGAATTAGCTTTTAAAACTGAAAATCCTTAAATAATAACTGTCTATGCATGTAGTAAATAATACTGAACGTGCAATGTGACGTCATCCAAAGCGCGCGAAAATGGTATAAACACGTCAAATTTAATCTGTATTTTGTATATTATATATTATTAAATTAATTTTAAGACTTACAATATTTATATTTTTTACTATGTTATAACGAATTAAGAAGTTAATTAAACAAATAAATAAAAAAATGGATCTATAATCTCTATTGCCGCGTTTCAACAAATATTGATACAATAAATTGAAATATCAACAGATGTCAACAGATATCAATAACAGAAATTTCGAAATCTTGTAGGCCATAATCAGATTTGCATTATTATTATTAAATCAGTTATTGCCTTCCACACAAAGAAAGATACCATCTGATATACACATTTATATGTTACATCTTTTCAACGTTTTAGCAATTTATTTGGTGGAATATAGATGCTCCTTACTTTTGGAACATTACTGCCCCCGCTTAATGTCAGAGGAATCAAATCTTGATTGCATTTGAAATCTTTCAACCATGATCGCAATGCCCATTTCATAAGGTGATGGAATATAGATCATAATCGTAATATACAAGTAAACTTAATTCTATCCAATGCTTTTTTTATATTGTTTCTTTTTGGTACTATACTATACTACATATTTTATGCAGTCCTTTTTAAACATTTTTTTCGAGATGTATTTCTTCTTCTGGGAAATTCACAAATTAAACAAAATCTAATTCAACTGAATGATATTGCATTCAAATTATTGAATTATGTATTATTATCAAATTATGAATTACAAAAACAAATATTTAAACGAATATTTAATAAAATTGTAAGATTAAAAAAACTAATAATCAGGAAATTTCATGTTTTTTTTACTGTTGATTGCGAAAACATTAAATTATATATTGTATTTTGTTAATATTAAAATTCAAAGAATAATCTGTAATAAATAATGTAATACTGCGAAAAATATAAAATTGTCTAGTCACTTTGAAAAATTATAAACAGTTCTTAGTAATTTATTTTTCTTAGTAGCCAACGATGTACAAATTTTCTGAATGTTTTCATCATTTTCTTTAAATATACACTAAATCAATACTTAAATAATAAATGATTAATACAATAATTCTTTTATAAAAAACACAAATTAAAACAAAATATGCAATATTCATTCGTCTTATAATAACTTCAATATACAACAAATAAAAACAATATGTATAAAAAATTAAATACGTAATCGGGTTACATTTAATTCGTCTTAAACATCAAACATAACAATAATACGTGAAAATTTGAGACACATTAATCTATATGGATGGTTATAGTACGTGTTAATTAAATTGTCATTGAAATTTTAACTTTAATTTAATTTTAAAAGTTTGCTCTTTACTAAGTTCTAAAATTAAGTATCAATTAAATGATGTTATTTTGTTAGTAAACAACAGCTATTTAGCGATGGTTTCTTACAAACTAGCTCAGTGGTCCGCAAACTATTTTCATTTGCGACCCAACATTCTGTGTCGAATTTTATTCGACCCCTGGATAGAAAGTAGACATTTTTAAAATTTGTTTATATTGACAAATTCACTATTTTACTGCTTCCTGATACTTACACGCGAAAAACCTTAATTTTTTCTGAATTCAACGACCGAAAAAAACTCTGTATCGATCCCTTTGGGGCCGCAACCGCCGGTTTGCGCTCCACTGCTCTGGAAGACTTACATTTAAATTAAATTTTCAGGCAATTTTCAAACGATTTACACAAATTTAGTCTCGAAAGATGTGTAAAGAAATCGACTAAATTATTCTCCTGGAAATACTTGGAAAACTTTATACAGACAAATCTGTTTTTATGCGACAGATTGGTTCCAGGAGAATCCGCATAAAAAAATTCGCATAAAAAAATACATACTGTATATGGGAAATCGATACATTGGTTCCTGAGTTCGAAAAAATGTACGACAAGCAGGCCATTTTGTTTGAGATTATTAATGTTATTTTATTTTTATTGCATAAAGTATGAAGATTTAATAAATTATAAAGATTTCATAAAACATAAAGATTTAATAAAATACGCAGAAAATAAAGGAGAGCTTTTAGTAACATAACTAAATCTTATGCAATTAATTAGAATAACAATTCATCATCACTGTCACTTTCACAATGACTCTTAATCTTTTTTTAAATTATAATATCACTTCCATCAATGGAAGTTTCTTCATTCTCTTGTTGACTGTTCTTGATTCCAGCATTCATGCATTTTCATTCTGATTTATCACGAATTCTGTTATCAGAGGTTGTTCCTGCTTCTTCTTTAGGCCATTGAACAATTCTTTGTAACCGGCTGATAACCGGCTGAATTGGGTGTTAGCCCTTTCGACAAAAGTATCGTGTGTCAGAAAATAATTTTCGAATTCACTGGCTAGTTGAATGTCTTTCGATATTATTTTCGCAGTGAGGGAAGTCGTCACTAACTGCTTCTTCATGATCAGAAGGTACAAGAATAGTGTCTATTATTTCATCACCATCAAGCGGTTTGGCAATTATCGTTAAAAAAAATTATGTTATTATTATAAAAAAATATAGGGGTATTGTCAATATTGTCATCTTCAATGTCGGCAGGTGTCAAATCCTCGAAACCTTCACCACCAACTCTATGCGCTAGAGAAATGGTATCACCATACACATTGTCATGTTGTGGAGTTGGTTCTTTGCTCTTAACACATGGCCAAATTGGCTTCCAACGTGCATTCAGGGTGGATTGTTTCAATATTGATGTTGCCAGTTTAATACTTTTGATACAGTCCATTATAGAAAACTGCTTCGATGCAGCAATAACATTCAGTTCTGCATCTCCATCAAGTTCATTCAGAATGTATTGAAATGAATTCTTTGCGTAATGACTTTTAAATGTGGCAATAATGTTACAGATGGTAGAAAACAAAACGCCACCTTAGGGTTATTCTACAAGAGAGGGAGAGTGTGTTGTCTAAAATCAAAAAAACTTCGGATTTCTGATTATTTTTTTACCAATAACGTCAAACATCTGGGATAAAACAATCATTGAACCACTCAGTAAACATCAGTTTTGTTACCCAGGCCTTCTTGTTGGCTTTCAAATGAACTGATAATGTTTTCATATTTATGCCTTTCATTGCTCTTGGCTTTATAACTCGATTAATTAGCAATGATCTTAATAGACAGTCACCTGAAGCATTGCTGCAAAATAGTAAAGTCACACGAACCTTAGCTGCTTTAAATCCCCCAACTTGTATAGATTTGTCCACGTATGATCTACTCGGTATTTTCTTCCAGAATAGGCCCATTTCATCGGCATTCCGAACTTGTTGGGGGAGTGTATCCTCCCATCCTCTATAATTTTCACAATTTTCGGAACAAATTCTTTAGGAGCTACTTCATCTGCAAATGAAATTTCTCTTGGAATTTCGACACTATGCAAGGGGAATCTTCTTAAAAATCCCATCAACCATCCATTACTTGGCTGCTGGAAACACAGCAGCCAATTTCAGACCTACTATTAAATCGGGTCCAATGCGCATGAGTCGGACGTATAGGCAGAAGAAGTAAAATTTAAATTAGTCGATTCTTCAAACCGTCCTATTTCGAATTCGCATAAAAATAATCCGCATAAAAACAGGTTTGACGGTACTTACAAATTTTCCATTCACTTGATAAATAATGATTTTATAGAAATACATTTTCTCGTACCTATTTTCCGCAGATTTCACCATGTCATGAAACTGTGAAAAGGTCTTTTCATTCTCTTCTCGTGGTATCTTCAACTTATTACATTTTTGCGAAAAATTTGCAATAAGTGAGAGGAAATAGCTAAAAATTGGAAAATAGTACCTATATCTTTTGTCATTTTGAGCATTTGAACGGAATAAATTGGAAAATCCTGTTTAGCACTTCCATGTCTCTCGGATAACCTTACAAAATACTATCGAATCTAGAGCATGGGTTCATTTAAACTATTTTCGTTTGCGATTCAACATTTTGTGTAAAATTTTATTTTATACACGACCCCTGGATGGAAAGTAGACGTTTTTTTTAAATCTGTTTATATTGACATTTTAGTATTATACTGCAAACTCATACTTACACACGAAAAGCCTTACATTTTTTACTAATAGGACGACCCAAAAAATTCTCTAACGACCCATCTGGGGGTCGCGACCCACGGTTTACGCCCCACTGAACTAGCTCATGGGTTTCATGGTGGTCTATTGTTTGCTGACAATATGAACGCTGCTGAAGTATTTGAATTGTGAAAAGCGGGAAGGTTTAAATTTACTTGCCTCTCTAGACAAATTCAAGACAAAAACTTTACTTGTAGGATTTGCCCTACCTAAAGTCAAGAACTCGGTGCAAAACTGTTCTGTTTTAGGAGCTATCTATCGAACTTGAAATAAAACTTTAAACTTAAAAAAGCATTGTTTTACTTCATACACCAAATAAATTTTAGTTGTCTCCTGTTGAACTTTTTACGAGATGAATTCCTTCAATTTAACAAAATATTCATATTTTATCAAATTTAAACAAGAGGTACGAACTGAAACCATTTTAAGCCATTGATGTACTGACATATGCATTGAGATACTAAATTTAAATTTGGCTATATAAATGCGGGCTGATTGGGTTAATAACAAATTTCTAATCACTGTTTTCACATATTACTTAAATTCAGGCTGTCTACAAAAGATATGTCTGCATCTGATAACAAAACAAAAACTAATAATTATGAGATATTGGTAATACAAAAAAATCTTAGGTAGTAGAAAAAATATTTACAATTAGTCAATGTCTTTAAGCAAAAACAAAAAAAGATATTTTTCAGAGATTTCAAGATTTTTTAACAAAATATTTTAAATTCTTTAAACTGTATCCACAAAATTGTACCTCCAACACATACAAAGGCTCTAGAATTACTATATAATACAACTACAAATTGAAGACAAGTTTCTTTCGTACTAAAAAAAAAAGTTTTTTGTGGCCCATGTGTAGTAATCGGACTCACTGACTCAAGTGAACCTTTAGCTTCTTATAAAATAATCCACCACTTTTTTTAATAATGAACTGTGAATTTTCTTTATTAATTAAACCAGAAACCTTTTCTGTCATGTCTTTGTTCCTGAATGAAGGACCCTTTTCACAAACAAAAGAGAATCTTTTACTACTGCGTATGCAGTATTGCAGCATTGCGACCTTTTCAATAAATTTCTTTCTATTTTTGTTCGTGTGGAACAATTGAGCTCATGCACTCAACTGACATGCATGTCTAGTTCTGAATATTGTGATACGATACTGACCTTCTCCAAATAGATCTTCTGCCTTCTCCTACCTTATTTCTTTTGTAAAACGACGGATTCTTTATTCAAGAAATGGACATAATCGAGTAATAGAGTAAGTAATAGGAATTTCCTTTCGAACTTTTATCTTTCAATAATTTTTTTTAATTTAACTTTTCTAGTAGAGTTCTTCTTCTTCTTCCTTGGCTTTACGTCCCTTGAAGAGATTACCTACCACTACAGCTCTCCACTAGCCCGGTTCACACTGGCCTGCCTCCATTTCCGCACATTTAGTTTTGTCAGATCACTCTTGACGTTACCTCTCTGTTATTCTCATTTTTTGTATTCATTTCTCTCATTTTTGGTGCTCTGTTCTTCTCCATCCAGTTAACAAGCCCGAGCCATCTTAACCTCCCAGCTCTACTATTACTTCACTGACACAAAGTTGCACTAGTTCGTGGTTCATTCTGCTCATATATCCGTCCGGTGTTTACAACGTTACTTTTTATTCTTCTTTCTAACCTCCGCAATTGTTCTTGTTTTCGTGTCAAAGTCCACGTTTCAGTACCATATATAATAATTGGTGTAATTAATGTCTTATATATCTTGGCTGTGACTTTCTGATGTATAAGTCTACACCAGGGGTCGTCACTAGGATTTTTTAGAGAGCCTAATTGTTTTTTCAGATTTTCCTGAGGGCCGCAAGTAAAAAATGTAATTAATAATAAACGTCTTTTAAGTTTGTCAACAGCTTTATTAAATCAGAAACACCTTGATTTTCATCTGGATTTTCATCAAACAGAGTCTTGACTGAAGGAAAGCTGGAATAATCACCCTTTAACAGTTCTTCAATATACATATTGAACTTTTGTTCCTGTTAAAAAACAATACTCATCATTTTCGTTACAACTTTGTTGTAGTCTCCTTGCAATCGAGTCAGTGTTTCATGCACAATGCCCATTCCTAACTTACGTTTTTAAATTTACGTTTTTATTTACTTCCCTAACAGCCGAGGGCCGCAAAAAATCGTTCCGAGGGCCGCATGCGGCCCGCGGGCCGCGTAGTGAGGATCGCTGGTCTAGACGGTAATAGTGATCGCAAGGCATATAACGCCTTATTTCCTTGTGAAATTCGATGTTTGATATCCTTGAGAATCTCGTTCCCCTCGTCTATTATTGCACCTAGATACTTAAAGGACTGGACATTAACAACAATCCTGTCGTTGATCTCCAAATTTTGTCTATATATTTACCTTGAGATGCACATATATTTTGTCTTCTCCGTATTCAATTGTAGGCCTAGACTTACTGATTCTAATTCTATTGCTACGTACTTCTTCGAGGTTCGGTATTGATCGGGCTAGCACCGCAGTTTTTAAGAGTTTTGTTAAGTATTTTCACCACACATTCTGATTTAACTACAGTCTTCTTGATGGCTGCTAGTAGCTTTGGTGAGATTCTCAGATATTTCAAGGCATTTCATTTCAACCCATTGCAGTCCTCGGAGTTGTATGCTTGCTTGTAATTAGGGTATATCTCGTGTATTGCTATATTTTGCTCCCAGCATTTCTCAAGAACCTGTCTTACTCCAAAAATGTCTGCGAAAGCCGCATTGCTAGTTTCCGATAATCACTTCTGCATGTGTAATAAGCCTGTGATGCAAGACTTTGGAGAATATTTTGTACCCTGCGTTTAGCAGCGCTATGCCCCTGTAATTATTAGGGGAGAACAGGGTAATGGGAGCCTACTAAGGAAAAAAAATGATAACAACCACATTTATTAACATTCTTATAATTTTTAATTAGGAAGGTAAGAGTTCCTTATTGATTATTAAACTCTCTTTTAATCATAATTATAATCAATTACAGTCAATTATTAAGATACAATTTTACTACAATGATTTTACAAAGAAGTCAGTCAAGAATGCTCACAGTGGGAATAGGAGCCATAATATTTAATCTTTCCCGAAAATGTAACTAAACATACTTTAAATGAGATCTTTCTAATTTCAAAGAACTATTTGTAACAAAAATGAAAAATCTTTTACCAGATAGAACATTCTTTATGGGCCCAGTTTCCGCAACTTCTGCATCGGTACCACACCTTTTCACTTTTTCACTTATATCTTAACAAATTGCACATAAAGCTTCTTCTTCTGAATATTCTGACTCATCGTCTCAAATTGCATTCTCGACAACTAGATCAGTGGATGAATCTTCATCATCAGTATTAAATATATTTTTTAGCCCTTTTGTTTATTGTTGTAATCTCCTTCCTTTTAACCCCTTTATCCTTGATAAGTTTCCGTTTGTTACATACTCCTTTGCTACATTTTCCCTTCACACAATTTTATTTATTACAGTTTCCTTTATTTTTCGTAATCGTCTTTGTCTTATTCTCTTTTTCAGTCCTTTTCCTCTTCTTTTATTCAAATATCGCTTTCATGGGGATGCTTGTTAAAATTTAAAAATGCTGTTTGCCTCAACGTTCTGTCTTTATTAGAGATGAGTTGTCAGTGGGCTTACAATGGAGACAACATTTTCAAAGTCAATGTTTGATTGTTATCAGTATTTGATTTGGACGGAGTTTTGGACGGAGTAAGTGCCTCCTGAATAGCAGGCCGTTCTGTTGTTGCACATGAGATGGTTGGAATCGGGGCTGAGCTTACAGCAGCTTCCTCCTGAACCACTACAGGTTGAATTTCTATATCACAAAATATAGATGGACTTGTCGCAGGGCTAGCATATGGTTGCTCATTAACTGTTGAAAAGCGGCGGAATGAAATCTTGTCAGTTTTTCACTACAATATTTAAAAAGTTCACTTGCTATTTTATCGGTGCCCGGTGCCTTGTGATTTCTCATTTCTTTCATGGCTTGACATACTTCCTCCAAAGACGGTTCTTCTTTTGCCATGTGGGCTATTTGTAGCGGTTGAGGAGAGTTTGAACTTAAACAGTTCAATTTTGATTTTTTTTTAGGTTTTTTGTCCATTGTTGGAATATATTGGGCAACTTTGCTGACTTTCATTTCTTTAGATTTTCCGTTTGTGTTCTCATTTTCTAAGCCATCAATCATGTGCTCTAGTCAACCCTATTTTTTTGTGAAGATGCAGGGTATGTATCACCAGCGAAGCGAATGCATTTTTATCTCCAGACCGTGCATTTTTATCTCCTTTTCTATCTTCTATTGCGTTTTTGAAGATGTTTGCTGAGTGGAAGTTGTGTAGTATATAGGGGATAAAGACAGTACTTCTGAACGCATTGTTTAATATTTTTTATTACCCATCCGGGATAAGTACTATTTTGGCGCCCATTTTTTTGGTGCGACAAATGGCTGTTTGTTAATTCAATTATTACCACATAACATAAGCGCATTGGAAATATTCATTTCCAAGAAAACTTGTCGCACATAAATTATGCTTGGCGCACGAAAATTATGCTTGGCGCACGCTAATTATGCTTGGCGCATGCAAATTATGCTTGGCGCATGCAAAACAATTGAATAAATAAAATAAACACAATCAAAACCTCCATATTAAAAAAGTGACGTGAAAGAGACAACATTTTTTTGTCATTGCAAAATAAAAATTAAAGAAAACGTTTTAAAATTGTGTAATGATTGTAAATGCTATGGTGATACCGGATAGAGTTCTTATGACGAATCCTCACCACCGGAGATAACTGAAAAAGCAAATTCTTAGTTTTTCATTCTTTCTTTTTTTGGATGGCCTGGACCCTAAACTTTTAAGATACGTCCCATTGTATGAATAATACAAAATATTATCTACAACTCATGCGGTATTGTCAATTGATCTCTCGAGCGGTATGTGCATCAGCTTACTGCGTTCGTGCGTCTAATTTCGCTCTCGTGGCCAATTGACAACTTACCGCCCTAATTGCACGAAATATTATTGTACGGTATAATCAGAATAATCCGAGACATATAGGACCAGACAACCGCTGGATTATTAGAAAGAGTGGTGGGAGGGAAGAGCGCGAGTAGCTCCAGACCGCCCGATTACTGAACGGATCGTCCGATTACCCAACGGCCGAATTACCGAGATTATACTGTATTTCTTTTCTTAAAAACAGTTACTAAAAAGTGTATTGAGAACATAATAGAAAGTTAGATTAAACAGAGTAAACATGCGTAAATAGATAAAACTGAAAACGGCAATAATGTTTATATATTCCATTGTTTTGTGAATCTTTTAATAATTGATCACTTTTATTAAAAGTAGTATATATATATATATATATATATATATATATATATATATATATATATATATATATATATATGTATTAAGAATTAAGAAATTACTACGTTAAATTCACTCATGACTTAAAATAAAAAATAAAATAAATAAATAGAGCCACGAGAGACCATGTGGGTTGCTAAAAACACTAGCACATATCACTATAGACTTAGCAACCCACATGGTTTCTAGTAATTTCTTAATTCTTTACTTTTAATATTTAAAAATCACATAATAATTTCCCCCAATGTTTGATCACTTTTATATTTAAACTTGTTGGGTCACATCAAACGCTCTCCAAACTTGTCTCATCAAAATCTTCCATACTAAATTTCTGTAAATGGCCTTCACAGAGAATCGCATTGTTGGATTGTCCTTTTCAATGTAGTATTGGAAATTGGTCCTTATTACAACTACGGAAGAATACAAAGCAGTGTACTATTATTAATAGCCTGGGCCCTCTTGAATGTTATAAAAAAGTGATAAAAACGAGCTCATGGTTTTATTTAATTTGTGGCTTCCCGTATAAAATTTAATTTTGGATATTGAGCTGTTCTGAGTTTACATTAGAAAATTGTTAAAAAAAACTTTACTTTTACAGGAATAAAAGTTTACCCATTTAAAAATAATTTACAAAACTTACGACTTTGGCTATCATAATTATTTATTCATGGAGATAATTTATAAACAAAAACAGTTCAACGTTCAATAAATTGTAATTCTAACGACATTTTGCGCAGTTCAATATATTACATAGATTTATAGCGTTAGTGTTTGCCAAATAGAACGTATTTGGCACAATTTTTATCGTAGCTTCGATAAAATTCCTGGTAGGAAATGCCAATTAGTAACTAATGTAATTAATTTGTTATTACGCAGTATACGCATTTGTTGTTTTCGATATTGATTGTATTCAATAATTGAATGTGGGGGGACATAACGGCAGAATGTTATAGTTTATTTGGAAAATGAATTGCATCACATTTTCGATTGTGTGCTATAATTGTTTATGTGTTAAATATGACAATTCAAAATATTTAGAATAATGTGTTTATCTCTGTTTCTATTATGTAAGATATATATGATCAATGTTTAAGGATATTGCATGAAAGATGTCGCTTAATTAAGTTTGGTAACTTGGTTGTTTAGCGGATTTAGAGTACTTGGAAAGTATTCTAATTTTTAAATTTCAATATAACAATAATTTTAATATAATAATATTTTGTATTTTAATATAATAGTAGATTTTGTAACTAGTGCTAAAGGTTGTCAATATTACTCGAGAGCGAAAATGTGCGCATGAACGAAGTGAGGTCGCGCATTCGCTCGAGCGTGAAATTGACAATTTCGCCCGTGTTACAAACAATATTTTTATCATTTATTCTAGAGGAAGTATCTTACAAGTTTTGGATCCAGGTGCCATAAAAAAAAAATTAATCAAAAATGAAGAATTTGCTTCTTCAATTGTCTCCGGTGGTGTGGATTCGTCATAAGAACTCTCCTAAGTCTATGGTATCACCAAAGAATTTGCACTCACTTTAAAAACTTACGTCACATTCTTCACGTCGTATTTTTAATACTGAGGTCTTGATTGTATTCATTTTATTTTTGAATTTTTGAATTTTATTGAATATTTGCGTGCGTTATTCAAGTTATGTAAAATACAACTAATTTTGAAAATCTATCGCACTAAGAGTGATAAAATAAATTTTAATATAATATAAAATTTTGACATTGACAACATTGAAATATAATCGAATTATAAGTAGCGCAGAAGATATTTCTGAGTAAGAAGAAAAAAAACTGATTGAAATCGATTTAGATTTTCGATTTGAAAGCTTGTTAACACTTATGTCAATACCCGGGTACCCGGGTACCCTTTTGCATGTTCTTACTTACATATCTTTTTTATTTAACGGAAAATCATCAAATCCTTTCAGATCCTCGTTATTTGAGTCTATTGACATAGATTCATATACATAAATAATAAAATGTGCCAAAAAATATATAAACTTTTTGAACTTAAAGTCAAATACCCCGTTGATCAATACCCGGGGTACCCGGGTACCCATATATAAATAAATAATGTAAAATGTAAACATGTAAAGGGAAACATTGATACCCGTAAATAAGTAGTTTAATTACAAGAAAAATGCGAATTTACTATTAGAAACTTATGAAAATACACTAATGTGTTGCGTGGTATTGTCAGACACCAGAAGCATATGGGTTGCATACAGTTAGGTCCTCCTAAAGATACCTTACTTACAGGTTTGTACGGAATCCTCGGTGCGCGAGTCACAACTCGCACTTGGCCGGTTTTTTATAGACATCCTGGTAACAAATATGACATGATCCTACAACATTATATCCACACCAATTTTTGGTTTATTATAATACTCAACAATTTCTGGTTTCTTTTTTTGTCTTCGCTGCAAATCTGAGTGCAGCGTAGATAGAAGTATAACAACTGTCTTTTTTCATGAAACCCAACTTTTTCATGAAACCCAAATAGAGAGGAGAATTCTTCACGATCTTTAGATGCTAGCTAGCATGTCTACTAGAATGTATTTTTTATTATTTTTTTTCAATGTTCCTACAATTGTTAGATTCCATACAATAAATGCTTTGCTAAAGGTAAAGTAGTAAAAAAATTCCATTGTAATATTTCTTCTGAATCCTTTATATTTTACAGCTAAATCTTTTACTCTCTTCCACTCTTTCGCCTTGATTTATTTCACGACCAGTTGTTACTTTGCCAGTGTAAATTTGACCTTTCAATGGATATGAATTTTTGGCGTCGCATATCCATCATATTTTGATCCCATACTTTGCCCACCCGGCGGTTTTATTTATAGAAATAGGGTTTTTCGGGTAGTGGAATACTCTATGGGTAATCCCGAGTTCTAATGTGAAAGTCTCCGGGTATTAAAATTATTTTATTGAATGAAAAACCCTTGCGGGTACACGGGTACCCGGGTATTGAACAACGTAGTAACGACTGGGTATTGACATAAGTGTTAAAAGAATGCATATACAGTCGAAGTTCCATAACTCGAACTTCTCCAATACATAACTCCAATATTTCTATAACTCGAACTTTTTTAGAAATTTATACGTTTAGATAGCATTTTACATATAAATTAACTTCCATAACTCGAAGTTTTCCATAACTCGTAGTAAAAGTGTGTACAATGGTAAAATTTTACATAAAAAATAATCTTTATAACTCCAATTATATATGATTGAAATTTTAGAGTTTAAACTCATTCTTTTTTCTTACCTCTGCCGTTACAATTGCAAATATGAATGTCAGCGAAGAAAACTCAAGACGATGTCATTATAGTGAGGTTGATCAGTGAAGTTGACAAAGGTATTAAAAATGAAAAATAGCGATTGCTGAAGACTTTGGGATTTTTCCAAGTACCTACACTTTATTCAATTATAAGAAACCGCGAATAAATTCTGAACAAAGCCGAAAATGGTGCAACTAATGCGAACGTTTGAAAAAGTATACCTACGAAGATACTGGCAAAGCTACTTTTGAATGGTTTAAAATTGCGCGGGATAAAAATGTGCCAATGTGCCAATGGTTATTAGAGAAAAGGCTTTTTATTTTGCTGAGAGTCTGGTAGACATTGATTTTAGATTCATACGAGAAAATGTACCTATAATAAGTTTTGTGATCAAAAAAGAACATCAGTGAAGTCAACATTTAGTGTCATATTTACGAAGCCCATAAGTGAGTTATTTTGATACGTTGCTATGGCTACTTTTATTTCACTCGTGAAATAAAATTTTAATTTCACTAGTGAATAAACCACTGTTTTATTGATCCGTATCCAAGGAATTAAACATGACTTTATAAGATAGCTTTCATAGGATTCTAATTCATAAGATTCAAGCACTTTGTCTGATGCACTATTTTTGATGTTATTTAAATATTGTTATTTTCCTTCTTATATCCACTTTGGCACACATAAAAAATGTTGGAACATAATTTTGTGCCCCTTGCAAACCATTCCCGTACCCCTTGGGGTACGCGTACCACACTTTGGGAAACACTGTTCTAGACGAAGTGTACCGTGCGTTATATACTTTAGAGAACTTTGTAGATAGAGAATATATTAATGGGAAACAATTAAAAATTACAGCCTTTATCAAAAAATAATATAATATTTATAATTATTTTTAGTTAATTATAATTATATATCATTATATTAATAATGTATTTTTCATTTTTGTTTATAAATATAGACATATGTAATTATTTACTTTGAATAAATTGTGTAAAGTGAATTTTATTCATTTTGTAGTTATGTCTTTCTCTAACTCGAATTTTCTATAACTCCATTTTTTTTCGTGAACTATGGTAATTGATTTGAGAAGTTCGATTGTATTTAGAATAAGTTTATTTGGCAGGTCGAGCATTTGTAATAATAATTATGAAAAAGTTATCACAATTAACATTAATCAACAAAAAATATGTATTAACCTGATATCCTAACGTTCTAATAATAGGACGCAAAGTATTAGTTTAGTTTGCAAATCATCGGAGAGATGAGAGTCTCTAACCAATATTCTATATAAAGACACACTTAACGATAGCTCATTTGCTAATCTTTCCAGTTTTTCTTTAATATTTTAGAAATAATTTCATTGAAAATATTATTTATAATATATGCTGTGTCATAAAAAATACGAAACTAAGAAGGGATAGGTATTTTTGGACCAAACTTGGCATAAATGTTTTACTTGTCAAGGGTTGTATTTCATGGAAATTGTATGTATATAATGTAGGTTGTATTTCAACAAAAGATAAAGACATTTTTTTATTAATAATGTATTCGTTTACCCCTATTAGTTTCATACTCCGGCACCCTTCTGGGCATGGATTCCACCAGGTTGTCGAGGGTGTCTCCCTGAGGTATTGCATCCCAGGCAATCCGTAGTTCATGTCGCAGAGCTTCTAGTGTCTGTGGAAGATGAGCTAACTGCTTAAGTCTTCTAGCCATCTTGTTGCACACATGTTCAATGGGCGAAAGGTCGGGAGATCTGGATGGCCACGGCAGATATTGACGTTAACCTCTTCGAAGCGCTCCATAAAATGCTTTTCAGTGTGGTGCTGGGTATTATCCTGTTGGAAAATCGGGCGCTCCAGATCCTGGAGGAATTGAAGCATAATGGGGTAACTTCATCAACATATCGGTGGGCATTCATATTGCCTCCGATGATTCCATAGAGATGATTCCATAAACAATAGCACCCTATACCATAACAATATACCCTATACCACTGGGTACACCTGGTGCACATGCCACTCAACAGAAAATTACACATGGCGACGTTCTCCAACTCTACGTCTGACCCTCATGCAACCATTGTGCATTCCCAAGCAGAATCGTGATTCGTCACTGAAGACCACCCTTTGCCATTCCATGTCCCAATCCAGTACACCACTTCAAATGTTGCTATCGATGACGAGCCGTCAGCGGAAGCACAAGATGTGGTCGATAGGACTGCAAGCCAAAAGATCTAATTCGTCGGTAAACTGTACGAAGGGTTGCAGGACGTCCTTCGTTACCAAACCATTTATCGGCTATTGGTAGTTGTACTCGAGACTCCGTCTCTTAATGCCATTAATCGGAGATGCCGGTCCTGAACCTCATTAAATTTGTCTGTCTTGGCCGTCCACTTCCCCTTCTACGACGTTCTTGACCTTCTGTAGACCATGCTTGATAACACCGTATTTTTTTATGTTTTTTTATGTCACAGAGTATATTATAGTAGATTTTGTAACTAGGGCGAAAGGTTGTCAGTATTTCTCGAGAGCGAAAATGTGAGGGCGTGCATTCGCTCAAGAGTAAAATTGACAATTTCGCCCGCGTTACAAACAATATTTTTTATAACTCATGCGAGGTTAGAAGTTTGGAATCCAGATGCCATGCAAAAAAATAGAATAAAAAATGAAGAATTTGCTTTTTCAATTGTCTACGGTTGTATACATTCGTCATTAGTACTCTCCTCAGTCTCTGGTGTTACCATAGAATTTACAATCACTTTAAAACGTTTTCTTTAGTTTTAATTTTTATTTTGTTATGAAAAAAAAATCCGACACTTCACGTCACTTTTTCAATACCGAGGTCTTGATTCATTTTATTTTTACTTATTTGTTTATTTTAATGTAACCTAGCGAAATTGAATATATGCGTGCGTTATTCAGGTTATGTAAAATACAACTAATATTGACAATTTATCGCACTAAAAAACGTGCATCAAGATAGTACTTTTGTGCATGAGTGATATAAATAATATTTCGAGGGGTTTATTTACGACAATAATTATTATGGTAAATACATTATTATGGACAATAATGTTTTAATTAAACTCTTGATGCACGTTGGGTTTTTTTTAGTGCGTTTTTTATCACATTTTTTTCATTAATTTCACTACATTATAATACTCATTGGGTTTGTTAACTCAAGAACTACCGATGTTAAATATATACCTAGTTTCACCATACCAGTCAAATTGACAGGTTTTTGATCATCATGGCCTGTAACTTTTGGCTTTGTCTATGTAAATAAAAGAATATAATTTTGCAAAAAGAACATTTAATGTAATAATTCATTAATTATTGCTAATGCCCTCCATACACGATACGGTCAACCGGATAGGTTACCTGTGCAGGTTTGCCTGCGCAGGTCAACCGTATGCAAAAAACTGCACAGGTCTATTCCCTCACACGCTCCGGTCTACCTGCGCAGACAAACCTGTACTGACCTCTCCGGTGGACCGTTGTGAGTATGGCGGGCATAAGGAAAAAACCAATACAATCATTTTATATTTGCATTTACAGGATATCACATGTGGTATTGAATTACCTATGAGGCATATATTTTATGCATGAGTACATGTTATTTTAGATGATTTTGAAGAAATATGTACATACTTTTTTTCCCAAATTTGACTTTTCACAGATTACGCTTTGCACATATTGCACTTTTCACCAAGAAGTTTATCACATTAGAAGTGTACGGTGATGAGTCGCGCTTTAGTTGGAAATATTCAGAGTCAGAATTACTTGATCAGTTTGCAACGGCCTCGATGGCTCAAGTGGTTAGAGCGTTCGGCGATGCATCAAAGATCGGAGCACATGGGTTGTAATCTCAGATTCATATTGTTTTTCAAGTAATTCTTACAACTGTTGATGATTGCGTCCTGATTACGTTTAGCAGTTAAAGGTTTTAGTTCTAAACTGAATCATAATCGGAATTACATAGATCCTGTTTTAACGGCTGCCCAGCACTTTGAATCAATCAATATAATTTCATATGAAAAATATAATTCAATTTTTATCAGGTCTGTCTGTCTCATTTTTCATTTCCTTGCACTATTCTGTCTTGTCAAATGTCTAGATTTTTTGTCGAGAGTCATAACTTGTGATAATCTTCTAACATTTTATCTCTTGATGCTTGAAAAGTAATCAAAATAATTTCATCCAGGACAGTACGATTTGGCTTATTATCGAATTCATAAACTGTCGATTGAATTACGGATATAAGTAAAAAATCGTAAAAATATGTATATAATTATAAAAATATCTCTCATAAAAATGACCGCTGTATTTTCATACATGCAAATTTAGCGATAAGAAAGCATAAATGTCTGTTTACATACACTTTTTATTTGGCTACTATTACTATATTTGAAATTCGCCTTGTGCCATCCACATGGAAATATAGATAACAATCCATAAATTTCTGTTTACACGAACCTTCTATTTTGTTGACTATTTAAAATTCATAATAAAAAATATCTACGACACCTATGTTATATTACGAAATGCACTCTTGTAGTTCTATATATAATGAAATGTAAATTTCACGTTAAACGAGCCCAGAACCAGCAGTTCAAATTTATGCTAGACAATATTGCGACTATCAGAATCAAAGATTGAAGAGGAAGTATAAACGAGATCAAAAACGAGATTCTCGTGTCTCGTGCGAGACCACATGCAGTCTTGCTCTCGCCTAAATAATTTTCAAAACTGATGAGACGAGATGAAAAAAATATCGCTCACGTGTGAAGCCCTACATTTTTATTAAAACATTTTTCAATTTTTTATAATTTAATTTCTTATAAACCCGAATTTACAAAAAATGCCGAGATTATTATTAGCATTAGTATTCATATTATCCTAGCGTCCTTATAAAAGAACAACACACACCTCAATGGGTTTGCGCTACAACACTAAACAAATGAATCAACTTAATATGTCAATTAAACTTGTTGAATCTCAAAAAAATTAAATAACTGTTTTTTAATTCCGGATTTTGAATTAAAACTATATGGACGAATTAACCTAATCTATGCAAGATCAAACATGAAATACCGCTAAAGAAAGTCTTCTTCTTCCTTGGCGCTACAGCCCTCTATGGGCCTTGGCCTGCTTTACAACTTCCCTCCATATCCTTCTGTCCTGTACTGTGTGGGGCCATTGCCGTACCTCGAGTACTTTCAAGTCTTTAATAACGTCGTCTCTCCATCGTATTCGTGGCCTGCCTCTCGATCTCTTTTCGACAGGCAACCATAGCGTCAGAGCTTTTGGGGTTCGGTCGTCCTTCATTCGCATGATGTGCCCGAACCACTTTAGCCTATGCGCCTTCACATGCCTCACAATGTCTCTTCCCTCGAGTATTCCATCTATTTCTGCGTTGGTTCTTATTCTCCATCCTTCCTCTTCCTGTATCCCTCCATATATTTTTCTTATGATATTTCTTTCGCATACTCTTAAAGCTTCCTCACCACTTTTGCATAGTGTCCATGTTTCCCCCGCATAAGTGATTATTGGACGGATTAGTGTTTTGTACACTTTCAGTTTAGCTTTTCTGCTCAGTAGTTTTGATCCTAGCAGTTTCCTGTTGGCAAAGTATGCTTTCCTCCCTAACATAATTCTGTGAGCGATTTCCTCACTCATCTTATTTTGGCTCGTTAACTTAACCCCTAAGTAGGTAAACTCGGTCACTTCCTCGAAGTTTCTACCATTTACTTGAATTGGTCTTAAATCTGTAACTTTCTCCCTACCACGTCTCATGTACTTTGTTTTATTTTCTTTTATTATCAGTCCGCATGTTTCAGATTTTTGTTCAAGTCTTGCTGTTATTTCTTTTAGGTGCTCCTCTTGCTATCTCTTGATGCGATGTATATATCGGCAGCGTATGCTCCCACTTGTGCTGCTCTAGTTTTTAGTTTACTCTAGTTGCTCTCTCTCTCTCTCTCTATTCAGCCCGTGTTTGTCCACTGCTGGGCATAGGCCTCCTTCAGGTCGTACCATGCGCTTCTCTTCTTCTTCTTTTCTTCTTTTTGCGATTTGATGCCATTCTTTCCCCGCTATTTTCTTGATGTCGTCGAGACATCTTTTTGCGGTCTTCCAGTGCCTTCCTACCCAGCTCCACTTAAGATTTTGACTTTGGTTCGCAGTCTGATATCCTTCCATTGCTTGTTGGCAGGTTTTTAATCTGTTTGCGCTCTTTGCTATCCATGTCATCGTTTCCAGGCCATACGTCGTGACGGGCAATATGCACATGTCGTATACTTTTTGTTTTAGGCAATGCGGTATGTTTGGGTTCTTGAGTATGTGTCTGAGTTTGCCGAAATCATTTTGTTGCCTAATTTTCTGTAGACTTCTGTAGCCTGATTTTCTTTCCCTAGTTTTGTTTAATGTCTTAGGTATATGTACTCGGTCACTTGTACGATTTCCTGCCCGTTCATTTGGTGCGGTTGGGCTTCAACTTCTTGAGTCATGATCTTGGTCTTTACCAAGTTCATTCTTAGGCCTACCGATAGTGATGCCCTATTTAGTTGGTCTAGCATGTCTTTAAGTTCTTGGCTGTCTGAGCTTATTAATATAATATCATCGGCGAAACGTAAGTGATTTATATATTTTCCATCGATGCTTATGCTTTTCTTCTCCGAAGGCATGTTTTTAAAAACATCTTCTAAAGCGAGTGTAAACAGATTTGGTGATATGGTGTCTCCTTGCATGAATCCTCTCCTATCTTGATCTTCTCTATAGTCGACTTTTCATCTAGTATCACTTTAAAAGTGGCATATTTGTCGAATTAATTGTGTATACCGTGAGTCGATTCTGGCTTTATTCATGGCAGTAAAGATTGCCCATAGTTCAATAGAATAAAACGCTTTTTCATAGTCAATAAACGCAAGATGTATGAGTATATTATATTCCGTAGACTTCTCAATTATTGTGCGAAGGGTCTGTATGTGATCCGTTGTTCTAAACCCTTTACGAAATCCAGCATTTACTCCACGGAGATTGGTAAAAATCCAGTTTGTTTGTTAGGTGATTTGTAACGATTTTTGTTAACAATTTATAAAGGTGTGATAGCAGACTAATGGGTCTATAGTTCTTAATTGTCCCCTTTATTGTGTATCAGAATTACTTGACAAGTATATAAATAATTAACTCCTATCTGTTTTTTATATTTTTTATTAGAAAAAAAAATTACAAAAGTTGTATTTTGTGTATATGATATAAAAGTTATATAAGTAAGTACTTTGTGTTAATAAAATAATAACAGGATATAAAATAATTTTAAACTCTTCTGAAACGCATGGAAATCTTTTTCCTATTCTTGCTGTGGACCTGATAAAAATTGAAAGTGTTAGTTAAAAAATATTTTTGTGCCACATTTTACCATTTTGCTATGATTAGGACACACAAATCGTTGGCAAACTTCACATTTGTTACTGTATTTGTTGTTTCACCCGGAACAGGCATTACATCTCCCACGTTTGGTACCGACCCGGTAAGTTTTTGCTGGGGTTTACGTATAGTCTGCCCTGTAGTTTCGATGGCTGTGCAAACCGCATTTGAATATCCTCGTCCATCGTTTTTAATTTGATTACATCGTCTGGAGATTTGGTCTTTACTAAGCTCCATTCCAAGTCGTTCTAAGAAAATTTTTCTTCGAAACTTGAGTGAGGAATTTGACATCGATGCAGGATTTTTCAGATTCCAGATCACGAAGGTATTATAGAAAGCAATGTCAATAAAATTATAAATTATAAAGCCATAATGGCCATCTCCTTGTGCCTCTCTTACATGAGTATTCTCTCACTAATTTATCTAAAACATCAACACCACTTTTGGTTTGATTATATGTCAAAATTATTTCTGGCTTATACTTTTTTTCTTCAGTGGCAATTTCATGCTGGTGGTGCAAAGATGACAGCAGAAACACAAATTTTCGAGGTTTTGTAATGTAAGAGACCAAACTCAGATTTTTAGTAAATAAAAAATCGGACGAATAGAAAGCTCGTTTTTTCACATCTAGCAACTGTTTTGGAATATCTTTACGAGATTTTCTTATAACACCAACTAAAGTAAGTTGTTTGCTAAGCAATTCTTCGGCCAACGTAATGTCTGTAAAAAAGTTGTCAGTCGTAATATTACGTCCAGTTCCTAGGACCTTGATTCTTCTCACTTACGTTTCCAACTTTGCCTAAATATATTTCAAAGTTGCAACAGAAAAATGTTTCTGTATCACAAAGGGCCCAGATCTTTATGCCGTATTTACCTGGTTTGCTGGGTATGTATACTCGAAATGGACACCGTCCTCTAAAGCTAACTAGCTGTTCATCTATGGACCCCAGGCCGAAGGACAGTAAACATCTCGACAGTTCTGAACAAAAATATTAGCAAACTCACGAATTGGAGCCAGTTTATCATTTTCCTTTCTTTGAAGTCTAGTAGTAATATCGTCGAACCTAATGTATCCCAATATTGACAAAAATCTGTTTCTACTCATTATTGCCTGATAAATAGGTCTACTCAATAATTTGTTTGTAACTGACCCTAAGCTGTGAGGGTTCTCTCTAGATTCCCTGAAACGGCCAGTAAGAACAAGAATAGCTATAAATCCAAAAATTTCTGTGGCAACCGTGTTCAACCAATTTCAGCCCATGTTAGTCTGTTAGGCTTTTCTGCTTTTTGCTGTTCTTCATTGTACGCATTCACACATTTTCTGGCTCGTTTATTTGTATACTTTACAATAAGATTTAAAATATTGTCAGATATAAACAACCTAAAGCAATCTAAAATAGAAGAGACATTCTTGCTTGCTTCGGTAAGACACTTTTCTTTGCGTACAAAATCAGTCACTTTTCTCTTTCCCGTTTTCGGTGCTATATAGCTCCAATTCATTTGCTGCGTCGGCTGATCTTCAATGTCATTGTCACTAGATGATACACTGTTCCTTTGTGAGGCCAATTCTTCGCTGACAATATCGATTTCTTCAGGTTCTTCGAGAAATACTTCACTACCGTCCTCGGTTTCCGACACATCACTAAAAGCTTCATTTTCACCTAACTCACGATAGTTTTTACACAGCAGGGTTACACAGCAATAGCTGTGCGTCGTAAAAAATAACAATAACGTGAAAACCCAAATACCCGTTTCAAATAATTGCATATTGCATTGTTGCTAATTTTTTATCTGTCATTTAATGTATGCCAAATGATCTATTAATAGAAAATATTAGGATTCACAAGAGGGAATTACATTTAAAAAATATTTGACAGAATGGCTCCCGATAAATTGGTTTTCGGGTCCCAACTGACCCGTTTTTGGGACGGCGAAGGTTAATATAGTATTATAATTTAATTTCTAATAAACCCGAATTTACAAAAAAATGCCAAGATTATGATTAGCATTTGTACTCATATTATCCTAGCGTCCTTATAATAGGACAACACCCAACTCAATGGATTTGCGCTATAACAGTAAACAAATGAATCAACTTAATATATCAATTTTAAACTTGTCGAATCTCAAAAAATTTGAATAACTGTTTTTTAATTCCGGATTTTGAATTAAAAGTAAGTGGACAAATTAACCTAACCTATGTAAAGGATCAAACCTGAAATACCGCTACAGAAAGTAGTTTCGATAAAATATATACACACGTATAATACACACTTCCATACAAAGTAGCGAGTCCGTTATATTCAGTCTTATAAACACAAATTTATAGATAATTTATCGTTTAATTATAAATTTATTTTATTACATTTATGTTATTACATGTATTTATACTGTAAATGCAATATTATACAAAGTAAATTATCCCCTATCGAAACTATAAATTCTACATCAAAGATCTTAAAATGCGGACGTTTATTCAAGTTTAATCTATCTGTCTCATAAAATAGTCTTGCACAATAATAATTTAAAAGTTTAATAACTGAATCTATAAATATAAAATAATAATATGCCGTTGAAATGCCATAACCAGAACCATTTGAAACAAATTAATAATTTTTAGGTATAGATTTCTATAAAGGAAATAATCGATACCGATTTTATTCGACCGTCAAGTTTATAAACATCATAAATATTAATCTAAAGAAATTATAGTCTGACTGTCTTTATTGAACAAGTCCTCAGGATAGATATATGTTTATTATACCAATTTTATTTAAATATTTATAAATAACCACGTATGTATTGTTTATTAGGTGATGCAAAAGTCATCACATGTATTACTTTGGATTTAAATAACAAAAACGTCGCGTTTTTTATCTTACACTTTAAATGAAACTTATACGTTTTATCTCATTAAGATTCGAGAAAAACATATGATAAATGATCACCGATGGAAATTTGGGCTCTTTTTATTGCAGTTTCCTTATTGTGTTTTGAAGAATGTGTATAATAACTTTTGCACTACCTAATACATGCCTTTAAAGTTAATAAATATAGTTAATTGGAAGTCATTCCTTATATTTGTAAGTGTATAAAATTATGTGAAGAAAATATGTAAACTGTCTAATATTCTAGTTGAACGTAAGCATAACATGCGATAAAAATAATTCTACTTGCGTCGCAAGTTATGAATGAATAAAAGCTTTATTTACCAACATTATGTAATTTATGCAATTCATTTCATATTTGTACGCCATCCAATTGTATATGTATATTTATAATATTTTGATTATTGCGTGTGACGCAGTTCGCGCGGTGTTAAAAGTTTAGCTGAAAGAAGCCGGTGTGACGCAACGGTCTTGTTACGGACGCCCCGAAGGCGTAATAATAGATTTCATTAAAGGACGTTAGGTATTGTCGATTGTGCGAATTCAGTATTTGTTTATGCAGTCGTTACAGGTATTTATTGTTATTGCCAATTGTGCGCAACTTGTAGTACAACTTGCGGTACATGTATGAATTCGTGTTTGTGTGTATACGCTTTTATGATTATTTCTCGGTAGACTATGCACTGTAATAATGTTTATCTACTGTGTGTGCTACCTACTTAGTGATTATCTACCATAAATAATACTTGTACTTTTTTACTCACAAAGGATACAACTTGTAATATTATCGGGAATTATCATAATTTATCTATAAGTATATGTAGATATCGTGTGATAATCAATTTTTATGTTACTTTTTTAAATTTTGTTTAAAAAATTATTATTTTCCTTTTAATTTTAAACCCGATTTTTGTATTCCTTTAATAAACATGCCTCTTCAAATGTTTTGTAATGAATTTTATCTACGACCACTATTGTAAATGTCCATTATTCTACAGTTCCTGGACTATGTAAATACATCATAACACACGTATGTAACAGTCCGCGATTACTGATAAGTTATGATTGATAACACACACGTGCGTATGGTTTACGATTCGTTGATTGATTGAGAGCTGCTTATACGTGCTCATACGGTCAGCGCCCCCGGTGCCACAACTCAAACTAACGGAAATTGATATTGCGTACATTGGGTTGCCTATATCTATAAGCACTCTTATTCCAGTTTAACCCAAATAAGTACTTACAAATAAGGTGTGTAACCATTAAGAATGTATTTCTTTTCATTTCTATCAAGTTAAATAATGTCGAGTAACAGTTCAATATGAAAATACAACTGTTTGTTTATTATAATGTTAAATAGTATCGAGTTGTAAAGCAATGACGTACTCGCGGAATTACGCAATCCCCGCCACGCGGATCGGGCGTAATTGTTCCGCTCGTAGGTAATGTGCTTCTTACAACTCTCGTTACGTAATATACTATTGTATTTAGAGAAAACTGTTATAAAATGTAATAAAATGCTTCATAGGAAGTGCTAAGGTGAAATAATAAAAAAATGAGAGCAGAGAGACAATTCTAGACAGAGAGACAAATTAATAGAGAAGACTGGACCGATGAGAATAGACTAACAGAACTAGATAGACAAGCCTAACCAGAAAAAATGGACAGCCAGGACTGCCCAGACAAGACTGTAGAGATCGGACTGGACAGACACGACTAGACCGACTAACCTGAACATACGAAAGACTGAACAGACAAGACTAAACGAAAATAGGCGGACATGAATGTTCAGATCGGATCAAACAGACAAAACTAGTGAGACATAACTAGAGAAGACTTGACAGACAAGACTATAGAGGACTAGTCAGACAACACTGGACGGATTAGACTAGATGGACAACACTAGAGAGACAAGGCTAGACGGAGAAGAATGAATGGACAAGACTAGATGGACAGGAATCGACGGACAAGATTAGACAGACATGACTAGAGACACAAGTTTGACACGTTTTGATTTGATTTGATTTGACTAGACTGACATGACTTTTTTATTAAATGTTAGATAGCAAGCATCATTGGTTGACTCAAGTGGCCCCCTGAACTCCTCGTTCATCTTGGAATCGCTTCATGCATAACATCAATATGTCGCTGTATTAGTTCTGCTTTACATCCCCCTTCTACGTCTAGTGATTTAGTTCAGGTGCTGTCAAGTTTCTTATTGCTTTTGACTTGGAGCCGTTTCCTCTCGTCCTGCTCTTTCAAGGTCATGATGTTTGTGACCATATTGGTTGTTATTGTCCAGAAGTTCTCCGACCTGATCATATGATCGGTTAGGCCTATGGGCTCTAGTTTGAGGTGAGTTTTATTTTCCCACGTTTCTCTTTCTGGTATCCGGCGATGACATTCGAAGATGGTGTGTCGAACGCTATCTTCAAGGCCACAGTATTCGCAGAGACTATCGGTTGCCCTGCGCATGTTATGCAGGTAGTCCCTAAAACAACCATGACCAGCTATCACTTGTGTAAGTTGAAAATTCGTTTCACCATGCTTTCGTGACACCCATCGCTCGATATCAGGTATAAGGATCCTGGTCGATTGTCCCCTGTTCGTTCTTTTCTGGACATTCTTTTGGCCATGTCTTATACGTTCGCGGCCTGTCGGCTTTCTTTTTATAACTCTTTGTGCAGAAATCGCTTATTCTCATTCGGTTCAGTTCCTCTCTCTCTTGCACCATAAAATGTATTGGTACTATGCCTGTGATTAGAAGTGCGGGCTCCATTGAGTCCGTTCGGTATGCACTGGACGCTCTCAGTGCCATTTTTCCTTGAATTATCGATTTCTTCTCCATGGCAATTGCCCATACCGGAGCTGCGTAACGCATGGTCGAATGTACCACCGAGCATAGGAGCCTTCGCTTGCTGCTTTTGGGGCCACCGGCGTTGGGCATTAGTGTGTCTAATGCTGCAGCGGTTTTCAGCGCTTTATCTGTGATTGTAATGACGTGGTTTTAAAATCATAGAGATTTTTCGATCGTTACACCCTGGAATTTAATTGATTCTTTCGGAACTACCTTTTCTCCCTTTACAAGGAAAGTAATGGGTCCGATTTTTCTGAACCCTGTTAGCAGCACTGCCCCTGTCTTTTCGGAAACCAATTCTAGTCTCTTTCCTTCCATCCAATTACCAACTTGATCTATAGCTGTATTTGCTCTAAGCATTATTCTCTTTTTGTTTTCCCAGTCACTACCAGAGCTAGGTCGTCAGCAAAGGCCACGATCTCCACTCCCTCCGGCAGTTTAAGTCTCCATCGTACAGGATGTTCCACAGTGTCGGCCCAAAACCGAGCCCTGTAGAACATTACTGCTGACATCTGCGCTCTTCTCTTGCATTCTCTGCTTGCAGAACGATTTTTGTATTTCTCAAATAGTTCCTTATTAATCGCAGTAGATACGGTGGCATGCCCTTGCTTGCCAGTTCCTCCAAGATGTTTTGCCATGCTGCAGAATTAAAGGCATTTCTAAAGTTCACGTCTGGTTGCTTCTAGACTGGTTCTTCATGGGCTAGGAAAAGTGCATCGGCAATCTGTAGTGTCGTTTTCATTGGGACCTTAATGTTTTGTTGCCTTAATTTCAGACCTCTGATTGCAATTTGGAATGCGTCCCAGGTGCGGGTGTCTTCGTTGATCTCGTGGCATAGGTTTTGCCAATGGTCTCGTTTTGATTTGCTTATTTCCATGAGGTTCTTTTTTGCAGCTGTGTATTCCTGCTTAAATTTTTGCTGGTTTTGTTGGGCTAGGTTTTTTAGCTTTGCGTTGATATATACGTCTGGCTTTATTACAGGCTGCGCTTGCTTGAGCCATTGTATAATTCCACCAGAGGACATTTTTTTTTCTGCATTCCCGTTTTGGTGGTAGTGTGGCATCACAGCTTTTGCATATACTTTTTATAAACGAAATTGCAGCATAAAGTTCGGTCTTGTTAATTTCTGCCTCTAGGTTACTACACAATTTTTGTGCATCTGGCGTGACTGACAAGACTAGACGGACAAGAATAGACAGACAAGACGACACGCCCGAGAATAGACGAACAAGACTAGATGGGCAACACTAGACGAACAAGACTACACGGTCAAGACTAGACGGACAAGAGTAGACGTATAAGATAAGATGGACAAGAGTAGACGTACAAGACAATGCGGTAGGACAAGACTAGTATGACAAGACTAGATGGTCAAGAATAAACGGACAAGACTAGACGGACAAGACTAGTGCGAAAACACTAGACGGACAAGAATAGACGGACAAAACTAGATGGACCAGAGTAGACGGACAAGAAGAGATGGACAAGACTAGACGGACAAGACTAGACAGGCAAGGAGAGACGGACAAGAGTAGAAGGACAAGAATAAACGGACGGTACTAGGCGGACTAACTAGATCTACAAGACTAAACGGACAAGACTAGACAATCAGGACTACACGGAGAAGACTAAACGGACAAGTCTACACTGACAAGATTAGACCGACAAAACTACACATGCAAGACTAAAAGGACAGGACTAGAGTTAGCAGCTAGGAGCTGTGCAGACAAGTGGCCCTTAAGAACCCTGCCAATCATAGCGTAACCGTGTTTAGCATGTCTTCAGAGTGATGGTTGTAAAGATGATTGTGTTATTGCTCGTTAGTTGGTGATTTAGCTTGGTAGCGTTGTTTAATTGTTTCTTTGGCGTTTCAGCCTCTCGTCATATTTTTTGAAAGACATAATGTAGTAGATACGCTTGTGGGTTCTTTCCCATTTGTTGGTTGTTGTTCAACATATAACTCATTAATGTTCCTGGTTCGAGCGGCATCTCCACACTAACTGCTTGTTTGTCTCTCAACGTCTATAGTAACATCTATAGTATTCAAATACGGTATGGCGCACCGAGAATATCTCGCACATTATTCGCAAAGGTCAGTCACGGAAACAAGCGTGATCTCAGCAAAATTGTGTTAGGTACTTTATGTTCAGCCATGTCGAGATGTTTGGTATGACCAGCTTTTTTCATTGGCCCTTGTTCGACGCCCGCCATCTTTGTTGCAATTCCTTTAAAAGCTTTTTTCTAGCTGTTCTTCTTGCTTGCCTGTTACTACCGTTCACATAAATTCAGCTCTCTCCTTTACTAAGGTCTATGGGAGGTATGCTCGCAATTATTAGGGCAGCTTCTATGCTTTTATATGCGCTACAGACCCTAATAGCATAATTTTTATAATATCCCTATTCCTGCTGCTACCTTCTGAACATTTCTTTCTAAACCCATGCCCACGTTTGGGCGATGTTAACCATAGTGGATTGTGTAACTATGCTAAGCAGTCTGCGTTTGTGGCTTTTTGGGCCACCTACATTGGGCATTATTTTATCCAGCGTTTGGCTACTTTCATACCCGGGCAGATAAGATGTCTCAGACAATACTGGACGGGCAAAAGTAGACCAACATGACTAGACGCACAAGACTAGACGGACAAGATTAAATGGATAAGGCTAGATGGACAAGACTAGATGGACACGACTAGGCTGGACAAGGCTATACGGATATGACTAGCGGACAAGGCTAGACGGACGAGGCTAAGGCTAGACGTATAAGACTAGAGGGACATGATTAGAGTTGGACGGAAGACAAGACTTGGCAGACAGGATTAGACAGACAAAGTTAGACAGGCAGTACTAGACAGATAAGTTAAGTTTAATAAGGCTAAAAGCGAATTTATTAACATTTAGAAGAAAAGAAATTTTAGTTTACAAGAAATTTAAAATTATATTACTACCTATTATAATAGTTACATAGGTTATAGAGTGTTATATATTGTATAGAGTGATGATGTTTGATGTTTATTAAAATATCAAACTTATATCAGTATAATTACTACGTTTTAATAGACACAATATTGTACTCAAAATAAACTATAGTAAACAATATAAAACACACACAACCTGTTTTTATTTTCTATTACATATTCTTTTGTATTCGAATTTTGTATTTCCAGTTAAAGATATATAATTCGATAATTGTGTTATGACAACAATTTGATTCATGTTTCCGTGAAATTTATTTGGAAGTGCTGCACATAGTTCGCAGTGTGCGCGTGGGTCCGGATCTGGGTTTCACTGTTTACCTCTCTGGAGCCCAATCAATAATTCGTAATTGTACCTTTACATTGTTTGCGATCTTCGCAGGACTAATTGTAAGTTTATTTATAATCTATTTCCTTTGTGCAAAAGCGTATAACCCTAATATATTTGTTGCTGAAATGTGATTTGTAAGAAAAAATGTAAAATAGTGTAAAATATTACGAAGAAAATTTTTATTAAGAATGTTTTATACATTTGGTTCATACATGGGATATTTTTTAAGAAATTCTTAAATTTTCTTTTTTAGCACTTTACTTTTGTTGCACGGGTGGGAAACGGAGTACTTTTGTTCGAAAAAGGTGTCTTGTGATGATGTGAGGACAGACATTTTATTAGTAAAAGATGTTGAGTGAGAAATATCGATAGACATTTTATTCTGGAAGAAATTTAGTTACACGAGAATACGGACGGACTATTATCCTTATATATTGTTGAGATATAAAAAACTTTTTCATGCTGATTGTTCCTTTAATTGATTATATATCATTCTTCACAGTAATATAAATAGTTCAATAAATATAAATTGCAAATTGTAAAGGGTGGCAAATTATGAGTGTCCTGATTTTAGACTGCATTTATCAATAAGCGAAATAAGTTGGACAACAAATTTTTATTGAATATTGTGGAGTAAAATCTAAAGTTTAATAATAAGTTGAATGCTTAATCCTAATTTGACAATTAATACTTAAATACTACATCGATTAGATGACCTTCATTTGCTTTGATGCACGATTGAGATCGTTGCAATAATGAACGAATTTGGCACATTTCTCGCGAAATCTTACCAAAAGCTTGTCGAATGTTTCGTCTTAAGTCTTGCAGTGTTTCAGGTCGGTTCTGAAAAACACTAGATTTAACATGATCCTATTATAAATAATCCAAAGCCTACAAATCCGGAGAGCAAGGAGGCCACAACTGATCCCCACGCTGAGAAATCAGACGACCAGAAAATAACTCTTGTAACATTCCGATCGGACATGTTGGATACATGCGGCCTTGTACTAACTTGCTGATACCAAATATTGAATACTGGTAAATCTGAGTAGAGCGATGGCATCTATTAATAGCCTTTGTTTATATTAATAGCATCTCCACATAGCGTAAACCTAGCGTAAACATAGCGTGTCCCATTTCATTTACAAAAAAATAGGATCCCAATTAGGATTTATGGTTCGGATATAACCGAACCGCAAAACCGCGGTTTTCTGTTCAAAAACCGAAACCGCATAACCGTCATAAAGAACCGCGGTTTTCGTTTTTTTTCTAAGAATAAATAAAAAATAGAATACAATGAATTAGTGCTCTATCAAACATTGCAAACTGTTGTTGCAAAAATGGCAACCATCGATGGTATATTGGTTCTAGCAATTTCAAAATCTGCATTTATTCGGAAAGCAATAGCTGGTCGGTTTCCCAACCAAATCTTGCCAAAATGTCCTTCAGGTGTTATGAACGTATTCAAAAGGAATAGGAAGATAGAAAGAAATTATTTTAATTTATCAGTAATTAAAAGCAAATGGACCGAAAATATGTATTACGCTAGATAAGTGGACTAGTTTGAGACGCCGATACTCAAACATTAATATTCATGGAGAAAACAATTTTTATTGCAATTTAGGTTTTCTGCGAATTAAAGGAACTTGCTCTGCAAATAATATCGCAATAAGTGTTGAAAAACATTTAGATTCATTTAGTATCAGTTTCAGAAATAATATTGTGTGAACTACACATAACGGTGCCCGGGTAATTAAAAAAAATGGTAGAGATTGTCCTGCTGAACCACAAATTTGCATTAACCATACAATTCATCTCGCTGTTTGCGACACTTTTTACAAGAAATCATCTCAAGTAGAAAATAGCTGCAGCAGTGAAGATTTATTTCATGAAGAATCGCACGAAGAAGATGTCGGCAATGCTTAAATTAAAAGTAATTTACAAATGGTAAAACACTTGTAATTTTTTTTTCGTTCATCTTAGCTAAAATCGTACATTGAATTGAAAAATTCATTGAATTTTTCAATTCAATGTAAGTATGGATTACCACGTAGTAACTGTCGCAACCATCCTATTTATTAGGTAAAATCAGTTTCCTACAACGAAACGTAGATCATCAGCAAGTTAGTACACGGCCGCATGTATCCAACATGTCCTATCGGAATGTTACAAGAGTTATTTCCTTCTCTTTTTGAAAATGAAATTGAATTAGCAATTGACATTAAGACAAGGTGGTCTTCTATGCTATGCTATTCGAACAGATTTAAATTCAGTACATTTAATTGAAAATATTACTTTTCAGAAACTTTATCTCCAGTAAGCGTAGAAGTAGCAACATTAAGCCCCGGTGATTCTATCATATTTAACAAGGTTTTTTACAAGAAATTAATTGGTTGTGATATAAGCAAAGCTTTAATGAAAAATATCATGAAACGTTTGAAGACCCGTGAAAATCTGGAATTAACAGAATTGGCTAGATACTTATTAGATCCTTCGTAGGTTCCAACAAAGACTGTTTTAATATTGGCGGAAATTCTTTATCCAGACGACGACTTTATCCAGACAACAATACGGTTGAAGTCAAGGGGGAATGTTCGGCAAATTCAGAAGAATTAGAAGAAGTGACCAATCTCCAATTAAATTTTGTTTAATAAGTATAAAACAAAAATACTTATATGCAAACAAATCGCTATCCTAATTCTATGAAACAGGCGATTGCTACATATAAAAGAACATGTGAGAGAACAATCAGATTAAAAATTATGTTTCAAGCACTCTCCACAATTAAAGCTACGCCGAAAAATCATTTTCCCTAAGCGCCAACTTTTGCACAAAACGTAAGATCGTTTTGCAAGATCTCGTTTAAATATCAAACACTACTACCAAAAGTTCTTAAAAACCGAACGCGAAACCGAAACCGCGGTTTTTAATTTTCAAAAACCGAAAACCGCGGTTTTAAAAAAGTGCGGATATTCAGAAACCCTAATCCCAATACTTCCACTTAGCATTTTAAAATGGAACTTAAGGGTTTTCGGCAGATTAGTAACGTAAATTTTGTTTGTTTCCTCTTCCGACGCAATTGGAAATGTGCTTCGTCACTCATAATTATTTTGTGCACAAAATTATCACCACTGCCCAAATTCCATCGACTGAATTCTAAACATGAGTTTCGGTCTATTTGAAGAAGTTTTTGGCCTTTTTGCCATTTGTAAGGCCGAAAGAAAACTCTTTCTTTAATATTGTTCTTACTGCCAAAACGTCACACAAATTGATAGGATTGTTCAAGCAGTTTTTGCCTCTGTGGAGGTTAAGTATCCTTAGGAGAATCTGTTCGACGATATTTCTCAACCTATCTTGCAATTGTTCTGCAATTTGCCAGCGCTAGAAAATTAAACTGTTGTCAAAACCACCTCTTAGTGTGAGTATACATAAGGTAAACCAAAATTTCCAGAAAAATAACGACAATCATAATTATAATACGAGAGGGAAAGATCTTTTATACCCCTCAAAAACAAATGTAATCATGTGCAGCAAAGGATTTGAAAACCAAGGTGTAAGTGCAGCTATATAACAACCTACCAAATAGCCTGCGCGATGAAACATTATTGGTATAAGAAATTTAAATCAAAAGTAAAAGAATTTATATTACTACAAACTCCCTTCTATAATATAAATGTTTTAATATAAATTTCAAAACTATTATCAAGTTTTCTGGACGGAATAGCCAAAAACGATTTTCGAACTTATTTTGTACCAAAAATAATAACACGTAGATATCGATTTCCATCTTCTTTCTACAGGGTTAGTTCAATTTTATTTAAAAGAATTCTTTACTTACTTTTTGGGACTAAATTTATAGAAATCGGTTGAAATTTTCTCAAGAAATCTTGACAAAACTAATCGAACTTCATTAGACTGATTTCTGTGTTGATGCCATTTTCTAACTTTTTTACCTTTTTTACAAATCGTTTAAAATTTATAGCATAGCGAAATTAGCGGAAAATGCCAGAAATTTCATTTTGATGAAATCTTTATTTATCAAGTTCTTTCTGTTACCCTATCAAGTTATTCCTGTTTCTGAAAATGTTTTTTCTGCTGTTTATAAATGTGTAAATTACATTTTTCTGCCTCTTTTCGTTCGCGCGATGAAATATGATAAAATTAAGCGAAATTTAAATAAAACTTTCCAGGTAAAGTTCTTCCATTAAAATGGCCTCCTGTAAACGATGCCGCAATCTGTTTTTAATTATCTTATGAAATCAGCCTGTGATTTTGTCAATCGCGCAAATTTTAATTTGAGATTTCACAGTGAAAAATTAATTTTCCACCAATAATTTATACATATGTATTTGTGTTCTAATTTCGTAGTTATAGCGTACCAAATAATATTACTGATCAAAATGATTTTTTTTTGTGAAAATTTTATTTAAAAAATTAGTAATTAAAATATGTACTGTATTTTGTTCAACATATTAAAATTACTTTACCGTTATTTAAATATACAGAGAATTATATTTTCAGATTAATTTTGTTTACCAACTTATTACCAACTTATAACCTTCCCGTAACTCTATAATATTATTAAGTCTTTTTAGGACTACAAAACAAATCTCATGTTGAAACACAATAGATATTTGTCTTCTTCTTCTTTCGAATAGGCCTACTTTGGACCACGCTTGTTCAACTGTTGGGCTTTGATCTTTGCGCAGTATTGTTGCATCTTCTGCCGGTGTAACTCCTTTCTCTCTTCTGCCCAGGGGGACCTTTCCTTCGGGGTTTTTCTTGAAATCCACGTTCTTTAATATCCCTCTCGGTTTCTGTCAACCAAGTGGTAGTAAAAACCTTCTTGTTTTGCCAGAAGGTTAACAGACGGTTGGTTAGTCGATTTCGAGGCAATGTTGCAACGTGGCCATAGAAAGCTACCGTTCTTTTCCTTGCATAGCCAGAGAGCCTCTCAATATGTTCGTAGAGCTCAGAGTTATCTCTGCTTCGGAATTCCCATCCATCTTCCTCAATCGGGCCTAGGATCTTGTTGAGGATTCTCCTCTATCTGATTTACAATTCCTCTATCATACCTCTTCAGTTCAAGGAAAGACAGGGGATACAGGCCTTCTGGTCGTAAGACTGATGTGTAGTGCTTAAGTTTCAGCTTGCGTGACAGGCATTTCTTGTTGTAGGTGTTCTTCCTCAGTTGATACGCTAGTTCTAACTTCTTGACTCTCAAGGATAATGTTCTTTCTGATTAGTTAGGTTCAATCCATTCGCCGAGATACTTAAATTTCTTAGTCCTCTTGATGTTGCCCTGCTCTAGTAACATCTCTCTGTTGGCTTCTTTGATGTTGGTGAAGAATTCTGTTTTCTCCAGCGACACATGTAGACCCACTTTGGCAGCCTGTTTTCTGAGGCAATTTACCTGCATTGTTGCCATCTCAAGAGAATCAGCAATCAGTGCCTTGTCATCTCCAAAGGCCAGGCAATCTACAACCCGTCCAACGTTCTTACATCCCAGGTAGATACCAAAGAGAGATATTGTCTGTTATTTACTAGCACTCAGTTCACTTTAATAAGTTAATAATTTGGTTATATTAAGGTATATTAATTTTGATTGAACAATTTATGTTAATATTTTATTATTTTCTCAGATCTTATAATATTTTAAGCTTATTGTTAGATAAATTTGGATCAAGAGTTATTATAAAATAAATTTGCAAATATCATACTGACATATGTAATAAATTCAATAGATAATTACAACAACCAAAAATCACAAGTTCTTTAAAAATCATAACTTGATACATATTATTTTTTTTGTAAATGAAGAAGATTGTGTTTTAATGAACTGTAGTGGCAATAACATAGTAAATCTTTACCGAGAGGGATTACTTTTACAATGGGGTCATCGCGATAACCTTACGAAGGATTTCTAAGTATAGATATTTACATTCAGATATTTCATTTTGGGTGTTTTACGATAGGGTTGTTTCTAAAATCCCACGAACCGTTTCTAAATTTAGATATGTACATTCAAACATTCTATTTGAGTGTTTTATGACGGGTTGTTTCTGTAATCCCACGAACGGTTTACTAATTTAGTAATGGATATTTTACAACCGGATTTGTAGAAACAATACCCGAAAAACAGTTTCTCATACCTGAGAGGGTATATAAATACAGTCACTCCACGAAATACAATAAGTTATTTCAATTACTTCAAGCGATACACACCGAAGAAAGTGGCAATAAGAAGATAACCATTAGTTCTACGGCACAAGAAAGTCGCCGTAGAAAACTGCAATTTTACCTTTTCATTATTGTATATATATATATATATATATATATATATATATATATATATATATATATATATATATATATTTATTTGTAAATAAAATTATCGTGTCCGAGACCGATAATTACGTGAGTGATATTTATTTGTACCCGTATCACTCACAAATCGGTGATCCCGACTTGAATCATTGTCTAAAAATACGTTACAAAACTATTGAAATTAGCTATTTAAATTAAATACTTTAGTTGTTTAACAAGTTTCATCGATTATTCTAAAATTATGTACGATAATTACATTGTTCCATAAAGTATTTATGCACAAGAAACATAATTAATATCGATGAAAATATTTAAAATTTAGAAACCATCGAAATATTATGAAATGTTGAGTGGTAATATTATGGTTAACGTCGGTAGAATTAAATATTTATAGTAAGAAAATCCTTGTTTTATGTTGTTATAAAACATATCAGAGTATTGAAACGTATTTATTTGTTGATATCAATTACTATTAGTACGCTTTAATAAATAAATCTAACAACGTTGGAACTGATTATTATCCGAACGATAAGCTATCGAACTCGATGTCGCACTTAATCTGTTCAATAAACAGTTAATTAAAACATTTTCCTGTTTGATTTTGCATTTATTTTTGTAATTAAACAATATAGAGATTCGTTTATTTTTAATAATTTAATCAATAATTGAAAATTATTCAATTTCCAGGTGTTGTGAAATTAAATCACACCGTTTGGTTTGCCAGATTCCATTTATTCAGTTTGTCAAACTTTTTGTTATAAACAAAATCACCAGAAATTATTTTACCTCTTTATTTTTTTTTCCTAGAATTTATTTGTGTTCTTATCTGGAATATATGAATATTTATTTAATATTTTTAGGATAACGAGGAAATACTTATGGTTTTATGAAACACTTAAGAACCTTATTGGGAACAAATGAAATACAGAAATGTGGTATTTAATAGGCACTTGTATTGCATCTTCCCTTTCTTGCAAATTGTACAAGCATGTCATTAAGCATCTCCATTTTGAGGAAGATTGTACTATTGAAAGACTTTTTTTTTGTAGATTTTTCTATTTCTTTTTCTGTGAGACATAACCATTTTCATACCAGACTCCATATGAAACTTAAAAAAAAAAAAAAAATTCTGAATCTTTCTTTTTTTGTTCCAATACTTCATCGCGGTAAAAACGAAGTTGCAAATAAAATTTTGCAAAAATGTTTTCAAACTCAAAATAAATTAGTCGAGTCTTAAATCTCAATGCATTATTTTTATATGTATACTTCTACACACTTTCTCGTTTTTTTGAAAAATTCGCGTTTTTTGTAAAATTTCAAATTTAGTAAATTTCACAATTTTGTCTTATCGCATAACTTTTTAACTATAAAATAAATAAATACTGCAAATTTCAATACACTCATCTATTTCCTTAAACATTTTATCCAAGAATGGAGATCCTTCCAAAATAAAATAAACAGCACTCTGAATTTACTCCTCTCCAAGGTCTTTCTAAAGCCTCCCCGCTCTCCCTTTCTCAATAACCTATACTGCCATGACATAAACCTATACTGCCACAACCATAACCTGGCGAGCAAATCCCAAATCAACTTCTCCGCCTATATCCTACAATACGCCGACGACACCGTCCTCACATCCCACAATAAAACCCTCAAAAACGACGGACGTACTTCAAGACCTCACGGACAGAACCATAATTTGGTTTAACCGTTGGTGTAATGTTTAACCGTTGCTGACGAACAAAGGATCCCATACTACAAACACTTCCATATGCCAACTCCTTATCCCTAATCACAGAATCTGCTAAAATTCTACACATATCTACCTGGACACCATTAACGTAACACCGACAGCACAAATTAAATACCTAGGGATGATATTTGATAATAAACTGAAATTCAACATCGACGCAACATTACATAAGACCAAAACTACTAATCCAAAAGAGTAAGCACATATCCGCTCATTGACTCAAGGAAACCAAGGTGTCTCTATTACAACGGCCTCCAAGATTTATAAACCCATATGCAGACCTATCCTCGACTACGGACACATAATAATTACATTACATGACAATTATCAACAAAAAAACTTACAACATACTGGAAACAGCCGTACGAACAGCATTACGCGCTCACACAGCATCTCCAAATTACGACATCCTAATAAGATCCTCCATAATCCCTCCAATGAATTCCTTTACAGGCTCACCCAAATCCAGAGACTCTCCGACGGACACACACGATTACTGACCAAATACAAAGAGACCAACACTCACTGGACTCCTCACAGCCCCCTATGCATCAGACGTGACCCTACCAAACCCTCCATCAGATACCCACTCTAGAAACTCCACGAAACACATACGACTAAGCCCGTTATAACCTGTCGAACCTTTTTTTTTTTTTTTTATTTAATTTATTTTGTATCTTATATAATTAATGTATTCCTCCGGTTTATTTTGTTTAAAATCATACATCTATAATACCGTATAACTCCCGGCAGAAAGACCTAGTGGTCGACAGCCTTTTGTTGACTTTTTGTTTTCAATAAATATTTCTTCTTCTCTTCAATACATTGTGTGCATTTATTCTTTTTGTAATAACTGGAAAACTTTTGATTTTTGTAAAATTTTAATTTTTCTAAAAAATAAATTTGGAGTCAAATTTGTGAACAAAATAATTAAATGGTGCAAATAAATTTTGTTCATTTGTTCTTTTTTGCTGACTTAAATAATTGTTGATTTTTCTAAAATTTTAAATTGACATTTTTCTTTTTTAATGTTTCCATTATGTTTCAGTGAAATCAATTTTGTAAACAAGTTTTTATTCACAAAATTAACAAAATAAAATTGCATAATGTTTATTTGTTCTTTTTTATAGACTTGACAAATTTTTGTTTTTTTTTTTAAATTACAATACTAGTTAAAAAACTAGTTAAAAAAACTTATCACACCTTTTGTGACTGACTTTCAAATAGACACGTATTCCTCTTTCTCGGGCAATAGGATGCACATTCTAATGTTCGAACTGACTTCCGACACCTACCCAACCAACTGACGAAGCCTCCCAATCCCTCATGAATATTCATGAACAAAATTAATTTCGTTTACGCTAACATTAACAGTTACATCAATAAACGGCTACTTATGAACAGCTTTAGAGATACACAGCAAATCGACGCACAAATCCTTTAAAGACTGGACAACATTAACGAAACGCCAGCCCAACTTAACCCAACATTCCAACTCGGGAAAGCTAACCCTCCCTCTATAAATAATCCTCTGAGTGATTGCCTCCATTCCACCATTCCTTTCTTCCTTCAAAACAAAATCCACATTTTCCTTGTATATATAATATACCTTCTGCGGTGTTGTGCAGAATATTCTTACTTCAATGTTAACAAAAAAATCCCGTCAAATCCTAAATAATATTTTTACAAACATACATAAATTCATTACTCTGATTAAAAGTAAAGGTGAGAATCATATCTTACGCTGATGATACAGTTCAAAAATCATGTTAATTGCCTAACAAAAATGGTGAGGAAACTAATATATAAATATTACCAGCTACGACAGTTTTTAACGAAAAATTTACTCATTGATTTCTGAATCTCTAGTTGATGGCAGAAAGACCCTTCATTAGCAAGTTCTACTTTGTACAATAAAGATTGTTATTATTTCTCTAGTTGAATCACTTTTTCGTTACGGTATTCTGCTGTGCGGTGCAATGTATAAGATTTTCTTGCAAATACTGAACTTGAACCAGAAAAATTATATTCTGAGAATAATTTTGAAATAAATGATATTTTCATACTAACCAATACAAAAGATATTGGTAATATCCAAACATAATATTTTCATAGTGTATGAATGTATGCTTTCAAAAATAAAATACTGCAAATTCTATTCCCACAATTTATACTACTAGAAGCATGTTATATATTACGTTACACATGACTATATAAAACGGTTCATAATGAAAAATAGAGTATAACGTATAACTAAAAGATTTAAAGGCTATACACGACTGTGTACAATACAAAAAAATAAACCCTGTTAAACGGTAGTTGAAACAGATTAAAATAACTTAGATTAATCAAAAACAAGTCAAAATTTATTAATAAAATTTAAAGATTCAGCTGTAGGCACTAGGTGAAACATTATAAAAATAATAATAAATAATAGACACTAGGTATAAGATTCACAAATTGATGTATTTAACACTTTATCGATTTCGGCTTCTTTTGCCTTCTTCAGAAGATTATGTGATACCACATAATCTTCTGAAGAAGGCCTAAGAAGCCGAAATCGATAAAGTGTTAAATAAATCAATTTGTAAAACTTATACCTAGTATCTATTATTTATTATTATCAGAATTTATTATTCATATAAAAAAACGTATATAAAATACATTCCGAAATCAGTATTACAAACTAGAAATTATATTTATATTCGCAATATCGTCAAATTTTATCTTGTCAGAAAAACAATAGTGCTCCTTTGTTTAGAAATAAATTATTAGTCTCATAAGAATGATCGCCATCAACCAGATCAAAAAACGCCATCAACAAGTGTACACAAACGTGTACAGCTGAGGTTAATGGGTTGAGACTTGTTTTATTCTTAAAATTGTATATTTTTGTGTACCAAATAAATAAATAAATATCAATAACTTTCGTTTTATACGCAAACTGACCAATACCCCAGAATAAGAATACTACCGCGAACCTCATGTTTCATACCGTTAACCTTATAAATTCCATTGTTGATTTAGTCCTTTCCCCAGACCTAGTAATTACATATCACCTCTATTACATTTCACCTCTCCATCAATACCCAATTAAAATTAACCTAAATAAAACGAATATAACCAAACTCGACGCAAAAATTGCAGACTATAAATTCCATAGACACTAACAACCAAAGTTCCTTCTAAGCTGCGCGGGTGCGCTGCCGCGCAATAATTTTTCGAAAGTTGCGCAGCCGTTTTTGTATTTCGTGCACAGTGGGCTCATCTTGGCAAAAAAAGTTAGAGGGACAAACAAATTTTTGAAATCGGACATTTATCAAACGAAACCTCTTTTTTACATCAACTACAACATCGAGAGTTTGATTTATGTTGACACATTGTGTGCGAGGAACGACTAGTCTTCGTATACTTCATTAGAGAACGGGTGTCGACAAATCATCGCCTGCGTTTCGACGTGGATTGGTGCAAAATTACCCGCATACAAACACAGCACACAACACACCTACACCTACTATGTTTGACCTACAAAACAGAATTTGGAGGTATTTTGAAGCTAACACAAACAGACAGAGCTTCTATTTTGGAAAAAAATCATTATTTTTACAAGAAGTTTAATCTAGACATTCCAGAAATGGTTATGGTTACATCAAACGGAGCAAATGTTTTAAATTACGACGTTTCTCAAAAAGAAATACCTCATCTTACTGACAACATTACGTTACGCACCGAGAAGATTTGGGTTTGGATGATGCATGAAAACATATATCTTTATGCAAGATATTGAGACCTTCCTTAGGACAGTTTACAGTCCAGGAATGTTCAGTAGATCAGGAATTAAAAAAGAAGATATTGAAGAATTGTCTGTTGTTATGGATCGAAATTCGGTAACATTTGAACCATTAAACGAGGTGCGTTTGTTATCTCTATATTTTGCAGTGGATGAGTGAAGTCGATGAATGTAATGATCTAATTTGTAAATATTTTTCGCAACTTTTAAATAATCTCCAATATACTGCGGCACTGTTTATTCTGAATGATGTCGTATGTGAATTAGCAACTTTTGCACACAATTATATAAAAGCGAAAATAAAAAATTAAAAGCAAAGTATCTGAGAGAAAATGTTTTTTGGAGGGATAATGTTAAAACTATTTTAACAAAGGTTGGAAATGATACAGACAATAATGACAATGCTTCCTTAATTTCTATATACATTCTACGTATTTCTAATTAGTTTCTTTGAAGCAGTGTATGATCACCGAAAAATTTACTGATGAAGCGGTAGAAAATTGAGATTGATAAATATATAATATCAAATAAAATAAATAATTTTGCTTTTGGTAAAAACATTGTGGAGTACCGTAATAAAATATGTGAAGTGTCTTCTGAACTTAAATTTCTGATTTCACAAAAAAAAAACAAGACAGGAGCAATAAAATCATTTAGTGACACTGTAGAATATGTATTACAAAATTCGGATATAATATTTTTTTTAATTTCGCCATATAATAAGCTTGATTTACATCTAGAAATTTAATCCAAATTAAAAATGAGGAAATCGAAGTGCTGAAAACGATTTCCAGCTTATTTCGCTCTAAAGTTACAAATAAACAAGTTTTATATATTTTTTCGCTGTGCACCATCTCGAATTTCCGACTGATTTCACGCTGTCATAATTTTTGAACGGCTCACCGCAGAGACTTCTAGTCTTCACCAATCAATTCGGCGTCCCAAAATTAGTCGGTAAACGTATATAAAATTCCCTAGGAAGCTTTCAGTTAAGAAATACCATGGACACGGGGAGTCTAGACCGCGGAAACGACGAAATTTGAGAAAATCGATTTTGTTAAAATCGTTATTATTGAGTTACAGCAAAATTTAAAACGTTTCTGAAAGCATTTTTGCTCCTAATTACTGATATGTAATAGTTATTTACATTAGAGTGCGGAAACCTTGATTTTACAATGCAACAGCTCGTTTAGGGAACGAGCCCGAAGGGCTCGTTCCCCATTTGCCGGAGCATTGTAAAATCATTTCCGCACGAAATTTGTATACGATTTTTTGGCCGACAATTATTATTTAAGAAACAAATATATTTAGATTAATACAATATTAGAAATTATTGAATTTTTTAATGTTGGTACTCACAAACTTTGACATTTTTACTAATCCAAATTTATTAGGTACATAATATCACTCTTATTTTATACATTATCGTGACAAATATGGTGTAAAGTAGCGTTTTCTATTTTAGATTTTATTGTCATTAATCTATTAATTAATTTATTTTGTAAGTGTCCCTGAAAGGTTAAAATTTACTGGTCACTTTACCACATCGTAGCCATACTTTGCAACATTGTGTGCAAACATCTAGTTTCGCTGGACGTATTATACACGATGTCAAAGCTAGCTTTACAATTCAAGAGGCCAACAATTATATTTCGCTAGCTCCTTCCGATCACTATCACCTGCAAGAATTGAAGAAATTTTTAAGAAATTTCGGCGCTCGAGTAGAGATGTCGGAAAGTGAATTTCCCTCGGACAATCTTAGAGTATCAACGGGAAAATGACCTTCTGAAAACGATACCGCAATCCATTTTTGATTATCTGCAACCGTTTCCTAGACACCTACTTAGCAAATTGAGAATCGGGTAAATTTCAGTTTAAATTTCCCGACGAATTATTGACAATTTCTGCAATATTGACTTTTCAGACAATTTACACATCGACTTGTTCGTCTTATTGTGTAGTTTCTGTATGTCGAAAATGATTTCGCTGCTTCTTACCGTTCTCGAGAAAATCGAAAAAAACTGAAAAAGCATATATTTTTCGAACGAAGTGATGGAAAAGTTTTGTTGAATTTTTTTTTGGAAATTGTGTCGTGATTTTTGTGTGTGGAGAAAACAAAAAAAAACGAAAGTGCTGAAGCTCCTTTGCACTTTTAAAAACTTTCGAAGATGTGTGAAAAAATTAGAGGGAACTTTCCTGACAACCCATTTCTTAAACATATAGATAGACTTTTAAGACAAACTAACGGACTTAATAACCCTTCTAAATAAAAACTAACATTTCTGGACAACAGCTTCCCCCGTACATATTAACACTAATTAAATAGAAAAGATAACTAACTATACAGACAATATAACATGACAGACGATACTACGATTTAAAGAGAAATTAATAGACTTAACATTTACTAACTATTAAACTAAGTCCTAATTAATAATTGGCTCCCTGTATGTAAGGAAATAGAAAGCGATAAAGGATGTTCTTTTATCGCTTTTCGACATACTTTACTGACATGAAAATAAACAACGAGCGCTACACAACCGACTCTGACCAAGCCGTACTTTTCTCAAGACATTTCCACAAATCGTTCACCCTACCTCTGCTTCCTTCGGCCAACATTAGTTCGACGCAATTACATTCAGGTACAATTTTTCTATACAACAACACGACGAACATTGATGAAATAAACAACGGCGAATTTCAAATTGCGACCTTTTCCAGTGCCCACCTTGTAAAAAGCTATTCCTGTGAAACCGCCCAGAGAATATTCACTCCTACATCCTTAAATTGTATAATCTCTGCCTCAAAAAAAGATATTATCCTAATTGCTCTAAAACAGGTATAAGTATTACTTACCATCCCAAAAGTCAGACAAGATCACTTCCCCCCTAATAGTTATCGCCCATCAAACTTCTCCCGGTCCTTGGTAAATTCCTGGAACAAATCCTAAAATCCAGACTATGGAACATAGTTCTGAACCACATCCCCTAATACCAATTCGGATTCAAGCCCTCTTATTTCATTTCCCAGACTATAATAATCCTGACCGATAATTTTCAAATAATTTCAACCATCAACATCTATAATCTCAACCTTGACGACAAAACCCAAATTAACCTTTCTCATACAGGTATGTTCTTCATTTCGGCGACGACCCCACGTAATATTCCACCCCAGTAACCTTATAAGGACCATACAAATTACGTACACCTACCATCCCCCTGGACAAAAGCCCTCTCATGGCTTAATCGATGGAGACTTTCTGCTAACCCCTCAAAATTCCAATTCTTTATCCACAATCATAAAATAGCTCCTACCTCTGGTCAATTCCACCTAGTCCAGGGGCCGGTAATCCGCGGCTCGCGTTGTAAGGTGTGTGGCTCTTCAACCCGTCCAAAATATTATATATATTTTAAGTTTATAGAAACAAACTAAAATTTCATTTATTAATGTAAAGATTTTGTAAATTTGATTATGTGCTGAGACTACTCAGGATTCACTGAAAATTACAGAAAATTACAGAGAATGTGATCACAGCAGTTTTCCGATTTATAATCCTCGCCTGTATTTTCTTTAGCATGCGATGAGTTGTGTAATGTACATACCTGTTATGGTACCCGTGAATTCCTTACTTTGATTCAGCTCAAAGACAAACCCATAGTGGAGACATGTTTTCCCAAAATAAGAATCTTTGAGAAAAAAAAAATGATGCAGATAAAATAATAGCAGTTTGGTGTAAATACCAACGAAATAAGTTTAAACCCCTTCCAAAAGGTTGGTAGAAAGCTAATTTTCACTTCAGTTAATAGATTTGAAATTTTTCAGGTAATCAGAATATGTGGTTAACAAAATTACATTACATCACAACTAGAAAAATTGAAAAGAAAAAAAGGTGGCAGTAAATCGATTAATCATTATATCAATACGTTTGCCTTCATGAAAGTTATAATCAACTTAAATAACTAAGCTGGTGAAACATAGACTCTTGACAATTATCGGATACACATATTATTGTGAGCAGATTTTTAACAATATAAATATCCGATAAAGTATAATAAAAGCTCAGCTCCATGACGATAGCCTTGAAAGTTGTTTAAAAGTAAATACCTCAAATTACGAACCTGGTCAAAACATATCTTTGTATCAATTCATTCACAATGTTTGTGTTCGTTTCTTATTAAATTGCTTGCCTTGATTTTTTTTTTAATTAATTGAATATCATTAAATATATAAAATTTGTTAATAGAAATTATATACAGTTCTTTTTATACTAACATCCCTCCGGCTGTGTAAGATTTGTTAATTTTTTTTAAGAAAATGGTAAATGTAAACTTAAAACCAGTTACCGACATCTACCATGGACATAACACTGACACCACATGCTAAATACGTAGGACTGACTCTCGACTATAGACTTACCTTCAAGACCGATACTACACTAAAAAAAAGGCAGTGCAAAGAAGAAAATATTACCTATGTTAGTCTTCTGAAAACAGCAGAATCTCCCAAAAAAAATCCACGAAAATATTTAAATATAAACTATATTGAGACCTCTCCTAGACGTCGTATACTTACGGCTAACGCACGTAAAACGACAACCGATATACTAAAAGTAGCTGAAACTACATCGTTACGTGTAATAACGATATTTAGGCATTTTAATAACTTCCTCCAAAACCCACCCAACGATCTATATACTCTGACCAAAATTCCAAATATCTCAGACACACATAAACAACTATTAACTAGATTTAAAGACAGATACTTTCATCGGACAATCATTGACTCACTTTGTATAAAACGCGAACTTAGACACGACACTCGCAGACATCCTTCAGACTGTATACGAAACACTATGACGGCCATGACGACTATATATCACCTATCACGATCAATCACGATACCATATCACCCCATATTTTTTTAAATTATATGTGACATAAACAGATTGTACTCCCTTGTGTTCCAATCTATATATATATATATATATATATATATATATATATATATATATATATATATATATATATATATATATATACAGATTTTTTTTTGCGACAGATCGGAGAAAAAAACAATTAACTGCTCACTTCCAAATCTAAATTATTATCTATTCTTCTAGTCTGTAATTTTTATAATCGGTTATTGATTTTATCGATTTTACACAAACCTTAAAAACTATTTGTCGTAGAAAATTCTCACACGAAGAAGAAAAAATGCGCTCCCTTTTAAGCTGTAAAACAATGATGTAAAACAATGTAAGCTGTAAAACAATGATGTAAAACAATGTAAGCTGTAAAACAATGGTGCTTTTAATGTTTGATTCTCAATTATTTTTTCGGAAACACAAAATATTAAATTTGAAATGCAGCAACTATGTCGAATTAGATGAATCAGAGATTCTGCATCAATTGAATCTAATTTCTTTTTGGACCAAATATTTTACAATATCAACTGAAATCATAATATATTAAACACAGTCAGGTTTGAATTTTGACTTAAAAACTCAAGAACGGCTGGACCGATTTTTATGATTTTCGATTTGTTGGATTTGTCTCCACCACTGCTATTATAAAATTCATGAAAAAAGGTAATAATAATGAAATAATGAAAATAATTCATTTTCTCATTTTTTTATAGAACGCCACATATATAACTTAAGCTATGCAAATAGATGGCGCTTTTCATTCCCCATTCATCAATCCCCATTTTACATTTGGCGGTGCATCTAGAAAATGGTCAACGAGTTTATTTCAACGCATCGAATGTTGCTCAACGTGCTGCAACACCTCTACCGACAACATTGACAAGTTTATTTTTTATTTGACAAAGCGATCCATTTGCACGAACTTTACTCTACTCTCTAATGTTTGTAGTGAGACATCATTGGAAGCACTAAATCGAACCATGAAAAATCTGCGCAATGACTCAAGATATTTTGGAGGCGCAAATACTACCAGTAATTCCAAGATCCACCGCTGCCGATGAAATAAACGCTTGCTCAAAATCATCTACTCTGTGGCGCTATATTAAGAAACTTCAGCGAACACGACAAACATGCGAGTTGCATTGCTAAACGTTCCATCCGCCGAAGGTTTCTCCAAGCAATTGTTGTCAATCGGAAATGCCCGTCTTCCCGTCGACGAAACGAACAGATTGATTTCGTTTCCGCATAAATTTTGCAATTTCGTCTCAACTAAGGACGAGCCCATCAACAAAGTATTCACGAACATAATTGTTAATCACAAAAATTATTATTGGTTGAGTGACGAGAAAGACCAAAAATCACTTAAATATCATAATTCAAAATCAAATCGTTGGTCAATCGTCGTTGGACGAGGCAAACAACTATCCAACAGATTTTTTAAAGTCATTGGATCTGCCAGGCTTTCCAACGCACAATTTACAACTGAAGGTTGGCTCGGTAGTCATCATGCTTCGATATTTGAACCGACCAAAGCTATGTAACGGAACGCGTTTGGTGGTGACAAAACTCATGAGCAATGTGATTCACGCGACGATACTTAAAGGTTAATTCAAAGGTGGAAGTTCTCTTCCGAGAATTCTGATGATCCCAACCGTTATGCCATTCGAGTTTAAACGAATTCAATTTCCAATTCGTCTTGCATTTGCCGTGACGATCAACAAATCAAAAGGCCAATCCTTGAGTGTTTGTGGCCTAAATCTCGAAAATAAATGTTTCTCTCACGGCCGATTGAACGTAGCATGTTCACCTGTCTGCAAACCATCCGCTTTGTTTATTCTCGCGCCCGACAAGAAAACAAAAAATGTAAATCACAAGGTGCTTCAATGAAGGTAATCAATTCTCGATTTTTGACTTCTGGATTTTGGGCATTTTGACAGTTGGATTTTGGGCTTTTGGATTTTGAACTTAACGATTTTTTGCATTTATATTTTGAACTTCTGGATTTTGGGCCTTTGTACTTATCGATATCGATTTTTATTTCGAGGTTTTATATTTTAAACTTTTCGATTTTTCGACCTTTTCGACTTTTGGATTTTGTGCTATTATATAGTTGGGGAAAAAGTAACCAATTATTTTTATGTGAACTTTAAGACTTTATTAAACATATTTTGGATTACCAATTTTGGTAAAATATGTACCGTTTAGTTCTACAATTTGTTATTATCATTTTTATGGTAGCTGCGTAATGCGTCATCATAGTATTGGTCCCTATTGCCGAAAAACTGTAGTAATTGATTTTCACAATCCTCTTTTAATGCCAATTTCTTTTCATTAAATTTTCCCACAAAATGCACAGCCTTCTTCAGCCTTTTTTTTGGGTCGTAGTAAGCACCTCACGGTTAACTTAGCAAGTGGACCCTCCGGAATATCACAAGCATCTTGGGAGCGCTTTTTGCATAACTTCCATCGCATCCTGTAAAATTGAATGCCTTATTTTCAGCCTTCGCATTGCGATTTTATACGCATACCCCAGGTATCTTCGTTAATTTTTTCGCACAGGGTTTGCCAGTGAAGACGTTTAGAAACATTTCTTTTTTGTCTGAGACTTTTTGGCAGTTACATATTCTTGTTTGTATTTTTCCCTGAGAGCTAGGTCTGAATTCTTTCTTCCTTTATTTTGTTTGGCTCACTTAGTATTATTATATCAATATTTAGCTCAGACACTGGCATGCAGCAGGTCATGCACCCCACGGGATCTCATTGCATTTAATTGGAGGACTTTCAACATTTAATTTTTTTGGTGTTTTTTTGAAATTTGGGCACATGCCAGAATTTGGCCGGTGTCCCTTACTTTGACAAAACGGACAGAATTCGTCGCATTGGCACTGTTTGGCAATGTGGCCTTCTTGGCAGCATCTTAGACATAGTTTTTGTCTGTCAGGTCCATTGCTCTCTTTTGGGGTATGTCCTATCTGCCAGCATCTGTGGCACTTGGTAAGATTTATTCGTGGCCTTATTCTGCATTCAACAAGTCCAATTCTAATTCTGTTTCTTTTGAGTAGCTTTAGAGCTTGGACGTTTGTAAGTGCTACTGTTGCAATCTGGTTTTCCCCATAGCACGGTCTTAGGTTTCTTACCTCCACATTTTTCTCATGTTCACCAATGTCGATTATTGGTCCTTGACGTGCAGTATTACGCTGTCAGTTATGGCACGCACATTTGCTGTTGGGCACTTTTGTGCTATGCTTTTCCTCAGTTCCTGTACTTGACCACCTTTTACCTCTAGTAAAAGTTCTCCTGATTTGACTTGGCGCATCTTTGTGATGACTATTCCTGATGTTTTGCTGTCAATTTCATTTCGTATCATCTTGACCAGATCAGAATATGATCGCCCTTCCTCTTTTATAAAAACTGCATCAGTATTTTTTTTTTCTCGGATCCTCGGTCTTTTTTTGCCTAGGCTTTTTTACAATCTCTGTCCAATTTGTGTCGTTTTTGGCGTTGGCTCTATGTTTGTAGCAGTATGTACTTTATTGCTATAGATCCTCACTTCAATATTTGTACTCGCAAAGGTGAATTCAATTGCTTTTTTCACTGTTAACCAGTTCTTTACGGTAGGCTTATAAATAGCGATCTTATTTCTACCGCTGTGCTGTATGAGTTTTTTTAATGTTTGTAGACAGCTAAAAATGGTTTGTACCTCCACGGGTCCTCCTGAATTTTCCTCCATAAGCATTTGATAAACATATCTGTCGTTTATTGTGGTGACGCCGTCATCCGACGGTGCTTCCATCGTGTGCTTCAAGTGTGCCACTTTGCCTATTGTAATGTCTTGTTTGGACATTTCTATGGGCCTGGAATATGCCTCGATGAGTGCTTTGGGTTTACCTGCGTCGGGATTTAGTTTTTCGGCAATGCACCAGACAAAGTCCCATTCTGTCAATGTTAGCAGCGAGGGCATCTGCCAATGTACACATCTCATTGGTTGCTTTCGTAACTTTAGGTTTTGTATTTGATTTCGCCTTTACAAGCATCCTCAGTTCATTTGCTTTCGCTGTTACTTCCTTAGTGATAGTTTCTAGCTCCTTTCCCATTCCTTCGCTAGGGTCGTGCCTGTTTATATTTTGCCGTTTCCTCTTGGTAGGATGCTCTACTGGGGAAGATTGTAGGTCAACTCTGTGAAGTGGTTAAATTTTTTTGTTGTCTTGTTTTTTCGTTAAGGAGAAGGATCTTTCTCTGATCTTTTGATTGGCGGGTGGTGACCGTTTTACGCCTTCTCTCCTCAAGAATGGGTTACTTCCAGGTTCTTCGTTTCCTTCCATGATGCTGCACCGTTAAGCGGCAGTTACAGATAAATTGAGCTTGTCTTATAACATAGACCCGGTATATACTCTAGTTTTAAATCATAGGGAATAGCATACACATCCGTCAAAAAAGAGGCAAGGACGAAATAGTATTCGTTAAAAGACGGACTACCAAGCGCGTGTATCGAAACCGGCTTGCCAGCGCAAGAGTTCGGTGCCTAGCGTTATTAGCAATTAGCTATTATAATTGTTCAAAATATTGTCCTCTCCACGTAGGTTTAATAAGATAAGATTTTTTCGCGCGAAAGAAAGAATACGCGGGATAATTCTCGCCATGCGGTTACAAAAAAAAAGAAACGAAAAGAAGTTCTCTAATTGTAAGATCTTAATACTTATATATACGTGAATGTTAAAAATAGAAAATAGGAAAAAGAAATACGTGTAAAACACTTTGAGTACTTATCTTTTAAGAACAACACACAAACACTTGAGTCAATGTCTCTTTACTTATCCTAGACACCATTTGAGTCTTTTCTCAGATTCTGTATGAGATAGTTCAATTACCAGAATTTTTAGGTCTATATTATCCACTAAAAGGTCAGAATTTAACTTTGTTTAACTTTGAGGTTAACACAAACACCATCACACCACGACCGGCGGTCGCAAACCACCTTCTTCAGCCTTCTACTTGGAAATTTGTGCACAGCAGAACCTTCTCTGGTTTGGCCCTCGTTTGAGCTGCTTCACCGCGCTTTGACCATGATCGTTTTCGCACAATGTTGTCTTATGTGGCATTTCTCATCACCAGTCACCATCCGTTTAAGAAAATTGGATCTATCCTGTTTTTGTGTTAATAGGTGAGGCATCTGGCCTCTTTTTGAATCCGGCTTTGTGGTAATGATTTAAAACTGTTTCACGGTCGATCTATAGCTCCTAGGCTATGCTACATCTGCTAACATGCGTCAACTTCTATCATTACTGTGATTTTGACGATATTTTCGACAACGGGCCTACCTCTGCGAGGTACATTTTTAACATTAAAAAAACGGAATCGTGGAAACCAAAATTGCATCTAATTGGCTGTTACAGTATCGGGACCATAAACACCATTCACAATTACAGCCGCCTGGCTTGCATTTTCTTTCGCATTTATCAAAGAAAAACTGTAAAATGTAGGGGCAATATAGTACAGTTGTTGGTCAGTAGGTAATGATTGGTCATATTTTGAAAACTATAAGACAATCTTTTGGTGACATAATTGTTTATTAACAGAAGAAAATACTATATTCTTTTCTGTATTGGATACAACTCATAAATTTGTTATAACTTCATAATAGTTTCATAATAAGTTTCAGGTGTGTATTTAATTAATAAAATGACCAGCCCGAGATATACGTCATTTTAGACAGAAATGTACAAAAAGTGACCTTACTATTTCTAAATATTTTTTCATGATTTAAAAATTATTTTTGTGCTGATTTTTGACATTTGTAAATCAATACAGGTTCAAATTATAGAAAAACAAAGTTTTTTTGATAAAAATAAAGTACTGATTATTAAAAATATGATAAGACAATAAATATCGCACGATAAACAGTTTTTATAGTGATTGATCATCCTACCAATTACTATTTTGACGTTAGAGTAACTATGTGACAGTTATTCCTAGTGTGTTTAACCTACAAATAAGAGAATAAGAAAAATATTCAATACACAATTTTAAAGCAATTAAAAATGAAATATCTACTTTACTTGAATTTATTTATGTACTTGCTTTGTAGTTAGTGAAAATACAAATTTATTTATTTATAGGTTGAATTCGTGAGTGTTATTATACATAAAATGGCAAACGTAAAAAAGGGTACAAACTTAAAACAATTGGAACACAGCCTGAATATATAAATATATTCAACCTTTGCGGAGCTTCATAAAATATACTAAGTCTTTTTAGGACTACCAAAACAAATCTCGTGTGAAATTTGCCAGTTATTTACCAGTTTTATAAAAAAATATACAGACAATCAAATTGAAGATGCTATTAATTAATGCAGTTAAAAATGGGATATCACAGTGCACAGTTTGAAAGTATGATATTCCCAAACCAACAATTCAATTTAGACTTACAATTAGTAATGCATTCATCGAAGCTATTCCAGGTCCGCCTCTATTAGTATGCAATGCAGAAGAGGACTTAGTAGAGGACTTAGTTGGATAATTGATTGTCAACGAAGAGAATTTCCTAGAAGAAAGATATACAAGCTATTGTCAAAGATTTTTTGGATCAAATTAAAATAAAAAATCCGTTTTGTGACAATGTTCCAGGAAATGGATGGTATAAAGCCTTTCTTAAAAGGAATCCGATTGAATCACTCCTGTGTAAGTGAGAGTGATATTAAAAAGTGGTTGAGTGAAATATACGATTATTTATCAAAAATTAAATATTTAGACATATTAAAAGATCCGACTCGTGTTTCCAATGGCGATTAAACTTATTTTATGTTGTACGTCCAAAAATGAAAAACGTAAGAGCCCCTCGTGGGGCACAAAATGTTTATGAAATTGATCACAGCAATTCCAAACTTAATGGAAATACATGATTTTAAAAACAATGTTATTTTTATGGTTTTTGTTGAGTGCCACGAAGGTGGTCTGAAAGCTATAAAATAACTGACAAATTTCATATGAGATTTGTTTTGATAGTCCTAAAAAGACTCAGTAATTGTTATAGAGCTCCGGAAAGGTTGAATATATTTATATATTCAGGCTGTATTCCGATTGTTTTAAGTTTGTATGATTATCTATAACGTAGGATGGTTTTACCAATTCGAAAAAAAAACAAAAAGAAAAAGATAAACAAAAAGACAAACGGGAAACTTTAGAAAAAAAAAACTGGTGGACAAAAATCATAGAGGTGATTGAGGATCAAGAAAATATTGGTGCCAATTAAAAAAAAATTAATAATCATAATCTTAATTAAAAATTTATTAATTATTTTATAATTAATTATTTTTCTTTTATTAAATTACTGGAGTATTCATCACTGGAGTGATCACTAGTTCATAATAGTTTTTCATATTTTCATATTACTTTTATTTACTATAAAGCGTTGACTAATTACTGTAAATCCACCAGACAATCACTACATTTTTATGATCGATAACTATGTTTTTTGATGAATTAAATAGTTATCTTCGTATTTCCTATACAATTTTTTATTTTTGATTCGAATTATTATTTAAATAGAAATGTGACGTTTTTTTACAATTACTAGCACTATAATAATTAGTAAATTCATTTTATACAAGCATGTAATTTATTGTTTTCATTGCTCGATTTATAAAATGAACGATCACTGTACTGTTTACCCCTACCGAATTTTCTCTGTTTTACTCAAAACTCAATGAAAAAAAAACAAAAAAAAAATAAAAAATTTTATGCGAAATGTCATCTTTCCAACGAGCATAAATCTGAAATTGTTTGATCGATACTTTACTTGATACTTTACTAATCTACCGAAAAAAAAAAATCTTTTTCCCAACCTATTACAATTAGCAAAAACATATTTTCTACTTCTAATAATCTTCTAATATAATGCAATAATTTGTTACCACGCATTAAAAAATAAATAAATTGAGACATATCAGCCAAATAAAAAAATATTTATAACTCAATGCACTATCGACTTGTTTCACAATCTAAATAATGTCTATATTTATTATCTGCGTTCGCGTTATAAATTGCCGTCTAAAAATAGATTTTAACATTATCTAAATATAGACCACCAATATAACGCTTTAAGCTGCACGGCGATATGAACAATAGAAATGCATTCGCTTTGTTTCTATAAATATTAACATTTTATATCACTTTGTCGCGTTCGTTCCAATAAAGTTCTGCCCACATACTTCGATCTAGATAAAATTATATTACAAGTTGTTTATAATGGTTTTTATCTGAGAGATAAGTGTCATAACATTATTGAAAAAAAAAATTGTATATTTATGTGATTATTTTTTTATTTGCTTATTTATTGGGATATCTATATTTAGAAATACTTTTTAATGCGAATAATTGATATTTCCATTGATTTGCGATTTATGTTAATCTTATTTTCAATAATGTTTTGTATAATTATTTATTTGCAAATTTTGTCAAAGAACATACATTTCATAAATTTACTTACCCCAGAAATATATTACTAAAGCCATTATTCATGACAGTTTACAGCAAAGGATTGTACAGTAATGAATAAAATAACAAGTGATAGAAGATTAAATTACGTTAAAGCCTAAACTTCAAGCCCAGATAACATGGACAAGAAGGACGAGACCGGTTAGACGAAATTGTTCACACAAGGCTATCTAAAGAAAATTGTATATAAATATCTGTCTAGTCTGTCTAGGCTTATCCGTCTAAACTAATTTGTCTAGTTTTGTCTGTTTGGTCTTGTCTGTCCAGTCTTGCCTGGCCAGTATTTTCGGCCCAGTTTTGTGAATAATAATAATTATCTATGCAATCTTGTCCGTCTAGTCTTTTCTGTCTAGTCTTGTCTCTTTAGTCTTGTCTGTCTAGTATTGTCTGTCTAGTCTTGACTGCCTAGTCTAGTCTGCTTAGTCTTGACTGTCTAGTCTTGTCTGCCTAGTCTTGTCTCTCTAGTCTTGTCTGTCTAGTCTTGTCTGCCTAGTCTTGTCTGTCTAGTCTTGTCTGTCTAGTCTTGTCTGTCTAGTCTTGTCTGTCTAGTCTTGTCTGTCTAGTCTTGTCTGTCTAGTCTTGTCTGTCTAGTCTTGTCTGTCTAGTCTTGTCTGTCTAGTCTTGTCTGTCTAGTCTTGTCTGTCTAGTCTTGTCTGTCTAGTCTTGTCTGTCTAGTCTTGTCTGTCTAGTCTTGTCTGTCTAGTCTTGTCTGTCTAGTCTTGTCTGTCTAGTCTTGTCTGTCTAGTCTTGTCTGTCTAGTCTTGTCTGTCTAGTCTTGTCTGTCTAGTCTTGTCTGTCTAGTCTTGTCTGTCTAGTCTTGTCTGTCTAGTCTTGTCTGTCTAGTCTTGTCTGTCTAGTCTTGTCTGTCTAGTCTTGTCTGTCTAGTCTTGTCTGTCTAGTCTTGTCTGTCTAGTCTTGTCTGTCTAGTCTTGTCTGTCTAGTCTTGTCTGTCTAGTCTTGTCTGTCTAGTCTTGTCTGTCTAGTCTTGTCTGTCTAGTCTTGTCTGTCTAGTCTTGTCTGTCTAGTCTTGTCTGTCTAGTCTTGTCTGTCTAGTCTTGTCTGTCTAGTCTTGTCTGTCTAGTCTTGTCTGTCTAGTCTTGTCTGTCTAGTCTTGTCTGTCTAGTCTTGTCTGTCTAGTCTTGTCTGTCTAGTCTTGTCTGTCTAGTCTTGTCTGTCTAGTCTTGTCTGTCTAGTCTTGTCTGTCTAGTCTTGTCTGTCTAGTCTTGTCTGTCTAGTCTTGTCTGTCTAGTCTTGTCTGTCTAGTCTTGTCTGTCTAGTCTTGTCTGTCTAGTCTTGTCTGTCTAGTCTTGTCTGTCTAGTCTTGTCTGTCTAGTCTTGTCTGTCTAGTCTTGTCTGTCTAGTCTTGTCTGTCTAGTCTTGTCTGTCTAGTCTTGTCTGTCTAGTCTTGTCTGTCTAGTCTTGTCTGTCTAGTCTTGTCTGTCTAGTCTTGTCTGTCTAGTCTTGTCTGTCTAGTCTTGTCTGTCTAGTCTTGTCTGTCTAGTCTTGTCTGTCTAGTCTTGTCTGTCTAGTCTTGTCTGTCTAGTCTTGTCTGTCTAGTCTTGTCTGTCTAGTCTTGTCTGTCTAGTCTTGTCTGTCTAGTCTTGTCTGTCTAGTCTTGTCTGTCTAGTCTTGTCTGTCTAGTCTTGTCTGTCTAGTCTTGTCTGTCTAGTCTTGTCTGTCTAGTCTTGTCTGTCTAGTCTTGTCTGTCTAGTCTTGTCTGTCTAGTCTTGTCTGTCTAGTCTTGTCTGTCTAGTCTTGTCTGTCTAGTCTTGTCTGTCTAGTCTTGTCTGTCTAGTCTTGTCTGTCTAGTCTTGTCTGTCTAGTCTTGTCTGTCTAGTCTTGTCTGTCTAGTCTTGTCTGTCTAGTCTTGTCTGTCTAGTCTTGTCTGTCTAGTCTTGTCTGTCTAGTCTTGTCTGTCTAGTCTTGTCTGTCTAGTCTTGTCTGTCTAGTCTTGTCTGTCTAGTCTTGTCTGTCTAGTCTTGTCTGTCTAGTCTTGTCTGTCTAGTCTTGTCTGTCTAGTCTTGTCTGTCTAGTCTTGTCTGTCTAGTCTTGTCTGTCTAGTCTTGTCTGTCTAGTCTTGTCTGTCTAGTCTTGTCTGTCTAGTCTTGTCTGTCTAGTCTTGTCTGTCTAGTCTTGTCTGTCTAGTCTTGTCTGTCTAGTCTTGTCTGTCTAGTCTTGTCTGTCTAGTCTTGTCTGTCTAGTCTTGTCTGTCTAGTCTTGTCTGTCTAGTCTTGTCTGTCTAGTCTTGTCTGTCTAGTCTTGTCTGTCTAGTCTTGTCTGTCTAGTCTTGTCTGTCTAGTCTTGTCTGTCTAGTCTTGTCTGTCTAGTCTTGTCTGTCTAGTCTTGTCTGTCTAGTCTTGTCTGTCTAGTCTTGTCTGTCTAGTCTTGTCTGTCTAGTCTTGTCTGTCTAGTCTTGTCTGTCTAGTCTTGTCTGTCTAGTCTTGTCTGTCTAGTCTTGTCTGTCTAGTCTTGTCTGTCTAGTCTTGTCTGTCTAGTCTTGTCTGTCTAGTCTTGTCTGTCTAGTCTTGTCTGTCTAGTCTTGTCTGTCTAGTCTTGTCTGTCTAGTCTTGTCTGTCTAGTCTTGTCTGTCTAGTCTTGTCTGTCTAGTCTTGTCTGTCTAGTCTTGTCTGTCTAGTCTTGTCTGTCTAGTCTTGTCTGTCTAGTCTTGTCTGTCTAGTCTTGTCTGTCTAGTCTTGTCTGTCTAGTCTTGTCTGTCTAGTCTTGTCTGTCTAGTCTTGTCTGTCTAGTCTTGTCTGTCTAGTCTTGTCTGTCTAGTCTTGTCTGTCTAGTCTTGTCTGTCTAGTCTTGTCTGTCTAGTCTTGTCTGTCTAGTCTTGTCTGTCTAGTCTTGTCTGTCTAGTCTTGTCTGTCTAGTCTTGTCTGTCTAGTCTTGTCTGTCTAGTCTTGTCTGTCTAGTCTTGTCTGTCTAGTCTTGTCTGTCTAGTCTTGTCTGTCTAGTCTTGTCTGTCTAGTCTTGTCTGTCTAGTCTTGTCTGTCTAGTCTTGTCTGTCTAGTCTTGTCTGTCTAGTCTTGTCTGTCTAGTCTTGTCTGTCTAGTCTTGTCTGTCTAGTCTTGTCTGTCTAGTCTTGTCTGTCTAGTCTTGTCTGTCTAGTCTTGTCTGTCTAGTCTTGTCTGTCTAGTCTTGTCTGTCTAGTCTTGTCTGTCTAGTCTTGTCTGTCTAGTCTTGTCTGTCTAGTCTTGTCTGTCTAGTCTTGTCTGTCTAGTCTTGTCTGTCTAGTCTTGTCTGTCTAGTCTTGTCTGTCTAGTCTTGTCTGTCTAGTCTTGTCTGTCTAGTCTTGTCTGTCTAGTCTTGTCTGTCTAGTCTTGTCTGTCTAGTCTTGTCTGTCTAGTCTTGTCTGTCTAGTCTTGTCTGTCTAGTCTTGTCTGTCTAGTCTTGTCTGTCTAGTCTTGTCTGTCTAGTCTTGTCTGTCTAGTCTTGTCTGTCTAGTCTTGTCTGTCTAGTCTTGTCTGTCTAGTCTTGTCTGTCTAGTCTTGTCTGTCTAGTCTTGTCTGTCTAGTCTTGTCTGTCTAGTCTTGTCTGTCTAGTCTTGTCTGTCTAGTCTTGTCTGTCTAGTCTTGTCTGTCTAGTCTTGTCTGTCTAGTCTTGTCTGTCTAGTCTTGTCTGTCTAGTCTTGTCTGTCTAGTCTTGTCTGTCTAGTCTTGTCTGTCTAGTCTTGTCTGTCTAGTCTTGTCTGTCTAGTCTTGTCTGTCTAGTCTTGTCTGTCTAGTCTTGTCTGTCTAGTCTTGTCTGTCTAGTCTTGTCTGTCTAGTCTTGTCTGTCTAGTCTTGTCTGTCTAGTCTTGTCTGTCTAGTCTTGTCTGTCTAGTCTTGTCTGTCTAGTCTTGTCTGTCTAGTCTTGTCTGTCTAGTCTTGTCTGTCTAGTCTTGTCTGTCTAGTCTTGTCTGTCTAGTCTTGTCTGTCTAGTCTTGTCTGTCTAGTCTTGTCTGTCTAGTCTTGTCTGTCTAGTCTTGTCTGTCTAGTCTTGTCTGTCTAGTCTTGTCTGTCTAGTCTTGTCTGTCTAGTCTTGTCTGTCTAGTCTTGTCTGTCTAGTCTTGTCTGTCTAGTCTTGTCTGTCTAGTCTTGTCTGTCTAGTCTTGTCTGTCTAGTCTTGTCTGTCTAGTCTTGTCTGTCTAGTCTTGTCTGTCTAGTCTTGTCTGTCTAGTCTTGTCTGTCTAGTCTTGTCTGTCTAGTCTTGTCTGTCTAGTCTTGTCTGTCTAGTCTTGTCTGTCTAGTCTTGTCTGTCTAGTCTTGTCTGTCTAGTCTTGTCTGTCTAGTCTTGTCTGTCTAGTCTTGTCTGTCTAGTCTTGTCTGTCTAGTCTTGTCTGTCTAGTCTTGTCTGTCTAGTCTTGTCTGTCTAGTCTTGTCTGTCTAGTCTTGTCTGTCTAGTCTTGTCTGTCTAGTCTTGTCTGTCTAGTCTTGTCTGTCTAGTCTTGTCTGTCTAGTCTTGTCTGTCTAGTCTTGTCTGTCTAGTCTTGTCTGTCTAGTCTTGTCTGTCTAGTCTTGTCTGTCTAGTCTTGTCTGTCTAGTCTTGTCTGTCTAGTCTTGTCTGTCTAGTCTTGTCTGTCTAGTCTTGTCTGTCTAGTCTTGTCTGTCTAGTCTTGTCTGTCTAGTCTTGTCTGTCTAGTCTTGTCTGTCTAGTCTTGTCTGTCTAGTCTTGTCTGTCTAGTCTTGTCTGTCTAGTCTTGTCTGTCTAGTCTTGTCTGTCTAGTCTTGTCTGTCTAGTCTTGTCTGTCTAGTCTTGTCTGTCTAGTCTTGTCTGTCTAGTCTTGTCTGTCTAGTCTTGTCTGTCTAGTCTTGTCTGTCTAGTCTTGTCTGTCTAGTCTTGTCTGTCTAGTCTTGTCTGTCTAGTCTTGTCTGTCTAGTCTTGTCTGTCTAGTCTTGTCTGTCTAGTCTTGTCTGTCTAGTCTTGTCTGTCTAGTCTTGTCTGTCTAGTCTTGTCTGTCTAGTCTTGTCTGTCTAGTCTTGTCTGTCTAGTCTTGTCTGTCTAGTCTTGTCTGTCTAGTCTTGTCTGTCTAGTCTTGTCTGTCTAGTCTTGTCTGTCTAGTCTTGTCTGTCTAGTCTTGTCTGTCTAGTCTTGTCTGTCTAGTCTTGTCTGTCTAGTCTTGTCTGTCTAGTCTTGTCTGTCTAGTCTTGTCTGTCTAGTCTTGTCTGTCTAGTCTTGTCTGTCTAGTCTTGTCTGTCTAGTCTTGTCTGTCTAGTCTAGTCTGTCTAGTCTTGTCTGTCTAGTCTTGTCTGTCTAGTCTTGTCTGTCTAGTCTTGTCTGTCTAGTCTTGTCTGTCTAGTCTTGTCTGTCTAGTCTTGTCTGTCTAGTCTTGTCTGTCTAGTCTTGTCTGTCTAGTCTTTTCTGTCTAGTATTGTCCGTCTAGTCTTGTCTGTCTAACTTTTCGTCTAGTCTTGTCTGTCTAGTCGTGTATATCTAGTCTTTTCTGTCTAGTCTTGTCTGTCAAGTCTTGTCTGTCTAGTCTTGTCTGTCTAGTCTTGTCTGTCTAGTCTTGTCTGTCTAGTCTTGTCTGTCTAGTCTTGTCTGTCTAGTCTTGTCTGTCTAGTCTTGTCTGTCTAGTCTTGTCTGTCTAGTCTTGTCTGTCTAGTCTTGTCTGTCTAGTCTTGTCTGTCTAGTCTTGTCTGTCTAGTCTTGTCTGTCTAGTCTTGTCTGTCTAGTCTTGTCTGTCTAGTCTTGTCTGTCTAGTCTTGTCTGTCTAGTCTTGTCTGTCTAGTCTTGTCTGTCTAGTCTTGTCTGTCTAGTCTTGTCTGTCTAGTCTTGTCTGTCTAGTCTTGTCTGTCTAGTCTTATCTGTCTAGTCTTGTCTGTCTAGTCTTGTCTGTCTAGTCTTGTCTGTCTAGTCTTGTCTGTCTAGTCTTGTCTGCCTAGTCTTGTCTGTAACATATTATTCACCATCACCATATCCAGAACGCTTATAACTCAGTTGCATGGCACGAGCTGATGGAAGCACTAAAAGGATGAAAATAAGCAACATGCTTAGAAAAATATTAGATAATTATATACAGAATAGGAGAAATTATATAGGTGACAAGGGGAAATTAATGTTGTGCTGTGGGATCTTGTGGGGACAATGGGGTCACATGGGACCCCTGTGGGAACCCCACAATGGGACAAAGGGGACAATGGGGCAGGGACAATGAAACATATACTACCTGGCAAGAGCGCTGGCCTCACACGGTGTCTCTCGTATCGGTCTGTTTTCGTATAGTACAGTGCAAAAGGAAAACTAAATGTGTGTCCAAGGTCCGATGTCCATTTTTAGTTGCAAATACAACAGTATTTTACCATTGTCTTTTTGAAAACAATTTCCATTAAAATATGTAAACCTCGGTTTATAATATGCTCACCGATTGAAAGATCTCACTCTCTTGATACAACTCAATACAAATAGCTTTTCGCTCTGACTGTATCACATCCTCCCACTGTCGACTACACTGTTGGCTGGACAAGGATGAAGGGTGGTCCTTGGGACCTCGCTGTCGTCCCGCACAAGCCAAGAGGCCATAAACAATACTCGCATGATTGTAGATATGGTGGTGACTTGTACTTCGACCTTTATAGATCTATTGTACCCCACCCTCTTCCTCTAAGCTTTGGTGTACTTACCCATTTAGAGCGCCTCCTCTAATGATTGCCTCCTCCTGATTCCTTTAGGAATTTCAGGATCTGAGTGGGATTCAAGGACTGCAACTCCTCTCTGCAACTACTGTAACTCGTTCAGGCAGTGAGCCCCGAGGTATATCTGTCTTTTGCGGAGCAGTGCATTTGCAGTCACTCGCATGATTACTGTGGAACGTATATTCTGATGAGGTCTTACAGATTAAGATGCCGCAAGGGGTTAAAATAATTTGCTTCGTGGATAATATGGCCCTAGTAGCATGGGTTCAAAAAGAAGCAGAACTGATAGCACTGACATACCGTGCTACTGGACTCATTATCAACACGATTACGAAAATAAAGTTAACGGTTGAGGAGAAAAAGACGGAAGCGGTTGTACTATACAGGGTCAGGAAAATAAAGAGCATCAGACGAAAGTTGGGAACACAATAATCAAGACTAAACCTGGGGCCGTAAACCTGTAACCGGCCCTAAGCTACCTGGGGGTATGGGGCGACTATTATATGAGGATGGTGGATCATGTCACGCAAGCAGCAATAAAATGCGAAAAATCAACTACAGCCCTAACAAAACTGATACCAAGAATTAAGGGCCGTCTGTCTTCAAAAGAAAAAATCGAAGCACAGTCCATGTTCGCGCACTCCATCATGCTTTACGGCGCACAGCGATGAGGCGATACCCTTTATCGTAAAATCTATAGAAACGTACTGGGAGCACTACAGAAAACGAAAGATATCGAACTGTTTGAACGGAAGCTATAATGGCCATCGAGTCGCAAAAACCTTTACACAAAACGAACTAACCCAAATCGAAGAGAGCTTTGCTAAGAATAATTCCAGAGATTTCTTTGGAACCTTTAAGCAGGCACTCAGAAAATACGCTCCGCCAAGAATCCACTTCAGAGACTCACAAGGCAAACTGGCTTATAACGCCAAGGACAACTGCCAACTTTTGGCTCAGTACTTTAAAAATCTACTCAACTGTGACCCACCCAGCGAAGACTTCGACTATAAACAAACCACACCAAACTCGGACTCGCTTCCCCCTTCATTGGAAGAAGTTGGCCAGATCATTCAACTTCTTAAGAATAATTAAGCAGCTGGAGAGGACTCTATCGTTGCTGAACTGTGGAAAGGTGCTGGAAACAATGCCGTGCGCAAGCTTACCGAGAAATTACCGCCCGATTGGAAATCTGCTCTGATCCATCCGCTTCACAAAAAGGGAGATTTTACTGATCTAAACAATTACCGTGGAATTTCTCTCGTCCCGGTAACATACAAGATTCTCTCGAAGGCGTTAAAAATAAGTGCAGAAAATCAGTTGGATATTATACTGGGAGAATACCAGGGGGCTTCAGGAAGACCCAATCCTGTGTTGAACAGATCCTCAATCTTTAAAGTGTACTTGCATATTCCAAGATGAGAAACCGCAAAGTGGTAGTCACCTTTGTTGATTTTAGGAAGGCCTATGATTCCATTGATAGAGAAACGCTTAACAAAGTACTCCAGGAACTAGGGCTAGACAACAACACCCGCGGACTCGTCATAGAAACTTTGACCAAAACCCATTCCAAGGTTAAATTTAGAGGCGAGATTTCAGAAAGCCTTGAAATAAAAACTGGAGTGAGACAAGGTGATGGACTTTCCCCACTTCTCTGCAACTGTGTCCTTGAAAAGGTTATGAGAGAATGGCGCAAGGAACTGAACAATTTGGGTGCTCAGAGTGGTATCTACCTGGGACGTAAGAACGATGGACTGGTTGTAGATTGCCTGGCCTTTGCAGATGACATGGCTCTGTTTGCTGATTCTCTTGAGATGGCAACAATGCAGGTAAACTGCCTCAAAAACCAGGCTGCCAAAGTAGGTCTTCAAGTGTCGCTGGAGAAAACAGAATTCTTTACCAACATCAGAGAAGCAAACAGAGAGATGTTACTAGAACAGGGAAACATCAAAAGTACTGAGAAATGTAAGAACCTTAGCGAATGGATTGAACCTAACTTATCAGAAAGAGCATCATTATCCAAGGGAGTCAACAAGTTAGAACTAGTCTATCGACTGACTAAGAACACTTTCAATAAGAAATGCCTGTCACGCAACCTGAAACTTAAGCACTACACAAATCAGTCTTACGACCAGAAGCGATATATGCCATAGAATGTCTTTCCTTGAACCGAAGAGGTCTAGTAGAGAAATTGGAAATCAGAGAGAGGAGAATCCTCGGGAAGATCGTAGGCCCGGTAAAGGAAGATGGGGAATTCCGAAGGGATAACTCTGAGCTCTACAAACATACTGAGATGCTCTCTGACTGTGCAAGGAAAAGAAGGGTAGCTTTCTATGGCCACGTTGCAAGATTACCCCCAAACCGACTAACAAACCGTCTGTTCACCTTCTGACAAAACAAGAAGCTTCGTACCACTTGGCTGACAGAAACCGAGAAGGATATTAAAGAACTGGTAATAACAGATCTCAAAAATAGACAGTCTGTAAGACGCTCTGGATTTCAGGAAAAACCTCGAAGGAAAGGTACCCCCTGGACAGAAGAGATAAAGGAGTTACACCGGCAGAAGATGCGACAATACTGGGCGAAGGTCAAAGCAAACAGTTGAACAAGCGTGGTCGAAAGTAGGCCTATTCGAAAGAAGAAGATGAAGAGGAATGCACTCGCATACATAACTATATAAAGACTAGGGGTTTAGCGGATGAGTGTTGCGTACTCAGGCTAGTAAAGCTTCCTCCAGCCACAAGAAAAGTCTTGCCTGTCTAGTCTTGTCTGCCTAGTCTTGTCTGTCTAGTCTTACCTGTCTAGTTTTGTTTGTCTAGTCTTCTCTGTCTTGTCATGCCTGTGTGTACATAAAGCGTATCCTATGGCCCATAGCCAATTGCTTGGTGAATATGTGCTTCTTCGAAGTTAGTCGTCTATCCAGATATATTCCAAGGTACTTGGCGTAATCCTCTTGTGGGAAGGGTATTTTGAAAGTGACGGGGGACATGTTCCTTTCCTATTAGTGAAAGTTGCCTGATCAGAATTAGTTTCATTGGCGTTGATTCGCCAGTCTTTGAGCCATTTGGTTACACTATCGAGACTAGATTGAAGTTTTTGTGCTGCAATTTTTGTCTGGTGAAGTGTCCACTAAGAGAATTGCTGTGTCATCAGCAAACGTTCCAGTGACCACTCCCTCGGTCGTTGGGAGGTCGGTCAGAACTTACCTGGCTACAAAATGAAGAAACTGTAATAAGGGCCGAGTAAAAAAAAAAAATGGTGGGAACTATTTGATGAACGAACTAAACAACTTCAGAGACTCAATCACGTAGTAACTAGTCTCAAAACTCACCTAGAGAGTTAGACAAGCTATATGCGAGCATAGTTAATAATTTTATAACAAGCCACATAAGCTACGTGTGTAACCTAATATAAACAAATAAATAAGCTATATGCCAGCATAGTGTCTTATTGACTGATTGTGTTCTGGCCACTAGTGTTCTCGCATAGTGATCAAACAAATAGGCGTTACAATATTGTCTGTCTAATCGGGTTTGTCCAATCTTGCTGGACAAATAAAATTGAACAGACCCGACTGGACAAGTCTTGTCCGTCCAGTCTTATCTATCCAGTCTTATATACCCAGTCTTCTCTATTCAAGACTAGTCTGTTCAATCCTGTCCGTCTATTCTTGTCTGGTCTTGTGAATATAGTTTTTCCTGTCTAGAATCGTCCAATCTTGTGAAGATATCTTATTGTTTCTCCTAGAATATACATATAGAGAGAAACAAAAGGAAACTGAAATTAGACATACTATGAAAGATTTAATTAATTTATTTACTTTAATTTAAATTATTTACTCAAACAATATTCCAATATTCCGTTTTCCTTTAAACATCAAATGTTATTATCTATTTACGCAAATGACAGATAAATATAAACAATTTTAGTTTTATTTATAGAATCATTTCAACCTTTTTTTTTGTTTTGGGTCAAAACACTATTGTTGTTGCATTTTCACTTTTTTAACTTTTTTACGAAATACAAAAAATGTCGAAATACTTATACAGAGATCGCGTGAAGATTTACGCTTTATTATATTCGGTTTCTACGTGTTCAGTAAATAATCCTAGATAACAACAATATATGAAGATGAAAACACTATGCAACACACGTGGAATATATTAACATGAATTAATTCCAATTATTCCGCGATGAACTGAAGTCGTTTTAGATTGATTTCGCTTCGGTTCCGTTTGTTCTTTTTACGCACGAATTTTGCATTAGAACAATGTCTTATTAACAAGACGTTGAATTCCACAAATTTATTTGCATATTTTTTTCCATAGCAAGATACATACCTTAATATAGCAACAATGTAATTGTAATGTACTGTGTAATAGGAACCCGTTGAATTTTTTCTTGGATTTATTTACAACTTATTTTTATTTTGAATTACCGATGTATAATATGCATTGTTAAGAAAGGCGAACATGGGCTCCCGTTTAAGAAGGGTGTTGTTAAGCCCAATACATGAAAAAGGGCATCCTATATAAACCAGGAGTGGCGTTGCGGACCTTGTGCCATTTTTTTTTAATTTTCACGTTTTGAACCGCTGACGTGCCAGGTAACTTTTACTATGAATGAAAATTTCTGGTAGTGAAAATCAGTTAGCCTGAATATAACACGTGTTGCACAAAAGTACATTGAGAAACTTAAAAATTTCTTTTACAAAATTAAAAGGTTTAAGTTTAAGCGGTTTAGAAGACACGCGTGAGAAATAGTTGCCAATACAATTTCCCTATGTGTCATAGGTTCGCTACCGCGCCAGAACAGTTGTTTATAGCATAAACGATTGTTTTTTTCCCTGTAAGTAATTCGGATGTTCTTCAAGATGACATACTTAATTTTTGAAATCGCTTTGTGAAATAATAAAGCACAAAAAATAGTGAAAATCATCAACATCCTGAAGTCTATAGAGGTTATGATATTTTAGTATGAATAATATGTTGCACAAGATATCTTAGATGTCGCCATCGCTTGTTGGGTATTTAAATACCCTATCATTAGTTTAAGCTCGTGGTCACTAAAATTCAAATCAAAATTATTTGTTGACAAAGAAAAATATTGTATGCGAAATATATTTATTACTCGATCATAGACTTACAGGTGCTAATTAAAAGTAACAGGTGATAAAATGATTGATAATTTAATTTCAATAAAACGTTTTTATATTTAGGGAAAAGGAGATGATTTAATATTTTATTCCCTCATTTTCTGTAATATCCAGTAATCATTAGCATAATAAATTGTAGAGTCGTAAAGTTATAAATAGTATCCGTAAATTACGCTAGGAAGGTTTTTACACCGTGACGTTGCACAAATATAAGTGTGCACAGAATAAAATATCTTTGTTACTTTTTTTGCGAGCATTTTACGCGCAAAATTTTATTTATTTTATCAATAAATTCCTATTATTTATAATTTACGATCGCAATTATTTTCTGCTTTGGGAATCCGTTGAAGCTAATATATTTTCTGGAATATCATCTGTTTGGGATTCCGCAACAAGTGTTTGGAATGAAATTTTGTGTCGCGTAAATTCTAAATACATATTATTATTATTATTAAATAAATCTATTGTACAATTAAAATAAATGATTCATTTTGATGATATTTTTTAAATAGGATGTTATGGTAATTTTATTCTATACATATTTTCTATAATTAGAATGAATAGTTTAATTAAGTTGATTTGAAGAAGTTTTTTTAGTATCTTAATTATGCAGCCAGTAATTAAGTTATAAATATTTATTGTTTAGTAACTTCTGTTTTTATCCCTATAAAAATGTTTACATTGTAGACAAACAATAAACACACTTGTAAACATAACATCTATAATTTCAATTATACTTTAAATTATAATTACTTATTTATAATGTTTATATTTTTACAGATTTGTTAAAGTTCTTGATAAATTCTTGAATGTTACGAATCATAATTCATTTTTTATATTTCTTTAATTCCATTAATATAAAATGATTAATTTGTTACTGTTAGTGGCAATACAGATTATTATTATTATTAAAAGGATTAGACAGTACAAGTCTACACTAGACTATGTAAGGCTTGACCATACTAGACATTACTATACAATACTAGACAAGATCAGACAACACTAGACATGGCCATATATGACTACACAAGACTAGACATGACCATATGTGACTACACAAGTCTAGACATGACCATATATGACTACACAAGACTGGACGGGCACAACAACGGGCTGAAACAAGGGTCTCCAAATGCTCTTCAAAATAGCGCTGGAGAAAGCCATACGAGCGGCAAATCTAAAGCTGGCAAAATTAAAGTGGAGATGTACACTAATGATAGACCAAAACTTCCACATGCCTTTGCGGATGATATCGATGAGATGGCCATGTCAGTTCTTAAAGTCAAAGTACAGTTCATCAAGATAGAAAAGGAAACACTTAAAATGGGATTAGCCATAAACGAAACTAAGACCAAATACATGTACGTATCAAGGCAGGCTCAAAGGGATCGTATAGACAGGAATGTGACTATTGGAGATCTTAATTTCGAGAGGGTGAATAGCTCAAAATATCTAGGAGCGTTAATAACGGCCGATAATGACATAACAGAAGAGGTCAAAGCCAGAATTCAGAGTGGCAACCGATGTATGTATGCTTTGGACAAAACACTGAGATCCAAACGTATTAGTAGGAGAGCCAAAATACGAATCGACAAATCGATAATACGACCGGTGGTTATGTATGGTTGGGAAACGTGGACACACAAACGATAGCGAACGAAAATTGAGAGTTTTCGAGCGGAAGGTACTCCGGAGAGTATTTGGGCCGATACTGGATCCAGTCCATCTTGTCCACAGTACTAGAAAAAATAGGGAACTCACTGAGTTGTACAAGGAACCCGATATTGTAAATGTGATCAAAGGGATGAGATGACCAGAAAAGACTAGAGAAGACCACACACGACCAGACAATTCCAGACAGGACTATGTAAGACCAGGCAAGGGCAGACAAGACTAGACAACATCAGACAGGATCAAACAATACCAGACATAACCAGACAAGACCAACCAATTCCAAACCCATTCCATGTAAGACCAGACTAGGCAAGACCAAAAAACACGATATAAAACCAGTCAACACTAGGCAAGACCATATGACATGACCAGACAGGACTCACCAAGACTAGACATGACCAGACAAGACGAGACAATAACAGAAAAGACCGGACATGACTAGTCAAGACAAGACCAGTCAAGACAAGACCACCCAAGACCAGACCAGATCAGACATAACCAGAATCAGAGAAAACCATAGAAGATCAGGCAAAATCAACTAAATCAGACAAGACTAGATAAGACCAGAAAGGAACAGACAAGACCAGACAAGTTGTGTCATGACTAGACAAGACCAGAAAAGACAAGACATGATAGACATGACCAGGCAAGACAAGACCTGACAAGACCTAAGAAGACCAGACCAGACAAGATGGGTGCGACATGGCGAGATAAAACCATAAAAGACCAGACAAGACCAATTATTACCAGAAAATTCTAAGACTAGATAAGATCAGACAAAACCTGACAAGCCGTCTCAATACTAGGCAAGACCAGACAAGAAGAGACAAAACCAGACAAGACCAGACCAGATCAATCAAGACCGGACAATACCAGACAAGACCAGAAAAGACCGCCCAAAACCAGACAGGACCCGAGAACACTAGAAAACACCAGGCAAAACTAGACAAGAGCAGACGAAATCAGACAGGACCAAGCAAAACCAGACAAGATCAAACCAAACCAGATAAAATAGAAACAGAAAAGATGAGATAAAACCATGGACGACCAAGCAAGACCAAAAAAGTCAGACCAGACCAGACAAGACCAGACAAAACCAGACAAGACCAGACAAGACAATACCAGTCAAGATCAAACAGTGCTATGAAAGCCTGAGAAGACCAGACAAGACCTAATAAGACGAGACTAGACCAGAAAGGACCAGACAAGACCAGATAAAACAAGAGCAGACAGGATCAGACAAGATGAGACAAAACCCGACAGGACCATAAGGATCAGTCAATACTTAATAAAACTGTACAAGGTTGAACAAGACTTGGCAAAGTTAGGAGGGTCTGGAGGAATCAAGGGGTGATTGTACAAGGGGTGATATCACAAGTCTAGACAAGAATAATCGGTGCTAGACAAAACTAGTCAAATCTAGGCATGACCAAACAAGATTAGATAAACTTACGCAAGAATTGAGAAGACTAGAAATTTCCCGACTGTAATCACAATAGAACGGATTATTTATTATCCAACCTGGAAATAATTTTGTAGTCGATAGTAGAATTTTTCTTTGTGCGGTTTTTTTTTACTTTGTTTGTTCTTGTCCGGTATTGTCTGGTCTTGTTTGGCCTTGCCTGGTTTTGTCTCATGTTGTCTGGTCTTGTCTAGTCTTTTCGAATCTGTTCTTGTATAGTCATGTCTTGTCTAGTCTTTTCGAATCTGTATATGTCCCCATCTTTAATCAAATCAGTAACACAAATAGAAGAAATGTGGTATGTCTTAAAACCTTATCCAAAATACGAGCCAAAAGTACTTTATGCACCAAAAGACAATAAAGAAAGAATGGATGACGAAAGAAATTCTTCAGCTAATGGAACTCAGCAGACACGCTAAATAGCTATATACCACCAGATATAAAGAGATCCATAAAAAGAAAAGACTGCAAATAAGACTGGCTAAGGAAAGATGATCAACAGCTAAATGTGATGAAATTGAACAACTGGATTCCATACATGTAAATTTAATATGCACCGCAAAGTAAAGGAAGTGACGAGAACCAACAGGTAAAAAAACGCCATCAAGTTTAACTGATGATAATGGCATACTTGTCACAAACGAAATTGAAGTCACAAACAAAGCGTAGGTAAGAGAAAAGTATGTACAAGAACTTTTCAATGACACCAGATCTAACCACCTTAATATTACCGCTGCTAGTAACGACGGACGAAAAGCCATAACATCAATGAAGAATGCGAAAGCAGCCGGACCAGATAACGGCCACTCTGAAATGATTTAGTTAAGTTGCAACTCGCAACCCAGAATTCCTGAACATCATCACTGACTTATTTAATCAAAGCTACAATACAATCTTTGTTTCAATCCCCAGAAGACATCTGCGAGGAATTGCGACGAACAGAGCCCCTTAGAGAAAATGCGAGGTCCGGGGCAATTGATATTTGCAGGCCGCCTCCTACATCCGTTGAGAAGTAAAAAAGGGGAAGAAAAAATTATAATTTCTGTTATAGTATTAAATATTTATTGAATAAGTAAATGTACTTAACAAATGCATTTCGCGCTTTAGCATCAGCAAATTCGATTATAATTCGATTGGAATCTTGGAAAGTGAGGCCCCTTAAACCATGAGGCCCATGGCAAGCCCCCTTACAGGGCCTGGCGACGAATATAGACTGATCAGGCTAATGAACCACGTTGTCAAGATATTTTGTCAGATACGTTGTCAAGATCGTACATGCCAGCATCTATCGTAGTTGTGTGGGAGAGACGCAGTTTGACTTTTGGAATGCGCTCGGAACAAGATAAGCCATATTCACAGTCCAAATCATGATACAGAGGTGTAGAGACATGGTACGAGATGTACTCGTTTGTTTCATTGACTTTACCAAAGCGTTTGATATCGTATAACATGATACATTGATCCCGGTGTTACAGGAAACCGGCATAAAGATAAGAAATACTTATCTGAAGAGAATATCTCGAGAATTATATTATAGAGAATTATCTCAAGCTGGTATTGGCACCAGACGTCTGCCATAAAGGTGGACAACATCATCTCGCAAGAAGTACCTATGCATCCGGAGAGGCGTGAGGCAAGTTGGGTACTATCTCCAATCTTGTTCAACATATACTCTGGAAAATTTTCCAAGAAGCTTTAAACGCAAAGGAAGGTATTAAGATGAATGGCGAAAACATCAATAACATACGGTATGCTAATGATACCATCATAGTAGCAAACACGTTGGAGAGCCCACAGATTGTAATAAACAAGGTCAAAACCACAGGCGAACGGTATGGACTCAGATTAAGACAAAATAGATGGCGAATCTGAAAACGAGCGCCCACAACAAGATACACTAAAGGTGTGTTCACAGTGACACACTGGTCATACGTACGCAACGTATGCGATGCAACGTGAGAGAATTGGTGTGCACACTCGTAACGCGTATGCAACGTAAATTTTGCATCAGACGCTGTTGTAATTTCTCACAAGGTGCACTAGTGCGTCTGTAAGTCATGTTTTCTGATCCTGATAGCGAATTTGAGGATGATTAATTGAGTTTAATAGTTTTAAATGAATATTTCCGCACCACAAAAACAAAAACTAAAGGTAAGAAGAGAAGATATTGGGTTCATGAGATAAATAATCAAAGAGAAAAAGTTAGAGAATACCATACATTAATGCAGAAACTGTAATCTGTTGAAGAACGATTATTTATATACTTTGGCATGTCTAAAATACAGTTTGAGGAGAACGCTTGCATCAAAGATCTATTTGTTTATGACGTGCTACGCATAAGTTCTTGAAACACACTGATCACACGCGTGGATATCGTACGAACACCTTTCCCCTCTACCTTCCCACGCCGATCTGGACATCCCAGATCGACGTTGCGTGTGTGGCGTGTGATTGGGTTGCATATGATAAGTGTGTTTCTAGGGCATAGTTTTTCACAGTCCAGATATCGTATTGCGTTGCATACCAGTGTGTCTCTACTTTAATGCTTGGCAATGAACGTGTTGAGAGAGTAGAAAAATGTGTCTACCTGGGTACCCTCATAAATGAGGACTAGGATTACTCCAAAGAAATTCGTGCAAGAATAGAACACACCAGATCTACTTTCTACAAACTAAAGAAAATGTACATCTCCAGCGAAAGGTGCTATATCATTGTTGTTCTCCTATTTGGCATGGAGGCCTGGACATTGACATAGGCGACGTAAAATAGGCTAGAGGCTTCCGAGTTATGGATATATAGGACATATCTTGCGCATATCATAGATTCATCATATCACAAATGAAGAAGTACAAGCACAAGTGAAGGCTGCGGGAGGAGGTCCAGGTCCTATTAGGACTGCGGCACCATTAAGAAGAAAATATAGATACTACAGATTCTTTTTTATTACCTTTCATATTTAAAAAAAACAACACTAGATTTTCCATTTTATTGAACTAGCAAATATTTTCCTTTGTGCAAATGAACTTATTTACAAAGTTTAAAATTGTACTATTAGTAAAGCTATTTTGGAAATACATTTCTTTAGCTTTCTATTCATGTAAATAGTAAAAATATGATATTTTAAAAGAATATAATAAAATAGAATATAATATTTTAAGCTCTTGTGCAATTTTGTAATGTTAGATTGTTATGTAAAATGTCACATCGACGACATTTATAAACAAAACAACAAATATACTTGTTATGAATTATCTACAGGTTGCTTGAATTCTGTTTACAAGCGAAAGTAATCATTTGTCACGCTAGGCTGAAATTGCATCTAAATCTACTCATCATTACAAATGTTTCAAAAAAACAAAATTAATAACTAAATTTACCATAATTTGTTGAATTATAATGTTTCCTTTGTATGTAAACAATCATCTTAATAATAATTGCTTAATTTACCTCTTCAATACACGCTAATAAAGATTAATAAACGAGATTCCGTTAATGTATTTTAATTTAAAACTGGAAACAGCTTAAAAAATGCTAACAAATGTTATAACAGGAATAAGAAAATGTATTTCTTCACTATTAGTTTTGACTAAAAATATCACTTGCCAATTTTAGTAACTTTGATTTTTGTTGTAATTTTTTATAAATCATTTCTGTATAAATTTCGTGTGCTTTTATTCAATCAATCATTAATTAATTTTCCACATGCATAGACTAGGAAAACACTAATCATATCTCGATGTTTCTTAAAGCCAAGTGCGAAGCTTGAAAAATGTGAGTTTTGAAATTTCTATAATTATCATTTATTCTGTAAGCCCAATTTAAAATTGAAAATCGCCAAGACAAGACAATCGTTTCATAGTCAAACAACTAATTTAATTCAGTAATTTCTTTGTTCAATTTACAGGATGATTTTTTTCAAATCAACTAAAACGTTAAAAAAATATTCAAGAACGGCAATACATACAGAACTGACATTGCTTGCTTTAACAATAAAACATACAACTGACCTTACTCATTGTACATATCGTGTACAAACACGAATAACTAATACGAATCGATCCGCAAAACGTAATTAAAACCCTAAAAATAAACGTGAAACGAGGCGAATCCACCAGCAACGTTACACATTCAATCACGCTTTTTCCTCTGTTATGTATGTTGAATACAGTCTGCAAAAAACAGAATCCACGTGAATTCTATAGACACATCTCGTAACAGAAGTTATCTAACAACGTGAAATAAATTCCAAATGAATTATTTATCTTTTGCGATGAACAGAACGATTGTTATATTGTAATTGTTTTACTGGCCTCACTATATTTCAAATGGATATCCGATATTTTTCCGTCCGTATGTAAATTGTTCCAAAGGTAATTGATTATAAATTATATTTTTTAGTAATTTATAAGAGAGAATAATTAAATGAATTCTGTTTGTACTCTGATAGTTTGCTGGTTCATAAGAATAGTTAGACAAGGCTAGAATTAAAACTAGATTTATTAGATTATTTCAATACGATATTATAATAGGCTAAATATAATAAGCAAAAAATCCGAAAAAATGTGAAAATAATTTAAAACAGCCTGTTAATATTAAGCTACGTACACGCGGCATAGAAAACAAGCGTATAATCCTGCTATAGTTTGACTATAGCTGTGTGACTGCCTAGTATAGTCCAAACTATGGAAGGGCTATACAGTAGTTTTCTATATTGTGTGTACGTAGCTTTATACAAGTTCCTGGTTTCTATATAACTTGATAATGTTGGAGAAGCAGTAGCTGATAAAGACGTTTTAGAATGGTTAGGTTAGGTTATGTTAGGTCAGCTTTTACCAAGTTTATAATGAGATGATCTTTTCTGGTATTCTCTGGTTTAGCGGGTCTATTCTGGTTTTGTCTCGTCTTGTCTAGTCTTGTCTAGCCTTGTCTAGCCTTGTCTGGTCTTGTCTGGTCTTCTCTCTTCTTGTCTGGTATTGTCTGGTCTTCTATGGTCTTGTTTGGTCTTGTCTGGAATTGTCTGGTCTTGTCTCTTCTTGTGTCTGGTCTTCTCTCATATTGTCGGGTCTTGTCTGGTATTGTCTCATATTGTCGGGTATTGTCTGGTCTTGTATGATCTTGTCTTGTCTTGTCTGATCTTGTCTGGTCTTGTATGGTGTTGTCTAGTCTTGTCTGGTCTTATTTGGTCTTGTCTTGTCTGGCCTTGTCTGGTTTTGTCTGGTCTTGTATAGTTTTATCTGGTTTCGTCTGTTCTTGTCTGGTCCTGTCTGGTCTGGTCTCATTTTGTCGGCTCTTGTCTGATCTTTTCTGGTATTAGTTGGTCAGGTCCTGGTTTTGTCTAATCTTTTCCGGTTTTATCCGATCGTGTCTGGTTTTGTATCAGCTTCCTTAGTTTTATCCTTAGTCCGGTCTTGTCCTACCTTGTCCGGTCCTGTTCTGTCATATCTAGTTTTGTCCAGTGTTTTCCAGGATAGTGTATTGTTGTCTATTCTTATCTAGTGTCGTTGAGTCTTATCCTACCTTGCCTGACCTTGTCTGATTTAGTCTACACTTGTTTTGTCTGATTAATCTGGAGAATATTAAAATGTTTCTTGATTATAAATTAAACTCAATTAACTATAAGGTAAAAACCTTGAGCCGTGAAAATGTCATCGCGTGTTTCCTAATCTGGAAAGCTTAATAATGAGAGTTATCTATTTCCTATAGGGCATCTTTTGTTTGGAGATTTTGTCAAAGCTTAGTCATGGTTATTTTGGTTAATACACGGTGCAGATAAGATCAGAAAACCGTAGGAAACGAAATCTCCGTGTAAATTGGAGGGTATTTGAAAATTAATGTTTGCATGTTGCCGACGAAACGCAACCTGTTAAATAAAAAAGTAACATGCATGTTGCGGCTTACACTTACTTCAAGTGGGAAGTGTAAAATGTTTCACCATTATATTTATGAGATAAGAAACCGAGATAAATTGAACTATATTCCCGGCTGTTACTTTGTATTATTTTCACATATTTTGCTTACATTTACTTATTGGAAAAGATCTACGAAATTACTTCTTGGTCGATTACCCTTTGTCAACATTCAAGCGTTTACAATAAATGTTTATTATCTGTCTTTTATTATCCGCTTTCGTTTTCTTATACTTCTGCGTCTTGTTTAGTATTTATAGATCTATAATTAATATTTTAATTATCCATTAATCCAGTAATAGATTAAGTGTTTCTCATAATTTGAATTTCCGGAAGAAACGTAATTGAAAATTCTGTTTATATTCGAGCGAGTCTCACTTAACACGCCATCAAATTTTGCATTTTATGGCATTCTACCTCATAAATCTAATTACTCTATATTTGCTATATTTGCCCTATAATGACTTTCTTCGTATATAGATGACAATATGTTAATCAGCCACATGTCTTCGCAGACTAGACAAGACTAAGAAGAGGGCTTTGCTACTTCTTCTTGTCTACTCTAGTCTTGTTTATTCGTATTTAGTCATCTCAAGTTTGGTTTAGTTTTGTGTAGGCTTGTCTCGTCTTGTGCAGTGTTGTTTGTTCTACTCCGGTCTAGTCTAATTTGGTCTATTTTTGCTTTTTTCCTATCTATCCATGTGGTTTTTTCCGTGTACTACTTTTGCCTAATCTTGTCCGCTCTTTCCTAGACTTTTTCCTAGACATAATCTTATCCGACTTGTTCATTTTTGTTCAATCTTGTCCAGACTTGTCCAACCTGTCCAGTCTTGTACACACTTATCCAGCCTTGTCCAGTTTTGGTCAGTCCAATCTTGCTTAGTTTTATCTAGTCTTGGCTATTCTTGTCCAGTTTTTTCAGTTTAATCTTTATAGTTTTCATATGTCTTATCTAGTCTTCATTAGTATTTCTTTTGTAGTATTTTTTGGGAAAATAATTGAAAATAATACTAGTAATACTTGTAATAATAAAAACCTCGACATAAGATTGGTCAAATCTATTCTTGTCTACCCTTTGTTTAGTTTCTTCTAGGGATTTCGTAATTCTTATCGTCTTGTGTAATTTTTGGTTGAACCATACTAACTATAGATACAATCATACAAACTTATTAAAGCGAGATATGGCTTCAATATATGAATATATTCAACCTGTTAAATTAGCTCTATAATATTAAGTCTTAATAAGACTATGAACAAATCTCATGTTGAAACAACTACTTCCTGGCTAATATCACACAGGATATAGAATTATACAACCGAGATTTGCATGTTATTACTAGTCCCTGTCCATTTTCATGGCACTGATAGAAATAGAGAAATAACGTTGTTTTTAAGATCATTTCTTTCTATTTAAATTAAATGAATACACTTACTTGAACACCTCGTGTATGACTGGCGAGGTTAGGTTTTAATTTGACGTTTGTGTAGAATGGTATGAACTTAGTTGCAGGTTATTGATTTAAATGATAATTGAATATTGGTGAAACCATAGTAATTATAGATACAATCATACAAACTTGTCATACAAGTGAAATATAGCTTTTTATGTGGGGGTCGTTTGGCTGCAAAACCTTTCTGCACTGCGGCCAACTTGATCTATTGTTACAAATACTCTCCCAGGAATTCAACTTCGTGAACGAAGAATATTCCTGAGAGGCTTGATACTCAGCTCCTAGGTGGTCATTGTTGCCACCCCGAAGTGGGCAAGCCTTATGTGTGCTAGCGCTACACAAGTGCACATTATGTGTTCAGTTTCTTCGTCTGATTCACATAATCTATAGGCAACTTCATCTACCTTTCCCATTTTGTGTAGGTGATATCTCACCGGAAAATGTCCTGTGAGTATGCCTACCAAAGATCTGATTTCTCTTCTAAAGAAGCTTAGCACCTGCTGCGTTTTTTTGCGGCAGAATAGTTTATGAGCATTTTAGCTTGCCTCTGTCCTGGTGTGTTCTTTCAGTAGGTTTGTTTTTGCTCTTCTTCCCATTTTTTAGCCCCCTGCCTTACGTGGGCCTTTGTAAGCCCACAAGTTGGCTCCGGGCCATAGAAGGGAGCCTCGGCCCTGCTTTTGGCGAGTGCGTTGGCAATTTCGTTCCCATATATGCCCTGGTGATCCGGTGACCACATTAGCGTGAGTCTGTTACCTGTCACCAGTTGCTTCAGAGTTTGTTTACAGTTCCAGGTTAACTTGGAATTAAAGTTGTGGACTTTTAAATTCCTTAGAGCTACGTGGCTGTCCGTTAGGATGTAGATTTGCACTTCTTTAAGACGTTTCTTTAGGCAGATTTGTGCGCATTTGGATGCGTGTACCACATGGACGCTTTGTCTTTCAGATGTTCGATTCTTTGAACACTGCTTTGGCTGTCATTAATGACCACTTCAACGGCTGTGTCAAAGTCGTATTCTATAGATATCGTGTTCCAGGGATGCTTCAGAAATTCCTTTCCGCTTATTTCCATGTATTTCTGAGTAGGCGATGAACACCTTAGTGTCATAGCACTGAGAAGACCTTGTTTTTCTACCTGTTTGTGCAGTGGGAGTAGGTCCAACAAAGCTTCCTTTGCTGTGGTTGGAGTAGATTGCATCGCTCCTGTTATACCCAAGCACGCGAGCCGTTGAAGCTTTTGTATCATGCCTTGGGTCTTTTTTTCCTTTGTTTTGTACCACCATAAGAGTGAACCGTAGTTGATAATCTGTCTTTCCACTGCTGTGTAAGACCATAGGACCATTTGAAATATAGCTTAAATATATAAGAATATTCAACCTGTTCGTAGCTCTATAATATCAAGTCTTATTAGGACTATGAACAAATATCATTTTTAAACAACTATGTCCTGGCTAATATCATACAGGATATTGAGTTATACAACAGAGATTTGCATGTTATTACTAGTCAAATAAGAACAAATAGTCAAATATACGTAAATAAGATTGTTTTTAAGATCATTTCTTTTTATTTAAATTAATTTATTTATTGTGAAATTTTAGATAAGTTATGATGGACGTGCGTTTGTTTTTAGCTAATTTCGTACTCATTTTTTCTAGGTTGGTTTAGTTTCATCCAGAATCCAAACAAATACAATATAGTTAAATAACATTAAATTTGGAATTATTTTTAATAGTTTATATATAATTTTCTAATTAGAGTGTGTTACTGAACGGTGACGTCTTTATTGGTAATGTTAGAACAAATATCTCTGTTTCGCAAATCACCTTACCAGATTACAAACTGATTACATCCAACGTGATGGATAAATGAGTCGTTCAGAATTAAAATCGGCTAGTTGATGTTGTGAATCTGCGGAAATTGCCAACATGTTATTAAAATATATATATAAAAGAGCTATATGATAATTGAATATATGGGTGAAACTAAACTAATTATAGATACAATCATACCAACTTATTTCGAAAATTCGACAATTCAATTATTTTTTTGCATTTTATTATAGTCTGGGGTCCTGAGGGTGTGTCTCGAAAATATTAATTTGAAATTCGTAGAACTCCCATAGTTACAAAAGCTTAGGCTGCGGCGCGTTGAGGCGCGGCACTTATAACGTCGCCTGTTATACCTCGACCGGTTGTCTATTGTTTACCCGGTATACCGGGATTTCCTCCTTTCTGGTCCCCCCTTGCAGTCCAAGATCCAAGGACGAATTATCAGTATACTGTTGAGTTTTGAACGAAATAGACGTACGTATTCTAAAAATGGATCGAAAAAGCAAACGAGGTAGTCATGCACGTAAGCCGACACCAAAAAAAAGACCAATTCGAGGAAATCGACACACTTTCGAAGCTGATACTGAGTATACTAGTACGACAGTGAAAAAAATTAAAGATACTGGGGAGACGACTTTTGTATGAACAGAGAACACGGTTATAGTATTCTTAACTTTTTCTCTGTCTTCTCAGCTATCGGTGCACTTGTAATGTGTAAGAAGTGTGAAGGCGATATAGCTTTTAGTGAAGCAAGTCCTCGTGGTTTGGGCTTCAAAATAGCAGTAAAGTGCAACTGTGGTGTGCATTATATCAACTCATGTCCTCCGATTGATAAGGCTTTCGAAGTAAACCGTCGAATAGTTTTTGCCATGCGACTGCTAGGCATTGGTTTCAAAGGAATCGCTCTATTCGGTGGCATAATGGATCTTTGTCAAGGACTTTGTCGAAATACATATTACGCAAGTCTGGAAAGAGTCAAAGAGTCTACGACACCGTAACGAGAAAAGCATCCGAGGAAGAGAAGGAAGAAAACGCTAAGAAAGGTAATCCGTCGGAATTGACCGTGTCCGGGGACGGAACGTGGAAGAAAAGAGGCTTCTCTTCGCTGTTTGGCATCAGCACTCATCGGAAATATATTCCAATCGGAATATATTCCAATAAACTCCAATAACACAGTCGTGAAATCAAGTTTTTGCCAATCATGCAATTTATGGAAAACTAAGTCTGATACAGTCGAATATAAAAATTGGAAAAGTGATCACGATGTCGTGTGCACGATAAATCATTGCGGTTCTGCTGGTAAAAGGGAAGTGGATGCAGTGAAAGAAATGTTCGAGCTATCAGTCGAAAAATTCCAAGTGAAATATAGAAGATATGTAGGAGATGGGGATAGTAAAACCTACAAAGCTCTTGTAGATAGTATGGTATGTGGCGAAGACTTTATCATTGAAAAAAAAAAGAATGTGTAGGCCATATGGAAAAATGTATGGGGACGAGATTACGTAATGCGAAGAAAAAGAACAAGAACGTCGGCGGGAAGCCATCTGGAAAATTGACAGATAAAGTCATCAACGAACTCACTACGTATTACGGCTTAGCAATACGCAGAAATGCAGATTCAGTACCAGAGATGAGAAAAGCTATATGGGCCACATTTGGCCACAAACGTTCGACCGATAGTGATCCACACCATGAAGGCTGCCTAAAAAACCTAACCTAACCTAACATTCAAAATAAAATTGTAATGTTTACCATGTTTAACTAGTTTACTTTATTCATGTAAAATCCAACCTTATCTAGGTCTGTCTATTTTCATCTAGTCTTTTGTTCACTCATCTCATTTCCAATCTCTTTTAATCTATCGAACCTCTTTAGAAATCCACTATCTTTTAAATTTGTCACACTTAGCTAATTAATTAATATTCGTTCATTACAATTCCAAAGTAGAATTTAGTTCAATATTGTTTTTTGCGTTTTGCATTAATCTCTTTTTAATTTGGTTTAATTATCGAGTAACAAATTGTAATTTAAAGTTATTAAATTGTAGTTGGATATTTTTCTCTTTTTCCATATTAATATTTATTTGTTTGTTTTCAATTTATTGACGTTTTAATTGGTGTAACTGAAAGTAATGTCCGTTATTATTTGTATTAATAATGTTACTATTTTGCGTAACTAGTTTTTGGTTTTGTTTCAGTATGTATGCTAAATTTCTAAATTTACATGTATTCGGGTTACAGGTAAAAGTTTATCGATAGTATAAATTTATCTAATAAATTAGTAGTTAGACATACAAGACTTGACACATCATTCAAGCAACACATTATAAAGGCTCTCAAAGGGGCTGCTGCTTTATCGAGGCTCATGCCAAATGTGAAAGCTAAGACCTTTTTAGACCGTGCAGCAAAAGCAGACTATTGTGGTCAGTCTCACAATCCGCTATGCTATATGCGGCTCCGGTCCGAGCCAGCAAAATTAGAGTGAAGACACTAAACAACAAGATGGTATCAGAACAACGAGGGCTAGCATTGAGAATATGTAGCGCATTTAGAACAGTGTCAAGGGAGGCTGCCTTGGTTATCGCTGGCATACCTTCTATTGACATCATAGTGCTAACAAGACTTATAACTCACGATGGCAACAAAACAACTAGATCCGAGGGAAAAATTGCTGCTTCTGCCAACATTTTTGTGGAATGGCAACACGACTGGATCTCAGGTAGCAATGGACAGTGGACAAGAAACCTAATTAGCGATAGGTTAGGGATAAAATGCTAGGCAACTATGGGTGCTTTAGGGACTACCGGTACGGGATAGGAAAAGCTTCTGCCTCTGCGAATATTGTGGGGAAGAAGATGGTGTTGCTTACACCTTATTCACCTATGGTAGGTGGCACGCAGAGAGTAAACTTGAAAATAAGTTCGGAGAAAGAACGATGGTAGACGACATGCTTGTCTCTATTAAAAACACCACAATCATGGCTAATGGAAGGGGGATATAAGGGTAAAATACGACACACCACACAAAGTGTCCAAGAACGGTCCCGAGATGTGTGTGTTTTTACAGGGAGACCTCTTGCTTGTTAATGAAAGTGCTTGCTACGACTACACAATCCCCTCCACCAAAAAAAAAACTCGACAGCCAAGTCTAGACAGACACGACTAGACAGAGTAGACAGACAAGACTAGACAGACAATACCTAGTTATACAAGATTTTATAGGAAAGATAGACAAGTCTAGAAAGATAAGGCTAGGCAGACCAGACTAGCAAGATGAAACTAGACAGCCAGGACTAGACAGATAAGAATAGATAGCCAAGACTAGACAGAAAAGATTAGACAGACAAGACTTGGTAGAAAAGAATAGACAGAGAATTTATTTTTTCAATAAAAAAATAGTTTTGATTGTCTTTTCTGTCTATTATTGTTTGTATATTCTTGTTTGCCAACCTGTCTGTCTAATCTTGTCTGCCGATTCTTGTTTATCTATTCCTGTGTTGCCTACTTATCGGTCTAATCTTGTCTGTCTAGTTTTGTGCGTCTCGTATTCACTGTCTAGTTTTTTACATCTTGCCTTGCCCGTCAGGTGTTGTCTGTTTTGTCTTACCTGTCTACCTTTGTCTGTCAGGTCTCGTCTTTTTAATTTTCTCTTTTCGTCTTCTTTGTCAGATTTGGTGTATCTTCTCTTGTCTGTTTAGTCTTGTCTCTCTATTCTTGTCTATCTATGTCTTGTAGTGCCACAAACTAGATATTTAAATGTAGATAAGACAATTTGTAACTATCTATTGCTAGATAATCTTTTTTATCTCTTAGTAGAAAATCTTTGTTTTTTCTATTTCTAGATAATCCTTGTTTTCGACAGTTAAATAATCTTAGTTGTTATCCATTGCCTGATAATCGCTCCTACCAATTTCTTTGTTGTCTATTGCTATATAATCTTTATTAACTAAACAACTTTATGAACTTAAAAGGCAAGACAAGCGTACTCAAGATTGGAAAACTAGATAAGACTGCAAAGACAAGTCTAGATTAAATTAATACGACCTGGCAGACAAAGTTAGGCAATCTAGACTAAAGGGACAATACAAAGAGAGAAAAGTGAACACACAAGACTGCAGGTCTAGACAAACAAGATTATACGAACAGGAGTAAACAGACATGGCATGCAAGACTAATTGTACATAGAGTCAACAGACGTGGCTAAACAGAAAAGGCTGAGATAATAGACAATAATATACAACAAGAGTCGGATAAACTGGACAGGACTTTAGATTCTGTATAAAAGCCTGCAATATTAGACTAACTTGAGGTGAAGTTATGCAAGAAAGATTAGTCGGGTTAAATACAATATATAAACTTACAATCTATATAATATATCATTTGTCCCGGTAACATACAAGATTCTCTCAAACGCGTTACTAACAAGGGCAGAAAATCAGCTGGAGAGTCAACTGGGAGAATACCGGTGGGGCTTCAGGAAGACCCGATCCTGTGTTGAACAGATCCTCAATCTTAAAACTGTACTTGCATACTCCAAGATGAGAAACCACAAGGCGCTCGTCACCTTTGTTGACTTTAGGAAGGCCTACGATTCTATTGATAGAGAAACGCTTAGCAAAGTACTCCAGGAACTAGGGCTAGACAACAAAACCCGCAGACTCATCCTAGAAACTTTGACCATCACCCATTCCAAGGATAAATTTAGAGGCGAGATTTTAGCAAGCTTCGAAATAAAAACTGGAGTGAGACAAAGAGTTGGACTTTCCCTACTCTTTTTTCCTTCTCTTCAACTGTGTCCTTGAAAAGGTTATGAGAGAATGGCGCAAGGAACTAATCTATTTGGGTGCCCAGAGTAGTATCTACCTGGGACGTAAGAACGATGAACTGGTTGTAGATTGCCTGCCTTTTGCGGATGACATGGCACTGTTTGCTGATTCTGTTGAGATGGCAACAATGCAGGTAAATTGCTTCAGAAAACAGGCTGCAAAAGTGTCGCTGGAGAAAACAGAATTCTTTACCAACATCAGACATGCAAACATAGAAATATTACTAGAGCAGGGAAACATCTAGAGTACTGAGAAATTTAAGTATCTCGGCGAATGGATTGAACCCAACTTATCAGAAAGAGCATCATTATCCAAGAGAGTCAACCAGTTAGAACCTATCGGTTGTCTAAGAACACTTACAACAAGAAATGCATGTCACGCAACCCGCCAGATATGCCAAGAATTATCATGGAGTGTGTTTTCTTGAACCGAAGAAATCTGGTAGAGAAATTGGAAATCAGAGAGAGGAGAATCCTCAGGAAGATCCTAGGCCCCGTAAAGGAAGATGGGGAATTCCGAAAGCGGCATAACTCTGAGCTCTACGAACATATTGAGATGCTCTGTGAGTGTGCAAGAAAAAGAAGGGTAGCTTTCTATGGCCACGTTGCAGGATTTCCTCCAAACCGACTAACCAACCGTCTGTTCACCTTCTGGCAAAACAAGAAGGTTCTAACATAAACCGAGAAGGATATTAAAGAACTGGGAGTAACAGATCTCCAAAACAGACAGTCTGTGAGACGCACCCTGTAGGAAGTCCGTGGAAAAACAGGAAATCATTTCAGGAAAAACCCCGAAGGATAGGTTCCCCTGGACAGAAGAGAGAAAGGAGTTACACCGGCAGAAGATGCGACAATACTGGGCAAAGATCAAAGCTCAACAGTTAAGCAAGCGTGGTCCAAAATAGGCCTATTCGAAACAAGAAGAAGAAAATATATAAACATTATTGCAAATAGATTAATAATTGAATGTATTTTGATGTAATATATTTTTCAGGTTTATATGAGCCAATGGCCTGAATAAATTTGATCTTATATTTGTTTTCGTGTATTTTGCTTATTTTTAATTTTAAATTTACCAATTTTGTAGAATTTAAATCGAGAGTATAGCAGAATCTCATACAACTCAGCGGATATGTTGCCCGTAATAGGAAATTGAGTTATACTCAAATCATAGCTCATATATAAACAGTTATTTGCTTTTCTAAACAAAAAGTCATAAACTATATGAAATTGTTAAATTTATCTTACGCGTTATTCAGTTTATGGCGCTATATGATTGCTGGTAGTATTTTTTCGTTTTTTCGCGTTATACGAATTCGTGTTCTAATAAACCTATCAAAAGGATTACCGATCGCAAGGTCGTTCTGCCATGCAACGTTTTGACATTTTTTACAATTGCTTATTAAATATTGAGATCCTAATTTGTTGACTAAGTGCACCACATTATAGATTAGCAGTAGATATAAGCATATGAGAACTGATTATTCGATTGTTAAGAAAAGTGTTCTTCAAACTGTGTTCCGCGAGGAGTCTCAGGGATTCCAGAGAATTGCCTAATATGTGCTAATATTCAAATAAATAAGTGCAGCAAACTGCAATTAATTCAGCACTATACAGTTAACTCAAATACAGGTTTTATTCACTTAACGACTGAGTTTCGTTCTTAAGTCTAGGTCGTTAAACGAATGTTTATTAATTTGGAATTGCATAACATAAAAATACAATCTTTTAGCAAGCATATTACCGATTCAACCGAAATTATTTCATTCTTTAAAGCGATCGATTAATAAAGAAATTGCTACAGAAAATTTCAGAGAGCTGGTCGTAAGTCTGAGCGATCGTTTTTTAGCTAGGTCGTTAAGTAAAGAGTAGCTGAATTTTGTAGGATTTTGTTAAGAGGTAACTTCAGAAATTGAAAAACTATAATCTGGACGAAGTTTGATTGATTTTGAACAACTTAAGTAGCCACAAAATGCAGGAAGTGATCTTGTTCATCAGACAGGGCTCACTCTATTTAAGTGATTGTATGAATTATAATAAAGTTATTGATTTCTTACTATAATTAGTAAGTAATTACACTACACTTACATTATTTCATGTGTAAATATAATATGTATATAAAAGTGTTTGATTTGCAAATGGGTAATTTTCGTTTGCAAAAGAATTAGTTTAACAAAAGGGTTAATTTAATTTAAAACACATGTAATAAGCAATAAATACTTGCAAACTTAAAACAATTGGAACACAGCCTGAATATATAATTATATTCAAACTTTCCGGAGCTCTATAACAATTACTGAGTCTTTTTATGACTACCAAAACAAATCTCCCGTGAAATTTGTCAGTTATTTAATAGCTTTCCGATAACTTAAATAATGTGGGTTTCAGGTGAGTGTTTTACAAATTGTTATTAATAAAAGCAAAGCTGCACTGATGAGAGATAAATCTCGAAACGCGTCTGCAGATGGCTACTCAAGATATAGGAAAGATATGATCTTAAAAACAATGTTATGGTGATGAAGGTGGTCTGAAAGCTATTAAATAACTGACAAATTTCACAAGAGATTTGTTTTGGTAGTAGGATGGTTTTACTAATTTTATCTTATCAAATAAATATTTGTTTCAAAAATGTTGGAAGTTAACCAAGATTTCTTTGACTTTCATAATATACTTAATTTTTTATTACTCAAGTGGAATAAGTACTATCTGGCGTCCGTTTTTTAGTTGCGCAAATGGCTGTTTTTGGCTGTATTACCACATAACTTGGGTAACGCACGCAAAGATTCAATAAAAATCGTTATATTAAGTTATATTAAGTTATATTAAAAAGAACAATTGAATCAATAAAATAAACACAATCAAAACCTCGATATTAAAAAAGTGACGTCGAAGTGACAAAATTCTTTTTTCATTACAAAATAAAAATTAAATAACGTTTTAAAACTCTTTAAAACACTTTTAAAATGTAAATGTGTAAATTCTATGGTGATCTATTGACAACTTACCGCCCTAGTTGCATAATATACTATTATTATTTTTTTCTCAACCATATATATGCTATGTATGCTGTGTATCTCAACCATGTATATGCTTCAGAACTTGTCTCAACATATCCGTACATCAACTTAATGTCGAAATGATTTTTATCTCCAACTAATTCCAATACATCTAAATATTGGTAAAGTGTGCTCTAATAATAGTCTAAACAAGCATTTACGTTATTGATTTTGAAACAAAAACGTTTTAATACAGTGTGGAAACTTAAATATAGGTTTAACTTCGATATAGGCGATTTTTGAAAAAAATCCCGAAACACGTAACGTATTGTTTTTTCTTCTATTCCCTCATTTCTATGTATATGCTGTTTGTTTATCTGTTCCTGGAAGTGCCCAGCCACCTCTGACCTTTTTTTTAATGCAATGGTATATCAAGTGACACCTCGTTTGAAAGATCTCTTCGCAAGCAATACAACACACTATTTATTTCTTGTATATTTTTAAAACCCACGTGATAAAAAAAGTAAACCCGTTTTATAACTTGTGTACTATTTAATGCAACAAATGTTCAAAATGGGCACCGTTTCTTTTTGGCAATGTGAAAATCGAAGATAACATGCATCTTTAATGTTTTGTAACATTTCTGGTGTGACTTGCCGTTCCTCAATGTCGTTCGGTTTTGTTAAATAGATCTTACTGTTAAGATATCCGTATAAGAAAAGTCAAGGGGACTAAGATTCGGAGATCTTGCCGGCCATTCAATGTGACCTCTTCTTCTAATCCATCTATTGGGAAAAATTTCGTCTAAATATTCGCCATATATACCATATTCGCTCATCAGGTAATTCCGGATCTAACGGATTTGGAAATAAGGTGGCTACGCTGGCATGAGCTCGTCTTGAAGAAACGTAAGATATGTTGCTCCATTAAGATTACCATCTAAGAATACTGGTCCTACAATCTGATTACCTATAATTACCTATATTAGTATGCGCTTAGAATTTTGAAACATTACTTAAAGCCGGAGATCTTATAAATGGTCGCTAATATTTCGGTCTATAATATTTCGATAATTTTCATAGTCACCTCAGATATGGTATAATGTTTTGGGGTCGTGGCGTTATTATCAATGACGTATTAAAGACCCAAAAAACGGCAGAATAATTTATAACCTAGATTACACAGAATCCTGCAGAGGAACTTTTAGGAAACCCAACATATTAACTGTCGTTGGAACATATATATACCAATCCGTTATATTTCTATTTAAGAACAAGCAGTTATTTGAACAGTATAAATTTAAACATATGAAGAATACCCGTAACAGAAACACAAACTACAAGAAACCGTCACATAAACTTACTATGTCTGAAAAGCTACCGCCTTACAGCAACATCGACCTTTATAATAGATTACCCAAATACTTAAAACTAATAACAAAATTTAAGGACTTCAAGAAAGAGCATGTACCATATGTTATGTTTATTCAATGAAATAAATTATTATTATTATTCCAGCCCATACATTAAATTTTTTCGGGAACTGAGTTTAAGTTTCTCACATGCAAGGAGGGCTATCTGCCCAATAACGACAATTTTGACGATCAAAGTCGCCATGTAAAGTAAAAGTATTTTCGTCGGAAAAAATAATTGATGCTAATGAAATCTGGTTATTATCGATCAGGTTCATAATTTGCTCGCAAAATTAGATTCAGCAGTCCGGGTTATCCTCCGTTAATTCTTGGAGTGCTTGAATCTTCTAAAGATGCAGCTTGGATGATCTAAGAATTGAATGATGATGATCTAAGAATCTCGATGCGGAGATTTTCAGATAAATACAGCATTTTAGAAACTACTTTAACAACTTGGCGAGCGTGTGTGACTGTTTTGGCGACTATTATTATCACTAGTAACGTAGCAACGCGGTTCCATAGCATCAAAACACATGTCAAGAACATATAAGCTTTTGCCGAAACGTGTTCAACGTAAAAGTGGTTTTCTTTTTTATTTTTTATCACGTGGGCTTTGAAAATATTCCAGAACTAAATAGTTTCTTAAATTGCTTGCGAAGAGATCTTTCAAACGAGGTGTCACTTGACATACCTTTCAATATGAAAAAAAAAATCAGAGGTGGCTGGACACTTTCGGGAACAGATGAACAAACAGCATATATATAGAAATGAGGGCAAGAAAAACAATAGGTAACATGTTTCGGGATTTTATATCGAAGTTATGAATTTTATTCCGGTTAAAGTTTTCACACTGTATATACAAATATACTATATGGAATAAAACTGTTTATCTTTTTGATTGAATAAAAGCAAATTTATATCTCGTATAAATTTTTTAACAGAGGGATTCCCAAGACAATTTTTTATCAAGAAAGGCTTCCGCTGGATAGTTTGAATGTTGATTTAAAGAGTCAGTAGGAGGCAGTCAACGAAAAATTATTTTTTATACGTCGAAAACTTTTACAAGCTGAGTTAATTGATATAAAACTACCTATAAATTGCAAAATAGGAATATTTTCAGCCTGCGTCCTTTTGAATTATTTGCATTATGATGCTATTAAATTGAAACTGCTTTCTACTTTTGTACACTGCAGCAATAAAATCATATTTATATATACACAAATAGTGTATATAAACGTCCAAATTTGATGCCCAACAAAACTATAAATTTATATAAAATCTTGATTTTTAAATAACAATACATACATGTTTTATTGCACTTGAAATGTATGCATTATATGAAAATATTTCCCTTTTGTTATTGAGCTATTTTCTATTACAAGCAGATATTAAAAACGCAAACATGATCAGTATAGGTCACGTAACTGAAATTTAAAAATAAATTTATTTACTCCTAAAAATAGGCCGTTTATACGGTTTGAAATTACGTGCTATAAACATTAGAAAACCATTCAACCGCACCACTTTTTTTCCAGTTCTATAAATACATTTTCCAATTCGATTTATCGATATTTTTGCCAATCAGTTCAACTATGCGGATCTCGCCATTTCAACCGCGCAAATTAAATAGCCCATTGTGATATTTTTAAACTATTCATTCAACTTTTGTAATTCCAGCAATGCATAAATTCAAAATCCGACTTAGTGAAACACAAATGGACTGCTGTGCTTACACAATCGCGCCGCCCCGTCATTGTAACTGACATTCTTGTTTTAATTGCAATTAAAATATATTCCATGAAAACATTTACACATATTAATTTAAATTAATTATTACAATCAAATTCTTACACAAATAAAGGACTATGAACAAATTAATTATAGGTGAAAGGTTTTTTATTATATTAAATAAGATTGAAAAGATTAAAATATAATTGAATTGTTCACACAGTCGGGGTTAAGTAGCTAAACAAGCAATGAAACGCAAAACAGATAAGATTAAGTAGTAAGTCTGGACAAAAGACTAGACGGATAAGTCCAGACAGATTTTTGAATATAAAAAAATAACAAAACAGATAAGGCTGCTTAATTGTTTATTGATAAAAATTATTTACGATTTGATACACGGAGATGTCGCCGTTGGGCTTTGTCCCGGTTTCTCCATAATCTCAAAACTGACAGAAATATTGAATGTAGACGGCAATTAATGTAATTTTGCATATAAATCTATTGAAGCATATACTAGCTTGATAAGACCTTACGAATAAGAAATTCGAGTAATTACAAAATTATGAGGCGATAATAAGGGGATATTAAACTAAACTAGATCGGCATACAAAGACAAAACTAGACAGACACTACTAGATAATACTCGATTGGATTAGACTAGACGGTGTAGGTACCAATGTCCGCAAAGCCAACTAGGATTGCTCTAGTTTGAGTTAAGAAATATGCGTCAGTTTTTCAAACACGGACAACTAAACAGCGCGCACTCGAAATTATGTGGGGGTATGCGCAGAATGATGCTAAACTCGTCGAGACGAGATGCATTCTCTCGCCGGTACTAGTATAGAGTTCATAGCCGAACCTTGTGGAACAAAGCAATGTAGGGATTTGGTCCAGAATACGGGTAATTTTGAACTTAGTGCTGCGCACTAAGACCGATACGTCACACTAAGACCGATCGATACATACCTGGTGGAACTGTTATTAATCGTCTTTGACTCTGTTTAACTAAGATCGGAAAGCAAAACTAAAACTTCTACGTTGCCTGGTTTAATAAATATCGTGTTTTTGTTGTCCTAAAAATTGATATTTTCAACATAACATATGGTGGATGCGTGCTTAACTTCCTCGACGTTGACTTGTGTTTCTGTTGTCCTAAAAATTGGCATTTTCAACATAACATATGATGGATGCGCGCACAACTACCTCGACGTTGCCACGTCTATTTAAAAAAAAAAAGAAAAGTATTACCCTATATGCATATCAAAATATCGATACTTTTTTAGGATACATCGATATTTTCTCGGTAGTAAATATGTTATTTTGTACACGTGCAACTAATTCCATAACACATTTTTGGTTTCTTGTAATAAGAGAAGTTAAAGTGGCAACGCCGAGATGATTGCATGCGTATACTTTTTGTCACATGACCAGAAATTTAGCAGCCGTTGCGTCGAATGTCATTTTTCAAAACTGCAAAAACACGCTACACGCTACAAGCTTCATTTTTGCTTTCCGTCCTCAGTTAAACAGTGCCAAAGACGACTAACAACAGTTATACCAGGTAACAAGTTCGCAACACTATGTTAAAAAAAAACCGTATTCTAGACCATACCCCTTCATGGAAACTGTTAAAACAATTATTACGGGATAGATTAAATAGGGGTCTTGAGGAGTAGAATTGAGGAATAGGCAGTATTCCTTGAAACCATATTATCTATTGGTTGAATCCATTTAGGCATGTTGAGGAGTAAATTGAACCGATATGGTCTATTCCTCAATTCTGGTCCTCAAGAACCCTATTTAATCTATCCAGCAATAATTATATTAACAGTTTCCATGAAGTATGTAGTAGGCCTCTATTGCATGCCGATTGTCCTGATAGTAATCACTCTTGCGTAGTAGAACTAGGTTTACATGCTCCCATTTCGTTGGGAAGTTATAACACTATCTGGAATAGGTGTAGACACAGAAGACTCAAGAGACAATATTAGACAGCATTAAAGAAGTAAAGATAAAGCATTAGAGAATTTAGACATACAAGTCTACAGGACATATCGATATTAGACATACAGGTCTATAGAGTCGGGACTAGTATCCTCTCTTTCCTATGACGCTACAACCCTATATGGGGCTTGGCCTGCTCTACGTGCCTCTACTATTTACTTATATCTATTCTATATGCTACTACTATCCACTTCCTTCCATCTTTTCCGGTTCTGCGCTAGTGAGGTGTAATTGCGTACCCCCAAATATATTTTCTTTCCATCTTCTCCTTCCACTTCCTCCCGCTCTTGCTTCCCAGTTATTAATTATTTTAGGTGATCTGCCCTCAACCATGCGTGTCAGATACCCATACCAACCCAAGCGTCTGGTTTTTATAAAGCGTACTATGCCGGGACTTGTATATTTACTGATATTCTTCAATGTATAATACATCTATTTTTTCATATTTTAAAATAAAGAGTACGGGTTTTTGAATTAGTTTCATATAAAATAAAATATAAGTAATTTAAAAATCTCGTTTAAACGAATATTTGTATTGCTTACTAAATAATGTTTTTGTATTGTTTCAGGTGAGTTTCAGTGCCAAAGCAAATCCAGTAAACTTTCATAAGAAAATCATTCGCGTTTAATGAAAAGGTATGCAATTTAGATTTAATCCGGTTCGACCGGGCTGAAAATAAAGGGTTTTTCAATAAGGACGACATAATAAAATTTGAAATGAATAAAACAGAAATTGTTTCAGCCTAATTGTGTTTTTATTTTCAAGCACAAACAAAAACACATTACGTTGTGAATAAGACCTCAATTGAACAGCCCATCTCATTTATTTGAAACACTCATCGAAAATTTGGTTCATCGAATTCTTCGGCTATTCAATTAGCGTGTTATTCAGAACATGATGTGATCGTTTGTGCTTCAAAATCTATCTCATGAATGCAGCGATTTTCAAGTGTTTGTCATCAATTGTTCGTTGTTTGATTGCATTAACCATGTATTCCAAATTATGTATTTTCAAAAAGTAACTCAAAGGAATTAAATCATTACTTCTTGAAGTCTAATTAACAGACGCACAATTTTCTTGCAACAAAGCTATAGTCGCATTAACAGTATGACATATACCTCTTATTGGAAACACAAGCCATCTAAATCAAGTTAATTTAATTTTTAACTTCATCAATTAGGAATCCAAAATGAGCTTCATCACAAAAGATGATTGTTTAACCAAAATTAGGATCAATTTCGATAGTCTAGAGCTCTAGTGTCCAATCAGCAAGTGGCTATTGTCTAGACTTCTGACTTCTGTTCTTGGGTCAACATAATCTAATAAGATGTAAACTCGATTTCGTAAGATAAGCCAAGTCGTAATTGTTTGAAAACTAAATTCTTCAGAACGACGAGGAATCGATACATTTTTCTCTAACAGTAGCACTTATAGCAGCAATATTCTTGCATTTCGGTTTCTTATTAATGGAGTATCGAGAAGAGTAAAATCCTTTTAAAATTATACTATTCGACGAATCGAGCTATCTATCACAGTAGGTCTATCACAATTATGTATGCTGAATGCTCGCAAAAGAATTAGTTTTATGAAATTAATTAGTTTTTCATATATTTTACATTATTTTGTTTTCATTTTTATATTTAAAAAAGAACTTCATCAATCTAGGATTACTAACAATACAAGGGTTGCTTCAACAGTCTCTCTACGATCTGAAAATCAATTATTTTGTGATTCTATATGAATTTCTGAAAATTGATTTCGTTTTTGTTTGCACAAGTCGATGAAATTCCATTTGAAACTTCGGCTTATGATTGGAAGTGAAATTAAAGGTTGGAAGGTCAAATTTGTTTTCTTGTTTGTGTTTTATGTTTATATAGTAGGAAGGTAACGGTAGTTTATTTCGGTATTATATATAAAACGGAGACTTTCAGATTAAACGTTCTCGCAATTTCCCTGACCTTCCGAAAATAAACTTTTTCATCAGAAACTTATAATTTTCCACCCCTCGACGCCTATTCTATTTATCCAAATATGTATTATAAAAATCAATACAGAAAGTACAAAATCCGACTCATTTCACTATACACCCCTCAGGTGGTTTTTATTAATTCATTCCAACAATAATTTATAAACGTGTATAAACGGCGGACGGTGTTAATGAAAAATAATCGGGGGAGGACCTTGGAGGGACTCCTTCCACTCGCTCTTAACAGGGGGTGGCAGTGTGTGTTATAACGGCGGCGGCGGCGAGCGGATGGAAGGGGTGGTTAATCAATAACATTTCTATTTCTGGATATTGCTCGAACCTTTTGAGGCACGTGTCTCCCGGTGGCCTTCTTATATATTAATACGTTTTGAACACCCCTCGAGACTAATAAATGAACAGATTGCTGCACATTGCATCATCAGATTCTCTCGACTACTAATTGCAATTATACATGTATTAGAGACGAATTTTGCACGTTTTTTGCGCTTTGATCCATCCTTTATTTAATCAAAATTATGTAATTTCGAATTGTTTACATAATTGTTGCGACACTGAACTCGCTTACTCATGTAATTCGTTTACTAATGAAAAAGTTTTCGTGTAATTTCGTGTTATTTTCTATATAATCGATAAGCTTTTTTTTTAATGAACAACAAATTGCAACAAAAAACTTTTTCGTTTGGACTCAATTCTATCTAACACCAAATAATTTATTACAGAAAAGCTGTTGAGCTTTAGAGATTTGTTGTATATTTCTTTTGTTATTAGACGGAATAAGTGCCTTTATTACTGCTCAACTCAATCAATTTGTACTAATTTACAAAATAATAACTAACATTTTCGTTTTGTGTACTCTCTTTGGAGCAAATTTTAATAGGCAAAGCTAAACAAATAAGACACAGTATTCCACAGTATCGGACAGACTTGATAGACCAGACAGACTAGACAGATTTTTTTGTTTCACCATTCAAGCCCCCCAGCCAGAACCAGAGGAAATGTGATGGGATCCAAATTTGGCATAACTTCATCACGTACCTCCTCCTTTCATCTCTAAAAAAAACATGTTTTCCCCATTCACTCGATATGCCGGGCTCGCCGTTTGTACGCCGTGCCCCCCTCACATCAAGGTTTACAATAAATTTGTGCGCCTCCTTCGCACTAAGGGGGGCCCGGAGTTGCCACACACGGCTCACCCGCAGCAACTTTTCGACCCGCCTCACGCTCATCCCTTTCATCCTTCTCCATTCTCCTCATTATAGATCCTATCATCCCATTCAGCACGCCCCATTCATATTCACTACGGAGCGTAATCCTATCCAAGCTCACCTTACTTACCTCCTCTCACACTCAAAGATCGTATGCTCCGCCGTGTCCTCATTTGCACCGCAGTACTTACAGTGCGAATCGTCCAGTTTCCCAAATCACTCATGGTAAGACCCAAAGGAACCATGCCCCGTAAGCGCCTGGGGTAGGGAATAGTTTACCTCCCCGTGCCCACGGTTGACCCATTCCACGATGGTCGAAATCAGTTGCCTGGTCCAGGCTCCCTTTTCCGACATCTCCCATCTCACCTGCCATGCCTGCAAAGTATTTACCCTTTCGTTTCTGGGGTCCTTTCCTTCCCAGACTCTCACTCTTTCATTCTCCAGAAGGTCCAGCGGTATGGTTCCAGCAACGACCGCCACGGCGTCCCCAGAAACAGTCCTGTATGCGCTGCACACACGCAGTAGCATACACCTTTAAACCCTCATCAATCTCTACTTAAAACATTTAGTCCTGTAATCATTTATCCATCGACCGCATTCATAACCTTTCTGTTGGAGGCCAATGGCCCACCTACGTTGGGCATCAGCCGTCCAAGGGCTCCAGCACACACTGTTGCCCTACTAAGCACTCGGTTCACTTGCTCTACCACCCTAAGGTTTTGCTGGAGCTCCACCCCAAGGTATCTCAGATATTCCCGAGCCGGCACGTCAACTGCCCCATTTGCACGGTTAGTTCACGCAGCTTTCTTCTCCCAATTAGCAGGACCGGCTGGATTTTATGAGGTGTCAGGGCTAGCCCATTTTTCTCCATCCACCTGGTAATCCCACCTATTACCTCATTCCTTATCACTTTAAATCCTTCTTCCGTTCTTACTACAGCGACAACCGCTATATCATCTGAGTATCCGACGAGTGTATCCCCGTCTGGCCGTCTCATTTTCAACAACTCGTCATAAAATATGTTCCACAGTATCGGTCCAATGACCGACCCCTGTGGAACACCCGCACTCATCTGGAAGGTCTTTTCCTATGCAGTCACCATCTCCCTTTCTTTCAAGTAGCTGCCACCAGCTATCGGAGATAGGGAGCTATCCCCTTTAGATCCAATGCCTCCATGTTTCGGACCCATGGGAGCGAATTTTTCACGTCCAGGGTGACCATCACACAATACCTACGGGCACGCCGTGGATCCTTTTGCTTCCCTTGCTTTCTCTACCACGCGCATCATTGCGTTCGTCGTGGTTCGGCTGCCATCGTTTTAAGACCCCCTACTCTCTTAAGATCCTCATTCTTGCTCCAATCGAGCTCTCATACAGCGTCGCTATCTAGACTAGACAGACTAGATAGACTAGACAGACTAGACAGACCAGACCGATTAGACAGACTAGAGCACCCTACGACGAAGACTCATAGCGGTGTTCCACAGGGATCAGTCATCGGTCCAACGTTGTGGAACATAGAGTACGATGGGGTTCTCAGACTCAAGATGGCGGAGGAAGTAGACACTGTAGGCTTCGCAGACGATCTTGGTGGTATATGCAGCAGAACCGAGGATGAGCTTAAGCGGAAGGTAAATGAAACTCTTATTAACTGGTATGAGAAGAATTGTCGACGTATCTTTCAAACTTAGAGACGCTACTATCACACCAAAGGGAGCTATGAAGTATTTAGACGCAATAATAGATAAAGACTTGTTATTCAGGTAACATGTCAAAAAAGCTGCCGACAAAGCTCACAAATCTTTTTCTGTACTGGAGAGGGTCATGCCTAAATTTTGGAGGACCCAACACTAGTAAGAGTAAACTGCTGTGCTCGGTGGCCGACTCCGCAATAATTTATGCGGCCCCTGTATGGGCCAGTGCTATGAGCGTGGAAGCTACCTAACACAAGCTTATAGCGGTCCAGAGAATGCTAGTAATTAGAACTAGTAGCGCTTACAGGATTGTATCAAGGGAGGCATCTTTGGTAATAGTAGGCATTCCTCCAATTGAGTTACTAGTGCAAGAGAGGCTTAGAATCTACTCAGCTAAACAAATCAAACCGATTGCTAATAAAAAAGAAGCCAAGAGGATGGCAGAAGGAGCGGGTAGCAAGCGATAAGGGACAATGGACAAGGCTGTTGAATACAGGATGCCGAAAAATGGGTAACTCGGAAACACGGAGAACTTAACTAGCATCTAACACAAGCACTCAGTGCACACGGATGCTTTCGATATTACCTCTTCAAAGTAGGCAGAGCTGTTGATAGCTGCTACGAATACTGCGTGGAAGAGGACAGCATAATGCTCATCATCTACATATGTAGTAGGAGGTAGGACACAAAGAGGAGCACCCTATCAAAGGACCTAGAACCTAGAACCACTATACCCTTCATGTTTGAATCGGAAAACAACTGGAACATAGTCAAAAAACAACATCTGAAATAATCAGTTATAAGGAGCAGGGTGAGAAGAAAAAGCAGAATTCTGAAAGACTACGGCTAAACCAGAACTCCTAATCAGCATGCCTGGTTAGGGGAAGAACAACATTGTAGAATAACCGGCATCTTGAAGTTATGCGTAGAGAAATGCCAAGATGTGTGGGTTTCAGGGGTACTTGGCACTTGCCAAGTTAACACAGAGGTATTTGCTATATCCCCCCTAAAATAGTAAAAGACTGTCTAGACAGAACAGACAGAGCAGACAGACTAAAATAATAAGCATGGTATTCAACGTATTAATTTGATATGGTGTATTAGATTTCTTATTATTTGAATCGCATATTTTGTTGTAGCGTTTGTTTGGCATTCGCAGTGTGTTTGACATTATTCATTGAAGTTTGTGTCATTTTCCACGAATTGGTTACATACTTGTGGGAATATTTTGTAAAATTGTAACTAATTTGCTGAAGAAATGGTCCATTTCGTAATTAATAATTTCTACAAACTCGGTTATGTTGTAGCAGCAATTACGAATATCAGAAAATCCTTGTTTTCAAAATTAATAAAGTACATTCAATTTCAAGTTATAATGGAATTCAATTACAACTTATACGAGAATTCAATTTCATAAATCTTATGCATTTAGCCGTAGACTAATTACCTTATAATTTTCTTTCTAATTACTTTTCCTAATATATCTGACAAGAGTATTTTTGTGTCTTCGTTGCCTATTTATAGAAATTAACTTGTTGATATTCACGGGTCAGTTACATTTCACAGAGTAGTATTTGGTTAATTTGATTATACATATATGGTTTATAATAAACTGTTTTTCTATTTATAGTTTTTGAGATGGACAGGGCTGAAATTTATTTTAGAAATAAGACATACAACATAGAAAAATAGACAAATTTACGATAGACAAAACATTTAAAAATAGACAAAGCTACTAATTAATTGTAAATATTTTCAATTCCTACGGTGCCGGTGGAACCAGCGGTGCGCGGGGAACGTAAGTAAACGTGCGCGAAATCATGGAAAAACATTTAGTTGAAAGTTTTTCAAAATCATTTGGGTTCGTGATTTCAAAGAGCAGAAGCTGTACGAGAATAATTATGCAACTACCAGAAAGATGGCAATTGATATTGGACCAAAATGATCATTAATTACACGAAATATTAATATACTTATTAAGAACATTAAACACAGGTTTTTGTCTTACTTTTCAAACATTAAACTATTAACTAGTCTTCTTTCTATTATCTTACTTACATAGGCATAATTATGTGAAATGAATGTTTGTTTGTTGTTTTTGGTTGTAACATTTATTTATAAAGTGTTTATAGTAATAACTAAATTACAATTTTACATCGTCTCCAGACTATTAACTAAGCGCCATTGTGGCGTCCAAGCCAAGTATACGCTATTTTATTATTATCTTTAGCATATTTGATGCTATTTCTGGGCCTACACGAGGAAGTTACAAAAGCTTTTCTTATTTCAACCATAAAGCGAGAAAGTGAATTTATGATGTATCAGAAATACTGCCGATTAAGTTTTACAATTACCCGACTTTGATATTTGATATCTTCATATTTCTTTCAAGGAAAAAAATCCTCTTTTAATTAAGTCATTTATTAATTTTGTCCTATCAAATAATATCATATAATGTTTTACAACAAACTTATCTAATTAATTAGAAACAAAAACAATATATGATTTCAACGGATTTAGTTCAATTTAACCTTTTACATCGAGCTGTAATAAGTTATTTCCTTTATCAATTTTTCTACTTCTATTTATAAAATCCTAAACAAAGGTACGTATGATTCTGTCGACTTATTTAATGTCTTATATTTAATCTTGGCTGAAGCTATATGTCTCTTAACTTAACTATTACGTTCTAAATTATAAAAATAACTTCTCCATTGTAATTAATCACGACTACAAAGTTCAGTTTCAAGTAAGATTTTCGAAATTCAAAACAAAAATAAACTATTATGATAAATACGCTCGCTTCATCAACACGACAAAACCTCGAAGTTTTTAAATTTTTATTTCCTTTGATTTTCGTCATTTTTAAAGCGAGCTTTTTATTCTTCTATTTTCTTATGTAATTTAGTTGGAAACATTCGTGAACATCAACAGCAACCTCTCGATGATTGTTGATAGAAAGTATTTCGAACTGTATTTCGTTAAATAAACAACACTAAATTGATTACACATATCAATTCGGGCGAGTATTTTTAGAAAGTTCTGTTGAATATAGAGGAAAAGTATTAGTATAGCAAATACCGGCTTATCTTGTTCGCTTTACGAAATATAATTTTCAGTTATCAATTTAGTAAATTACTTACATATAGTTTAAAGACTACACACGACAAATAATTACAAGACCAGACAAAATAAGACTCGGCAAGTCTGGACAAGAGTAGACTAGACAATACCAGACAATATCAGACAAGACCAGAGAAGACTACACAATACCAGATAAGACCAGACCAAACCAGAAAAGACCAAACAAGTCCAGGCAAGAGCAGAGAAGACCAGACGACCAGATAAAGCCAGACAAGAGCAGACAATTCTTCTCTGGTGACAAGACCAGACAAGGTCAGATAAGACCAGACAAGACAAGGCAGGATCAAACAATACCAGACAAGATCAGACCAGATAAGAACAGACAATACCAGACAAAAGACCAGACAAGACCAGATTAAAGACCAGACAGGACCAGATACGATCAGACAAGACAAGAACAGACAGAACCAGACCAGACCAGACAATACCATACATAACCAGATAAGACCATACAAGATCAGACAAGACAAGACCAGACAGGAGGAGACAGGAGACCAGTCAAGACGAGATAAGACCAAACAAAACCAGACAAGACCAACCAAGACCAGACAAGACTAAACAATGCAAAGCGGGATTAGAGAAGGCCAGACAAGATCAGACCGGACAAGACCAGACAAGACCAGACAGGAGGAGACAGGACCAGTCAAGACGAGACAAGACCAAACAAAACCAGACAAGACCATATAAGACCAGACAAGACAAGACAAAACCAGGCAGGACCAAACCAGAGGAAACAAGTCCGGAAAAGATCGGCCAAGACCACAAAAGATCGTGCAAACAAGACAAAGTCCAGACAAGACCAGACAAGACTAAATAAGACAAGGCAGGATCAGAAAATGCCAGATAAGATCAGATAGGAGCAGACAAAACCAGATAACATCAGATAAGTCAAGACAAAACCAGATAGGACCAGACCGGAGCAGGCAAGTCCGGAAAATATCGGATAAGACCAGACAAGACCACGGAAGACTGTACAAACAAGACAAAGTTCAGAGAAGACCAGACAAATTCAGAAAGGACCCAACCAGACAAGACAAAGCCAAACAAGGCTAGACAATACCAGACAAGATCCGACAAGATCCGACAAGACCAGACATGACTAAACAAGACCAGGCAAGTTCAGACACGACCAGACAAGACGAGACAAGACCAGACAAGACTATGCAAGACCAGACAGGACCAGACAAGACTAGACATGACGAGAGAAGTCCAGAAAAGATTGGACAAGACCAGACAATTCCAGACAAGGCCACAGAGGACCAGACAAGAGCAGAGAAGACCAGACATGACCAGACAAGACCAGACAAGACCAGACAAGACTAGACAAGACCAAACAAGACCAGACAGGACCAGGCAAGACAATAGAAGACCTGACAGGTACAGGCAAGATCCCTGAAGACCAGACAAGTCTAGACAAGACAAGACCAGACAGGGCGACGAGAAGTTCGGAAAAGATTGGAGAAGATCAGACAATTTTTGACGAGTCCACAGAAGACCGTGCAAACAAGACAAATTCGAGACATCATCAGACAAATCCAGAAAGAACCAAACAAGATGACCAGGGGTGCAAGGCCATATAAGGCCAGACAATACCAGACGAAACCAGACGAGACCCAACGAGACCAGACAAGAGAAGAATAGAGAAGACTAGATAGGACTGTATAAGACTGTGCAAGTCAAGACTATACAAGACTAAATAGCAGAAGACATGAATGAACAATACTGTACAAGACTAATCATATCTTATCTAGTCTTCCATAATCTGTTCTTGTCCTGTCTTAGCCGGTCTCCTATAGTGTTATCAAGTCTTGTCTAGCCTTATTTAGTCTTGTCTAGTGCGATTTGGTTTAGTGTAGTCTTGTCAAGTTTTATGTAATCTAGTCTAGTATTGTTTGGCTTTGGCCGGTCTTACAAGGTGTTGGCTGGTTTCGTCTTGACATATCTAGTCTTGTTAAGTCGTGTCCATTATTGTTGAGTCTTGTCCTGCCTTGTCGAGCTTCCTGCCCTCCTCCTGTTCCTGTTCCTGCCCTCCAGTATTATCCAGCTTTGTCCAATCTTGTTTAGTATTTTATAATCTTGTCTTGTCTAGCCTTGACCCTTCTTGTCCAATCGTGCAGTCTGGTCTAATCATTGTATATAATATACAACATTAAATAGGATTTGACACTACAAGGCAAGATTCAAATTAACAAATAAGGTTAGACAAAATTAAGTAAGTTAATTTAAACGGAGTTTAAACTAAAATTAGTTTAAAATTAGTTATTAGTATTATCTTTTGCATTTTCCACAGTAAAATTTATATATTTCTAGTTAGAGCAGATCTTAGCAAAAATAGAAATGTAAGACATGAGTAATCAATACTAAGTCGGCGTAGACAATACCAGTCTAATCAGTACTGGATATGAATAGACAATTGTGGACATAGTGGAATAGATCAGAGGTGACTTATTTTTAGACTAAATCTGCCTGTAGTTAAGAATAGGTTAAAGTAGACATCGGCATAATGGATGTTAGGACATCAGGAATGGTAATTTAGGACTAAATGAAACTAGGCCAGTCAAGAATATAGAAATGTATTGTAATTTAAGTTGATGTTTTTTTCTTATTGGAAATATAGATTCACTACGTGAATACAGAATAGATAAATCTGAAACTCCAAAATCTGTATTCATAAGTGAGCATTGATTAGATAAGGTTATTCTTTAGGTTAGTCTATTTAAATAGATTCTCAATTTCTTATAAAACCTTGTTTACAGTCTTGTCTAAATTAGACTAAGACTAAGAAAACTTGGATTTAACTAGGAAAATATCTGTTAGCAAATGTAGTATATTCTTCTTATTTAGGACATTAGTTACTTTTTGTAGTGATACTATGAATAAGTTTAGTGTAAATGGGTGTTTCGTTGACACGGTGTTTGAGTAACCCAGTTTAATTAAATCGGAAACCGCAAATTCATTCAAGAGTTATCAAAACCGAACACCGGACTTCCATTTTGTCAACATTCGATTTCAGGCTAAAAATAAAATCAGCGTGGTCTGAAAGTGAAACCGCTATAGTTTGTGTTACATATAAACTACTTACTTTGATAAAAGCTGTCTTCTGAGAAGGTTCGGCTTATCGCGTATTTTGAGAAATATTACATTTTCTGACGAGACAAAATATCTTAAACTTAGATAAAATGCACAAGAACATAATTAAGTTTTTTTTTTATTTCTGTGAAAAACAAAAATAAAAGAACAAGAAATGTTATTAAATGATGTCGGTGATAACGATTTATTGTTTCCATTGAATAGGATTCAATGAAAGTGATCTAGCTAGCTCTTAAGCATATAACGCCGCACATCATGACTTTATATCCTGTCGATCCTAATCCAGTCTTATCTATAGTTGGGTCTAGTCCCTGTCAAGTTTGATTGTGAAATGAAAAAGTAAATGTTTTTTTGAAATTCAATTT